>CABFWO010000042.1:437137-516630 GCA_902155825.1 Timema genevievae | reverse complement strand
ATTTGGAGACTTTTTTGAATCCCATCAGAAAAACGCACTATCTTGTAAAAACATATTTTCATCGCTGTGGTCGAGTGATTAAACTGGCTGATTATGGTCAGTGGGAATTTGCTTCGGTTAAATGAAGTCCCAAAAATAGTTAACTATATTTTGGGAGAAGTAGAGTGGGGGGAGGGATCAGTTTTTTATTTTCAAATATTATAGATACTAGTAATAATGTTTACTATGTAGTCTTAGCACTGATGTATGTATAAAATAGATTTTATTAATAACGTATAAAAAGAACACATTAGATGATATAAATCAAACCAAAATGAAAGATAAAACAAATGGATACTTTTAGAGTAAATTATTACTATTCTTCTGACCAGCACTGGCGTTCCTGTTGTCTAAGGAGTCATCTTTACGGCATATCTTATTGAAGTTCACGGGAATGTTGGGCATTGAGTTTACACCTGTTGCATTATAAGTGGTTCCCACATGTGATTTATCTCTGAAGTGTTCTCAAACTCTCCCCACGGTAATTTGGGTACAGTTTCTATAAAACTACCCTTACCACCTCCCTCATGGTAAGAAGTCTTAGGTTCTGTTTCATAGTCAAGACTTAGTGCTAGTTTCATAGTCAGACTTAGGGCCAGTTCCATAGGCATAGGACCAGTTTCATAGTCAGACTTAGTGCTAGTTTCATAGTCAGGCATAGGACTAGTTTCATAGTCAGACTTAGGGCCAGTTTCATAGTCAGGCATAGGGCTAGTTTCATAGTCAGACTTAGGGCCAGTTTCATATTCAGGCATAGGGCTAGTTTCATAGTCAGACTTAGGGCCCGTTTCATATTCAGGCATAGGGCTAGTTTTATAGACTTAGGGCCAGTTTCATAGTCAGACCTAGCAAGCCTCTAGTGTGGCGTAACAATAGATTCAGAACGAGACCTACCAAGACCAGAGTGAACTAGGACAATTTCACATGCAAGACGGGCCCATTCCATTAGAATCTAGGTGTCTTCTTGTCTTTATAGCGCTGCACTTGAGGCGTGCTAAGTCTGACTACTAAACTGGCCCTAAGTTGACCATGAACCTGTCTTTTGAACATATTTATGTGTGTGGGGGGTGGGTTGGGGCGGTGAATATGGTGAAAAGATTATTTGTTAAGCTAAGCCCCCACCCCAAGAGCTAGAATAAGGGTCTGGAAGGTACACCAAAACTTTTTTTAATAACATTTTAGAAAAAATTCTAAAAATATATAGTGAGGATCGTATAATGAAATAAATTATTTCATGTATTCTATCATAAGTTATATATTAAAATTAAAGTAGTTGTTACATATATATAAAATAATAATTTATTTATCAACAAATATAATTTTATTACATTGCTTATAATAATTTAATTTACAGCTAAGTGTGTAACCAATTACTTGAAATAATTTCTTCCAGTAATAACGTTTGTAAAGCTTTATAAAGATGACTTTCACGGTAAAATACGATCACCAAACTCATAAATGGTGTAAACCAAATCATAGCTTCCTTTTTAACTTATGTCATTCAAGGATGTCAGTAAAATAAGTGATTTTTTTTAATCACCCCGTCTTACTACCTGTTCCGGTTAAATGCAGATATTATAAACACTCTAATAAGGTACGGATGAAGAAGGAAGCATTATAAAGGTAATCTATCCGCATTTTCATGGAAGGATGGTGGGAAACCATTTAGGAAAACCACTTTAAGTACACGTGACCGGGATTCAAAATTCGATCTCGCCGTCATCAGCAAACCTTTTTAATAGGAGAGTGATGCCTCAGACCGTTCGTCCGCTGAAGTTGATAATAATTAAATGATTATAAGCATAGGCATATTTTTCATTCATGATAAAACACACTGGTAAATATTTTCCGAGAGTAAAAGAGACTAATGAGTCATGACCTAAATACGGTTTGTTATTTTTTCACACATCGACTCAATTTCCGTGTGTGCAGTACGAAATTAAACAACGTTAGAGAGGGAAAATAAAAGGAATTTAGAGTTTATAGAGAATGTCATCACATTTTTATAGAGAGAGAGTGGGAAAATCATTTATTTAAAATAAAGCCACGTCAATACATCTAGCCGGGATTTGAAACATGATCACCGAAACACTAGCGAACCAGATTGGATGAGACCAATAGTTAGTCTGAGGGTTAACCAATAATATTATTTATATATATATTCATCGTTTTTGACGGGGAATATATATATATATATATATATTCATCGTTTTTGACGGGGAAAAATGTAATTGGTGAGGGATAGATACCATATGAAAAAAGTAAGAGAACTGAGTCTCCAATATTCTATCCAAGACTTTACTAGTAGGAATAACCTCTCATCTGCATCAATGGACACTTGGACTAAACGTATGGCTCGTCGTATAGTCTGATTTTCCGGTGATTGAGAGTTTGGGGTTCAAATTCAAGTAAGACGAATTAAGTTTGCATTGTGCTTAAAAAGCGAGTAAGACGTGGTGTTAAGTATTATTGTTATTATGATTATTATTATTATTATTATTACTTAAAAAGTGTTAAAATATTCCTATACACAAATGAAAGAACATTATATAGAAGCTCTATCTTCCTCATCTTTATCCTACTAGCGTTGGAAAAATGCGTAAATCCTGGACGGCTAGTAAAACGTAATTTAGATGAAAATAAATAGTCCTATATATCCTTTTCTCTTTATTTGGACCGTTAGAAAAACCTTTGCGTTTAGCGACCAAAATGAAATAAAATTATCCACCCTCCTTTACGTTAACTCCCAAATAATATGTTATAACAGCAACCACATTTTATTTTATGCCAAGCGTTATGTATTTGTCTCGTTGGTCTGTTATTAATCATACTATCTCTTTCATTCATCAACATCATCTGTCCCCGCTGACTGAGTAAGTCTTGGTGAAGACAAGGCTTTAACAATCGGAAAATAGATCTCACCTTTCGATAACGTTATTTAGAAAAAAAATATGGAGGGACACAATCGGACATACTTTATCATAGCTTTTAAAAGTTTGTAACGAGATTTTTTTTAAATCGGTTACTTATAAATTTATCTTACACTAGTTTTCATAATAATAAACAATTATTATTCTATTACTCTTATGATGTAATTTTAACACTTTTCACAAAATTATAAGAGTATTTTTTTTTAAATATCTAATTTTCAAAAATAATCTTCTAGTAAATTACGATTAAGTTTTGTTTGCATAAAAAAATTATTCTCTGCAAAACAATCCTCAGATACCCATTCTGAAGCGAATTGTTACCATCATTTTCAAATAATTTCAAATTTTTAAAATTCAGCTATCATTAAACTACTATAAAATCAATTTTTTTTCCTGAAAAATAAGAATTCAGTTGCTATTTGCCATGTAAAACACTTTGCATTTACTAATTTTGAATACAATTATTCATAAAGCCATTTCTTAAAAATTTATCATACCGCTCTAATTAGAATTACAATTTAGCCTTGGGACATGATCATGTAATATTTAAATATTTAGTTTGAACGAAATTCATAAAATGGGATAGACTAACCAATAAATAGAAGAATTAATATGTTTTTTATAACTTAATTTTGAGTTCGGGGTCACATAAAACTTTATGTTCAATCATAATCTTGAGTTTGATTTTTTTTTCACCGCGTTTTACTAACCGTTCGGATTAATGACACTAATGGCTTTAGGGATGATAAAGGTTATATTTAGAAGAAGTGTACCTACATCTACGTGTAGGGAGATTGTAATGTTGTTTTGGGAAAACCACCCTCAGTACACCCGACCGAGATTCGATCCTCGATCTCCTCGTCATCGGCAGTCTTGTTTTCTGTGAGAGTAATGCCTTAAATCATGTAGCCACCGAAGAGGGTTTGAATTGGTTCATGATTGCAATACTTTCTCCATAAGAGAAAAATAAACTAGATAATATCTTATGATTGCCTAAAGGAAGTATATTTGTAAATTGGAGAAACAAAAGAGAAGAGAAGTAAAATACCTGAGTGCCTTATTATAAAGCGTCGATGGTGTGAGATAACAGCAAGATATTGAGTTATTGGAGGTAATTTATGGATTGGCTGACCTAGAAGTGTGTAAAATGGTATGCAGCGCCAATTACATGCAGGTAGGCTTGTCGTTTCGAGGTGACCCTGAGCGGGCAGGACACGAGTGATCAGGAAGTCTCAGAAGCTAGACATCCAGTTAAGTGCCTAAAAACAACTACGAGGACCCAACGTGTCCCTGAATGCGTAGATCCGGTACGTGCTTAGCTGTCGGCATCAACATACCTCAGTGGGACGGGTGTCCGCCCACTCTTTGCCAAGATTCAGGGTTTTAATCCAGGTGGGGCAGACAAGTTTTCGGCTGGTAACACATATGGAGCCTTTGGGGGTGGGGGGGTGTTACGGTTGTCTCGTCTGAGGAAATATGGCGCTGAATTTAATTTAGGCTTTGTTCACTAGGACGACAGTTTTTCGTCATTATTAATTTTGTACTTATGCCTACTGACACTTTAATTATATGACTAATTGATACATACGAACTCTGTAAGAAATAAGGAAAAAGAGTATTTGACAATGATAAAAGTTACTAAAACTATTATTTTTTATAAATTCATAAGTCAAGACATGTGAACTGCAGATGTCACGTTTGATGGATCACTAATTTTAAAATAGTATTAATAATTTAGTAAAATGTTATGTTATAAATTAAACCACCAAAAATATATATTTGTATTTAATAAAGAGTTTTTACTACCACGATCCTAATTCACTTTGTGATATTCTAGCTACTGAGATGAATGGTCAGTGATACGCACTTTTAGTTTACTTGATTCTTTAAAGCCTATAAAATAACAGAGAAGGAATTAATAGACTCCCCCAAATATTAGTCATAAATTAATAAATGGTGCATTTAACGTGTAATTCTTAGAACTACAAGAAGATGAAACCAGCTTCTTCATGCATTGCAAAATGTTTTACCAACTTTTTTATTTGCACTCTATCTTACTACCCATCCGGGTTGTATGCTTATGTACTAATTACGCTAATGGGTTAGGGATGAGGAAGTTTGAATTTAGAGGAAGTTTACTTGCATTTTGATGGAGAGAGAGAGAGAGAAAGAGAGAGAGAGAGTGTAAGAAACCATTTAGTAAAAATCTCCCTCAGTAGGGCCTATACCGGACCTGAACCGAACTCCAATCTCCCCGTCATTGGCAGTCTAGCTTAGTGCGAGAGTAACGCCTTAGGCCACCGAAGCAGGTCAACTTTTTATTTATATTAATTACGTGATACTTATAAATTATCCAACTATGTCTCGTTTATTATTAGAGTATAATTCAGGTATGAAAAAGCTTTATAAAATACAAAAAATGCTGTGTTAATTATTGATGTTATTTTACTATATTATTAGTATTATTTCAAAGGTAATGGTGTCAACTATAAAGCGTGTGTGCTGCAGTTCCATGACTATATCTATAAATTTATTTATATTAGGCCTATATATTGTTTTGGTACAATGTTAAGCTATAACAAAGATTTATTATCTAGATATAGTTCTAACCTACTGTGGGACAATCAGAAACGCAAAACACATCTTTAACCAATTAGTGCAAATATCCTCTCCTGACAGTTTAAGTGAGAAGTAAAAGATATTGCATGGAAAAAACAAATAACAAGCTATTTGATACCATGCTAAAATGTTTAAATAATTATTGAGTATGCATTTACCTTGGTATTCATCATATATTACAACTCTTTACGCCAGTAATAGGTGTTAAATATATTTTTCCAGTATACATTATTTTAATAAGTCGTTTACATATTGTATTTTGGTAGGGCTAATTTAAACTCATGATTGAGGTTAATCTTAAGGTGGGATGGAAGTGTATGCGAGAAAAATTCAGTGTTTTTGCAGTATTTATGGTAAAACAATTTATTTATTTTTTTCAAAATAAATAAATTGATGCTCCAGTAGGGGCCTAAAAATATAGAATTTAATTTTCTTCACATGGAGACTTAAAAATTTCTTGAATATCTGTCAAGGGTGTTCTGGAATTTAATGACAACTTTTTATTATCATTTAAAAAGTTTGTCATCTAATGCCACTATGCTCATGATGGCTATTCAGGAAGTGATGATATCACCATATGAAGAAAATTAAACTATGTATTTGTATTAGAGCAATATATTTTTTATTTTATAAAAAAAAGTTTTGCCATAAAAACAGCAAAAACACTGGCCTTTTCTCGCATCCCCTTCCATTACGCCTTAAGAGAGTGGGGTTATTACTACGTGGAACGACTTTCGCGGTGATCTGCGAAAAAACTGTATCCTACTTGCTTTTGTATAATGTAAATACTTTAGGTCGATCCTATCAGGATTTGAAAAAGAGTCACGCACAGATGATTGACATCCAAACAATTTTGACCAAAAACAAGGATTACTATTATTGTCAACCTTGGTGGTCTTGGGGGTTAAGTGCTCGCGTCAAGACCCAATGTTCGTGGGTTAAAACCCAAATGGGGTCAACGGATTTTTCTATAGCGATAAAAAAAATCTTAGCTTAACCTCCTTCAGAGGGATAGTAGGGCCGTCGGTCCCAAGTTGACTGTGGCTTGTAAAGGAAACCTGGAATTTTTGTGAAAATACTTTTTCTGGAAAAATTGGTAGGCCCTTTTCCCCTTGCTCATATAAATTAATAATAATAATAATAATAATATTTAACACCGTGTCTTACTACCCGTTCGGGTTATACGCTTAAGTACTAATTACTCTAATGGATTAGAAATTGGGAGGGTTGAATTTTAGAGGAAGTGAGCCCGCATTTGCGTGAAGGGAGAGTGGAAAACCTTTTAGGAAAAACCACCCCCAGTTCACCCGACCGAGATTCGAACCTTGATCTCCCCGTCCTCGGCGGTCAACACGACTAGCGCGTTAGCCAACTACGCCACCGAGGCGCGTTCATATAAATTCTCGTGTGCTGATATAATTAGTCGGTTCGGAAAGTGCACGTTAAATACAACAAAGAAACGAGTAAATGAGTATTTATTATTATTATATTTTAATACACGTATAATTGTCTGGGCTATGTGCATTTAATTAGACTACACAGCGTTTTAAAATGCTTTATGACTGAGGTAAGCGCAGCCGGAGTGGGGATTGGAGGCTCGTCACATGCTTGACCAATCTGTGAAGAGTAGTTGTCATAGTAACCGACACACGTTGCCAGATTTCTTGACAGTCACTGAGTATGCTTACATAGTAATAACACGCAAACTCCTGATGTGGCAACTATGTTCCCCAGCCTAACCACCACGCGGGTCCTAAATCAGTTTAAATCGCAGTATAATATGTTATAAATGATGTTTGTGAATTTTATAGGAAATGTACTCCTATTTGCGTGGAGCTACAATTGGAAACATTTTAATACAGAGCCCCTGTAGTGGTTAAGGAATTTTTGTTACAATCATCATTTTTAGTGGAAGTTGGCCTGAACGTAGGCTACACTTTGCTACAAAATGGTTTTCATAAGAATAAAAATATCAGCGAATATCATAGCAAGATGTTAGCAATATTGTCTGAACTAAATATGTTTGTAATTTTTAAATTGTGCTCCATGCGTTCACTAGTAATAAAATTAATGAATAGTAATTTTTTTACTCCTTTGCTCCTGAAAGATGAAGCCATCACGAATTTTAAGTGATCTCATTATATTATAAATGTTATACAATCTACCCCTGCAACTATTGGTGACACTTCAACAAGTTTACAAACCCTTTTTGTTTTTGATAGGCCTACAAGTGTTCCTAAAATTATAAAGGAAATTGAATTTTATTAGAACAGAATTTAATTTTAGTATCAACTAAACACATGGTATTGATTGGTTTTCCTGTAATTCACGTCTTACTACCCATCCAGGCTATCTATTTACTCACATGGTTGAGTAAGAGAGTATTTAGTGGGAGAGTACCCGTATTTGCATGGAAGGAGAGTGAGAAAAAACGTAGAACAAAAACTCAGTACAATAATCCGGAAATTGAAACTCAAACTTTCCATAATTTTAAAATCAGACCAGACCAGACTAAAGCTTTTATCCCCTCTTGCAAGATATATTAGCGTTATTAATATTATTACCACCCACATAAGTGGTTGAGCAGTCTATGTTGTTAGAATATCCATGGTCGGGGACTCAAAGGTCTAAATTCCCGACACGTACACTGAAGCAGACTCCCTAAGTTGATTTTATTGTAGTTCTCTGATCCTCTAACCACGCTTATGTGGGAACATTTATTTTAAACTATGCTCCCATTTAATTGACCCACTAACAAGTGTTGTCTTAAATGCAATTATACAAAATAATCTATTACTTTTATTTGAGATTTAATTCATGGAAACTTAAGGATAATTATCGTCTAGTATGGTTTTCTGGTGACAGGAAGGTCTGGGTTCGAATTCTCATCGGCCCCCTCCTAAATATCTTCTTATTCCCCTTCCTGACAGTTTCGGGTACATTTCTTTTAAATTGTTCCTTTCTCATCACTATCCCATCAGTGTTAATATGTGGCTGATCTGGACAGATCGTGTGATACGTGAGGCTCTGACCTATTGACGAGAGATGAACTCCATTCCCGGCCAGAACCGGTATTTAAATCTGTAGAAGAGCCACACACACTGAGTTATGCCTTGTTCACACGGTGACAGTACTGTCACAACAATCGAAGTCACGATAGTGAGTGATAGTTACTGCCTCGTTCACACGTTGGATTGAAATCAATGTGATAGTGTGACAGTGAATACCTCATGCCGGGATCACGATAAACTTAACGTTAACTTAACGTAACGGTAACTTAAAGTTAACTTAACGTATGTGTGATCATGATTCACGTAACTTAACGTAACAACTCGAAACAAACATCTTCATTCTCAAGTATGATCTGTGATTTGTACTAGTTTTACAGTGATGATCTGTGAATGTTTACAGTTTTCAATCGATATAATAAATATCTATTACTTAACTTTTTTGATAAATTTATCTTACCTGTTTTAGTTTAATTATTTTTTTCAATGTCTGATCAATATAACTTACGCTAAAGAGTAAACATTGGTAATAATACCAACAAATGAGTTATTAATTGCCCTGTTGACGTCACTCGCATAATGATTGGCTGACTAGATCACGTGATACCCTTCAAGTAACGTTCACTTAAAGTAAAAGACCTCCAGGACATCTCTTACGTTAAGTTAACTGCATCGTGATCGCTTCCATTTAAACACACGAGGAGGTCCTTTACGTTAAGTTACGTTAAGTAAACTTTAAGTTAACGTTAAGTTGATCGTGATCCCGGCATCAACCACCGTGAAATGGCGGCAATTGTTCAGGCAGTTGCTGAAGTAGTTGAAGAATTGATGGCTAAAAGAGTTAAATAGACGTATAAAAAACAAAAGAAGGTGGATAAGAAAATGGGTGGCACAAAGAAATAATCTAGGTGCATCAAATACACTGCTAAAAGAGCTAACATTGGATGATCCTCGATCGTTTTGCAATTTTCTTCGACTTGATCGAGACAAGTTTAATGAACTGCTAACCAGTTAAATAAACCATACACAAAAACGAACGACAATGCTATACAATCAAATAACTTCAACTCCCAACAACACACCTGCACGTGCTTGGCGCGAAAAGTAAATGGCTCTCTTGTCACACTGTCGCGGCAGTGGGCTACAGACCGGTTCACACGGTGCAAGTGAATGTGGTAGTTGACGTTACTGTCATGGCAGCCCTACTGTCACGCTATAAACTATCAAAATTATTTGATTCGCAACAGTGCTGTCATGGCAGTCTGACAGTGACAGTAATATCGTTTCACACGGTGACAGTATTGTGACATTTGCTGTCACGACAGCAACTGTCATGCTTTACTATCCTCGTGTGAACAAGGCTTTAGCTGCTTTCACCCACGCTCCTTACAGAAAAGAAGACTGGCGACAAAATCTCTGTGTAATATAATCATTTTAAACCACATTCCCTCTGTCACTAACACCTATCCTCATTCCTAGCGCTTAATTTTGGGTCAAAGACCCAGTAAACCTAAATATACTGACGTCTAAGACGTAAGCGCGTATTTCACCTTTAGAGCGCCCCTACAGGAAATCTGAGGCATGTTGCAGACACTCAGAAATCCCGCGTTGGTTAATAAGTGTTTATTTTTATCCGCTCCGGTGGCTGAATGCTCTAGGGCGTCCCTCTCTGACTAGACTGGTCCACTGAGGATGAGAGGATCGTGTTTCGGATCCCGGTCGGGTATCACGAGTCTAGTTTTTCCTAATTGGTTTTCCAATTTACCACACAGCAAATGCGGGTATACTTTCTTTAAATTCAACCTTACTCATCCTTAACACACTAGCTTAATTAGTACATATGAATATAACCTGAACGGGTAGTAAGACGTGGTTCTAAAATAATAATAATAATAATAATAATAATAATAATAATAATAATGGTTTTATTTTTTTTCAAAATTTGGTTTTATGGAAAACATGTCCCTTGATTGAGAGAATGAAACTTAAAATCTGGTTTGAAGGGCTTCTGTATTCATCCGGAGTATCTCGTGTCATAAGCGCTTAGGTTGGTCAGTGCCGCCCACCCAATCTATATGGGAGAAAGCACATATTATAGTAGAGAAGTCCTGAATAATTGCTTGCTTTTTATGATTTAAAAATGAATCATTTAAAATGTGAAATTTTCTCATTTTCAATGACGTTTCACGTTAAATGTTTGAGCTCTGAGATCAATTTAAATTATTATACTCGTATAATATAGCCTTCCTTAAAAAAATTAAGTCTTTTTAACCAAACCATAATATGATTTCTAAGATAATTTAGAATAATTGTTTTATAAGTTTTAAAGATTCAAAACTTCCCTTCCCGAAATACCCTATAGGAAGGATATCTTCTTTCAAATTGTCGACACCCTTAAAAGGCTGTTTAAACACTAATGTGGCATTCCCAATATTTCTTAAACATATTTTTATTTAAAATATAACTAGGAAATTTGACTACGCAATTAAGAACTAATAAAAAGAAAGCCAAACTTTCAAATTAAAGACCATTCTGAGACTTGAGTTTTCTAAGAAAATATCATGTAAATCTTGCTTATTAATATTATTTTAAAGCTTAGGATGATAGCTTTGAACGTCATATTTTAATCAAATGGACAGTAAATTTTAATACCAATGTGTGTTTGCAAGCTTTTAAAATCCTTTTCAAAGTAGACTAATATTTTAATCAATTATTGGGGAAAATCAAGCTCATCTGCTGAAACCCACCTTTAATTTCAGCTGCAAACAGTGAAAGTAGACATATTAAATGAGAGAAAAAGACGAGTGAAATGGGAGAATATAAGGGCGGAACTATTACAGAATCTATATGGAATTTTAAAACCTCCTGTTTGGGTAATATGTATACTCTGATTTTGTTTGGAAGAACAGTAGAAAAAATTCAAACATATTTATTTGCGGCCAACATTGGTAACATTTTACTTTATTATTTGTGTTATTATATAGAATATTGATAATACATACCAAAAGTGACAGTTGCAGATAACATGACTTGATCTATGAATATATTAATATTGTTTTAGTGACTTTAGTAACTAACTTCTATTGTTCTTCATACCAAAAATCATACCATAGCTTCAAACTGGATTAGTTTAGATCTACGAGACTTCTTTCTTTTCTGGGACCAACTTAATCCACCCTAACCTAATTTAATCCAGTTTAGTTTAAATCTAGCATAAACAAAGAAAAAAAATCTCTAGGCTGCAGCATTCAATTACCTTGGGGGGAGAATACAAGAGAATAAATGACACACACACAAAATTGTTGTTCTAAAAATTTACAGTTAAAAAAACAACAAACCAGAGAAGAGATTTTTATGAAAAATTAACCCCTTCTTTAACAAAATAGGAGATAAAGAGTCCACAGACAAGAGCAGAACACAACGTCAGTAGAGTATAGTATAATACTGACTGTTAAATCACACTTTAGAGGCTTTCAAGTATTAAGTAAGCACCTAAGTTGGGAGGGGGTGTGACCTTTGCTTATATTTGCTGACAAGGAGGTGGAGTTGAGGGGGGTCAGAACCATGCTTACGTAAGAAAAAGAAAGACGGGCAAAATTGAGGGAAGCTTGGACTTTGGGCAGCTTCGGGCACCAATGAAGATGCTGAGTGGCTGAACGAGGAAGAACTTGAACTCCCCCTTAGGCCAAAATGTATCATTGATGAAAATATATGTTTACCTTTTCACATTGATAAATTAACGGTCGGGGACTGGGTGTTGTTCCTTTTCTAGTCTTAAGATATATTATAAGGCATATGAAGCCAAACCAGGCCTAGCAATCCGGTAGCGGAAAAATATACGTTTTGAATAAAAAACTGACCCAGGACACAGGCTGGAAACAGTAATGGATGTAAATAATACCTGCATTGATTGGAACGTGGACTAAACGCCAAGCTCCAATATCAGAATTCTGTACTGAAAGTGGTTTTTCTTAAGTAGTTTCCTTCCCTCCCCTCGAGCTAAATGCGGGTGCACTTTCAGGATCCCTACTACTAATATCCACATATATTTAAATTAATAAAGGATAAATGAGGAAGTTAGAATTTAGGGGAAATATTCCTGCATTTGTGGAGAGGGATAGTGATAATCTATCTAGTAAAACACCCTTAGTTAAGCTGACCAGGATCTGAACTCCAATATTCCCATCAGCAAAGCAGCGTCAAGTTGACCCCTGAGGCATGTACGATCTATATTTATAAAATGAAGAGTTTGTCTGTCAGTTTATCTGTCTGTCATGACTCATGAGCATTGTAATTGTTCACCCAAAAGCAGGAATTTTAAAATTTTGATTTGATATTTTATTAGTTAATTAAAAACCTAAAAAGTTATATTAACGCTGCGAGATAGATTTAATAATACATTTCATACATTTGTGTATATGTATATATTTATATATATACATATACACTTTTTACCCGTACCCATTTTACCCTTTGTGTTTTTATTCCTGCTTTTAATCTATTTTACACTTTTAACTTAACCTTTTTACTTAAAAAAATTTGATTAGATTTACTTTTTACTCTTTCTACCCTTTATGCTCCTTATACACTTTTTACATCTTTTTAAACTCTTTACCCTTTTTTACCTAGATAAGGCGGCAATTGATTTAAAAAAGTCTAAAAAGTGCAAAAGGGCAAAAAGGTTGATAAGGATTAAAAAATTAAATCTAATAAAATAGGCAACAAGACTAAATGAGTAAAAATTTGTAAAAATTTAAAAAAGGAGCAAATGGCAAAAGAGTCAAAAACGCCAAAGGAGGCTAAGGGACCACTAAAGTGAAAATTGTAAAAAGGGAAGAACTGGGTAGAAGTTGTAAAAAGGACCAAAATTAAATCTAACTAAAATAAAACTTGAAAAAGGTTAAAAATGGTAAAATAAATAAAAAGGGTAAAAATGAGCAAAAAAAAGGTAGAAAATGATTAAAAGTTTAACGGTGTAAAAATGGTAAAACGGGGCATAGAGGTTAATCTGGGTAAATAAGGTAAATGCGATTAAAAGGGTAAAAAGGTTAAACTGAGTAGATAGGTGGATTTTTATATAAGATTTACTTTTTTTGCGTTTTTTTGCACTGTTTAAACATTTTACTAATTTTAACCTTAATTACTTCTCCCGGACAACGCCGATTACTTCAATGCTAGTAACTAATATAAATAAATAGTAGTCTATGATAAGGGTTAGTTAAAAACTATCAGGAAGTCAAGAGAGAAAGCAATGAAAACCACTCATTGAATAAGCGTACCATACATTAATGGATCCATTTGCGGTTGAGTCCGGTCGCCCAGATAAGAGCGTGACGTGTTAGCAGCCACCGTGTTAGTAGCCACCCTGTGGTGGCTAGTAAATAGTACACATTCTCTTACATGTTTTCGTGTGGCTAGGAAGAGAATGTGTACTATTTACAACGTATGTAGATGGTGTGCAGCTCTGGCGTACCTCCCAGTTGAAAAGGTTAGGATAGGTTAGGATAGGTTAGGTTAGGTTAGGTTAGCCACCTGTTAGTCTATATAGCGAAATTTGAATAAAAGAGAAGACATCAAAACATGTAAATAGTACACATTCTCTTCCTAGCCACCACAGGGTGGCTACTTACACGTAATCGATAAGAGTCGAAAGTGTAAACTACTGAATTATTACTGACAGTTTAGTCAAATGTAATACAGTACCATGATAATCATGTGTATAAGTATTTGCTTTTTAAGTTATTATTTCAACTATTCAACATATATATTGTTTAAGGTTGAAGCTTAACTGTCGTGCTCCGGGTTTTATCAGTCGTCCTTTATATCATAATATCTACCCTTACGTGTGGGAGAAAAATGTAGATTTACTCAAAGTGCAACAGATTTGTGTGGTGGTAAAGTGGTTAAACATTTAAGAAAAATTACACAAGTACACCCATTTGGGATATGAACCTCAACATACCTGTTGTTGGCTATCCATTTATTACAAGTGGACTAATTAGTCGTAGTTAGCACTGGTGAAGGTTTGAAGCTTTATGGTTAAGACAAATTTCTCAGGTTATAAAAAGTTAACATTAATAAGATTATGTTTGATTGAAGACTTGCAATTTGTAAATACACATCTTTTTTCGCATGATTAATACAATCTATCAAAAAGCACCTGATAAAAAATATGTTTTAATGGAAAACATATATACTTACTGCCACTTTATTTTAATATGAACATAATTAATTACAGCTTGACAGCTGTTTAAGGATTTTAAATAATGTAAGTGTCTCTATAATATATCGTAAGACGTAAGTACCTAATGGCCTCAGCATACATTTTAAAACACATTCAATGACTGGCGGAAACTTTTAAGTATCGTCTGTTTAAATTTTAATATCCAGTTTTCTTAATCAACTACTTCACTGTCGTGAATTTTTTGTGTGGACTTAGTGCGTCAACTTTCCTCCAATAGAGAAGAGTTCACCTCAAATTAATTGTGTGAAACTTACGTTATTATTCCCAAATACCGTCACTTTAAATTTAGATAGTATTTTCTCTGGCCCAATCAAAAAGTGAATTGAATACATAATGTGCATATTTAATTAATGTATATCACATACCAAACGGGATAATTGTCCATTGGAACAGTTCTACTATTCGAATAAAATTCAATAAAGTGAAATAATTATAACATAGACACGGGAATCCAACTAGGAACTTTTGACTCCGCAACCTCGCTTTCACTAAAATCTTGGCCACTCCTCCCTCCTCGAGAAACTCCTGGCCACGTTACTCTCCGCCCCCCCTCTCTCCCTCTCATGCGAGTATTCTGGATCCATCCCTGGGCTATTATCTAATATTACACCAGGCATTACGTGCTTTGAACGTGTGTTTAGTTAAGACATTTTAATATTACAATACAAAATAAAAACTCATTTCTGCTAGTTTTTTCAATATGTAAGAAGAACTGCTTTAAAAATTCTAGATTTTACTGGAGCTTCAATTGTTTTAGAGGTCAAACAACCAATATATAAGACATTTTCAGTGTATCATATTTATAAAACAAAAGGTGAGCTTGCCTGGTTTTTGAAGCAAAATATGTTAGAGCTTTGTTACCATTATATTTTGTAAATTGTTTATAGATTTTAATGATTACCATAATTATATATTCAAATCA
The DNA here is from genome assembly GCA_902155825.1 of Timema genevievae. Classification (NCBI taxonomy): domain Eukaryota; kingdom Metazoa; phylum Arthropoda; class Insecta; order Phasmatodea; family Timematidae; genus Timema; species Timema genevievae. Next base: position 500,868 of record CABFWO010000042.1, on the reverse strand, counting down.
AATATATTTTTAAGTACTAAATAAATTTAATAAAATATTATTCATACAGGGTCCATATATGGAATGGGATGGTTTGAAAATCGTTACTATAAATATCTTGGGTTGGATTAAAAGAAAACCATTTAAGTGAAAAAAAATCAGTACAATGCAATTTATAAATTAAGTAAGGCTTTAATGAAAATATACACTCATTTTTGTGAGGAAATATTGGTGAAACACTTAAGCAAAAAGCACACCCGGCTGGACTTTAATTCCTGATTCTTTTGTCCCTGACAAACCAGATTAAATGAGCACGACATAGTTCCCTCTGAAAGCTGGTTACATCACATTAGTAAAATAATAAAAATAAAAACCAGAATATTACAAGTATTTGCAAACAAATAAATAAAATAATAGAAGACTACAAAATGTGGATCAATAAAAACTTGGGTTGGATGTTGTCATCACATTTTATTACACATTAAAACAAAACGTAAACAAAATTAATACCGTGACGAAGCACAAATATCACACAGGAATAAAGTTTGGTATTTTTACGAGTGAAGAGGTTTGATTTAAATGTTGTTTTAAACTCTTTTTTTTACTACATGTTTTATTATCCTTCGGGGCTACCCTAAATAATTACTTTAGTGAGGTAGGCCCAAGGATGATATAATTTAGAGAAAGTGTACTCTAATTTTATTGGAAGAAGAGCAGTGAGGTATTTGGGTGAGTGTGCATCAGTACATACGTCCGGCAGTTGAGCCACGACCACCCCGTATCTGGCAAACAAGAGAAGACCAGAATGATGCTATGTTTATTGAGAAAAAAGCTCGAATCTCTTTGGATATCTATATAAGTTTATCAAAGTTAATATTAACTCAATTACTTAATTCTTGAATATATGTATTAATTATTATTTCTTTAATACCACGTTTTACTAACCATCAGGGATACTAACATTTAAGTAATCATTAATAAAGGATAAGGAAGAACCAATTTAGGGGAAGTTCACGCACATTTGCTTGGACGGAGAAGGAAGCCATTTAAGAAGAAAAAAAAACACCAGTACTATAAGCTAAATTCCAAAGCTAACCTCCCTGTAATAGGAAAGTAAGAATAGATTAGCTTGACGTCTAGACTTTCTATCCTACGATGCGGTTTCTGTGTTAATTAAGAAAAAAATGTCTCTCTTAATTTGCTGCATTGTTGAAGGCGCTACTCTTGCAATAGACTAGACTACCGAAGAGGGAGAGATCGAGCTCGATTCCAGTCGGGTGATCTGAGGGTGGTTTTCCCTAAAAGGGTTTCCACTCTACCTCCACGAAAATGCGGGTACACTTCATCTAAATTTAACCTTCCTAATTCCTAGCACATTATTGTAATTAGTACATAGGTGTACAGCCCGAACGGATAGTAAAATGCGGTGCTAAAAAAAGTGATAGCTTTCAATACAGCTTTACATGCTTCGGAACGATTGCATATTATACAGCATGTCCATAAATTACTCAACCCAATTATAAGCCTTAATGTATTCGTTATTTTATAGCTATCTAACTTACTGAATTATTGACATAACTGTGGCAATATACTTAAATAAAACAAGAATTTCTTGACTTGTGTTATTAATTTCGGCAAACCGATTTAAGATAGCTCCTAAAATAACGAATTTATTACGGTCTATAATGGGGTGAATAATTTATGGTCATTCTATACTATTAAATAGTTAAGTAACTGCAATTTTTTTACATCTTCACAGATAGTAATCATGTGGAAAGGCGTTAGTCTCGTAATGTCGGAATATCCGATGTCAGTAAGGACGGGTATCATAAAGTGATTTTAAAAAAAGGTTTCTCACTCCTCTTCCACGCAATATAAAGAATACCTTCCCAAATCTATATTTCTCTTTATTAGCCCATGCGTTCAAATACGTGGCTATCCCGGTTGGGTGGTAAGACGTGAGCCAAACACAATAATGTTAATGTTCCGTTTGTTTTCCTTTCTGTTTTTATATTACAATGATGAAGGTATTCATTCCCCTGTAAAGTTGAATTTCAGATCAATACAAACGGAACCAATGACGAGTCACGCTTAACAAAGTGTTTCGCCTTAATCTCGCCCTTGAAGTTGTAAACCAAGGTCGCATTAAACCTTGGCCCGCAAGCTGCATGCGGCTCTCACGAATCGTTTTCAAACCGACTGCAGAAGAAATGGTACCCAAGAGGATATAGAATGTCATGATACAAATATACTGAATTACGGATATTGAAGAGACTTAGGCTCACTTTGGATGGTTACCCACGTGAGAATTTGTTCTGTTTTATTCCAATTTTCTCCCTACGAGAATGTGGATGAACATATTCACATATTGCTTCATCCCAACCACATACATTTTATACATCAATCACATTTTATTAAAATAGGCCTACAACTAATGAAAATATAATAATAAAGGTTTTTTATTAAAATAAGATGTATGAGCTTTCTCTATTTTTCTCTCTCCCTCTTTCTCTCTCTCTAACACACACACACACACTTTCTATGCATATATATTATGCTTCGATATATATATATATAATCTATACACATATGCTATAATATTGTATATAAATGGGAAGTATATATGTGTGGGTACGTAAATATTTTATACATTGTCTAGGCCTACATGTATACATATTTATATGTATATATAAGGCATATATGTATACTATGTGCATAATGTGTACGTATATACACATACTATTGTACATCTATACGTATTGTATATATATATAGGCCTATGCATGTATACATATACATAGAGAGAGGAAAAAAGAAAAGAAAAAAAGAAAAGAAAATAAAGTGAAAGTGAGAGATGTGATATGAAAATTATTCATTTAATCTTTCCTAGAATTTTCCCAAAAATTTAAATGAAACAAATACAAAGTTTATACTTAAGTTTAAATCACCCTAAGGACGTTTGCACTAGAAAAGTTTTAAAATATGTTTCAATAAAGCAATAACAGAGATTACAATTTTTTCTCCTTACACACGTTCTTAGAGAGGTTTTACTACCGTAAGACCATAACTCTAGAACATACAGTCCACTCTTTCATTGGAACGCTGTTTCATCAATGTGAAAGAGCAATTCCAAATGCCCCAATGATAACTCTTTTTGCACATGCCAAGAATTGAACTTGGAACCCCTAGTTCAGTACAGATGCGCTGCCCATTTAGCTAAGGTGTTGGACTAGGGTTCACGACGATTCTGTAAGAGGTGACGTAAATAATATTTTACTTAAGTGTATTTTCCAATTTAAGACGCCCAAATCTATTCGAATCACTGTAAAAGTAAAAACCTATCACAACATATTATCATCATATCAGTTCAAAATATTTCTAGATCTACTTGTTTTTAATATCAAAAGAAGCAATTTTTTTTGTATCTATCACCAATTAAAGAAGGTGTCAATCTCGAAAGCTATAATATATGTTTATGATGTTATGTTATGTTATTTTGGGAAATACTTGGTACAGAAAGGGATGAAGATAATGGAGAGTGACGGAGGTTATATAATGATGAGTTACATAAACTTTACTCATAACCAGTCATTGTGAGGGTAATCAAATATCGCAGATTACGGTGGGCAGGACATGCAGCGTTAATGGAGGGAACTAGAAGCACTTTCAAGGTATTAACTGATAAACCCAGTGGTAGGAGACCATCGGAAATACATAGACGTAGATGGAAGGATAACACTATAATGGGCCCGAAATAGATAGGATGTAATGAGGTTGACTGGATAGAACTAGCTCAAGATAGGGTTAGGTGGCGTACTTTATTTTCTATAAGAGGGGCAATTAACTCTTGAACTAACCCCCCCTTCCATGCCATCCACCAACCACGCCACAACCACGTAGTTAAGTGGAGGAGATCTTTATAACACGTTCCTACTAATGTGGGTCTACCAAAATTTTGTTTAGCACTGAGTCTTACAACTCATTCGGGTTGTACGCATCTGCACTAATTACTCTAATGTGTTAGAGATAGGAAACGTTTAATTTTAGAATAAGTGTACCTGAATTTGCGTGGAAGGAGTTTAGAAAACAATTTAGGAAAAAACTTAGTACACCAAACTGGAATTCGAACGCCGATCTCTCCATCATAGGAAGTCCAAACGTTTTTTGAGAGTTACGCCTGAGACCATTCGGCCACCGAAGCGGTACTGTGACCCATCAACAGCTCTTCTATGTTTCTATGCGTTTTAGTATTGCAACTAATAGCAAGAACTTCATCCATATTCTTCAATATTTGTTATTGGGAAAGTTTTAAGATCTACGGGCGATAAATTTGTTGAGTAAAATGCCGAAAAGATTGGTGCCGATACTTATAATCCTATATCCTTCCCAGTGAGGTCCAGAGGGAGGCGGTAGCTGTATTTCATTCTTACCCACTGTAGTGGGAGAGAAGATTTCTTCATGATTGATTTACAATAAGCTCGTTTAGTAAACGTCTTCCCCCATCTCTGTTCTTACGTTGGTAAATGTTGAGAATCACCCAAAGGTGTTATTGAACCCCTACTAATATTTTTAAAGGATATTAGTAGGTTTCTAAACACACTGATTAATATCGGCAAATTGTTAATTAAAACTAACTTAGCCTAGTTCAGTACGTTTACGGTGGGGATTAGTCTTTTTGCAGTTTTGATAGAAAATTTATTCTTAACAAAATTAATAAAACATTTTCCCAGTAAAAACAGAGAGATTAATTTTCTTCACATGGTTATATCAAGAGCCTTTGAATATCTGGCATAACGGAATTGGATGACAAAACTTTTAAATTAAAAGAAAAGTTGTCCTGAAATTCCAGGACACCCATGACAGATATAAAGAAATGTTGAGATCACCATATGAAGGAGATTAAACTCTTTGTTCGTACTGAAGCAATGTTTGATTTATTTTTACCAAATAAATGTTTTGATTTAAATACTGCAAATTTATAGATCTTTTCTCGCGTTCCCTACATCATCATCATCATCATCCAACGTTTCCACCTATGCCGGTCGTTTGGCACATCCTCTTCAAATACTGTCGACCTTTCCAAACCTCTCCCTCCGCTATGCTTCTCCATTCAACTCCTTTAGCTTCCATGTCCTTCTGCTCTTGCTCCATCCATCTTGTCCGTGGTCTTCCAATAGCTCATCTACCCTTCTCTTTGCTCTTTAAGTCTTTCTTATGCATTCTGTCCTTCTCCATTCTCACCATATGACCTAACCACAGTGACCTTTTTCTCTTCAGTGTCTCTTCTAATTGTATAACTTTTAAACCATCCCTAACTATTTCATTTCTTATCCTGTCTCTTCACCTTAAATAGAACACACCTAAATTCTGTTCAACATAGGAATTGTTTTCTAAAAGGCCTTTTTTCCCTACCAGAAATATATTATATAGTAGGATATTGGTAGGAAAAAAGACCTTTCAGAGAGTAATTCCTACCGTGAATGGAGTCTAGTTCCAGTGTCTAGGTATTTACTTGTTGGAGGACACACCAGTAGCCTGGAGATCGTGTTTTATTCTCCCCTCCACTCCATCATGCTTCACGTCCTACTACTCGCCAAGGCTTTCCATATATTTACACTAATTACACCCTGCCAAGATTTGAGCCCAGACCTCCATGTCACTGGTGACACATTCTGTCGTATGAAGGATGCTTTGGTCTTTAGAGCAATTGACCATGAACCTGGGGGTTGCAAATTTTATGTATCCTCATTAATATCATTACCAATTGGAATCAATCCAAGGCTCAAACTGCCTGTTCATAATACATATGCTGTTAAGATCATTCTGTCTATAAAATGTACGTTAGACACCCTTAATAATAATAATAATAATAATAATAATAATAATAATAATAATAATAATAATAATATATTAGCCTATCAATAGTAATATAAAACAAATCAGAGTGCTGTGAAAATGGTGCAGACTGCGTAGGGGAACTCCGAACTAAAATAGGTTAAGTAAGATCTAGTGATTAAAAATGATTTGAACGAATGAGGTAAACCTACACTGACCCAATAATCTGTGTGCTGTCAGATGGGTTCGTCCTACGGCCTTTCAGGTGTTCATCGCACCCCACGCCACAGGATGAAGGAAGGTTTAGAATGGGACATCTGTCAATACATCGCTGACGTCATCCATCAATGAGACACATCCTTCCCACACGGTCGAGTTCCCACGACACACGTCAACCAACAAACACCGACGTGTTTATCCCTCCCAAGCTTTCTTTCCGTCTCCCGAGACAAGCCCAAGCCATTACCAGGCGTGTATGAATTACTACACCTGTGCGAGCCTGCTCATTAAATTATTTCTACTAGGCCTCCTAAAGTGCCGCTCCGGAAGGCCCACGCGTTTCCAACGCCCGCTCGATATTCACTCTCGGAGGTGTATAGTCAGGTAACCTTTTATTTGACAGAAGTGGCGTGGTCAGTATTTTTACAGGTTGGGTTAGGGCAGGACGTATCCACAAATGTATGTCAAGGAGTGACCAAATCAAGATTGTCAGAGTGTTACCAGTTATCTACACTATAATATACCCCCTTCTCCAATTTTTAAAACATAGATTATTTTTATTTTCAAAAACTCTATTGTTTTCCTTTATCAATCTAAAAATTAACACGTATTTTTTTCATTCAAACAAAAGCCCAACAAAGAGTGGTCTTTATTTGTCTATTTATGAAAACATCTAGTAACTATTATCTAGTGGGAAGGATATAATATTAAATCCGCACAGTTCGCTGGATACAAAGTGACGTGTAGCAACGGATAAAATACTGCATCATTGAATTTTACTAATCATCACATATTTTTTTGATGATGGGAAAGTCACACTAAATTTTGATTTTGAACTATAACATTTATTACTCAGCCAACAAGTTAATATAATGTTCTGTTCCTTCTCAATAATTAAGGTGTTGTAACGCGAGGAAATCCCCCCCAATATTTTTGCAGTTTTTATTGCAAAATAAATAAAATATTGCTTCAGTATAAATATGAAGTATAATTTTGTTCACATGGTGATATCAACAGTTCTGGAATATCTGCCATGATCATGGTGGCATTAGATGACAAACTTTTTCTCTTCATTTAAAAAGTTTGTCATCTAATGTCACTCTGCTCGTGACAAATATTCAAGAAATTTGATATCACCTTGCGAAGAAAATTAATCTATATGTTTGTAAAGAAACAATATTGGTATTGTTTTGACCCAAATAAGTTTTGATTTAAAAACTGCAAAAACACTTAACTTTTATCCCCTCCTTTACATCCCCAACTTAATACAAGCCCATTACATGACAAAATGAAGATTGTTTTGTAAAATTTAATATGTCAAGTCATGTTATCTGCAGCTGTTACTTTAGATAAATATTACTCTTCAATAACACGAGATTTGTTTGATGTGATACATTTGCATACAGAACTAGGCATGCACTCAGCTCTTTGGATGGTTAGTGCTGCCTGTACCATCTGGTAGAAATCCCATGTGCTAGGGGAGTTCAGAAAGTGTGGTGGTTCCCTGTTGCTTTCCACAGTGAATTTATGTGAGAACGTACAAAATTGGCTACCAATTTTGCCAAGAAAGGTATTTTCACATACGTTTCAAGGTTATTTTTAAATGGCACACTCGATATGGGGCCAATTGGCTTTACTCCTCCTGCGAAGGAAGTTGTGTTACTGATATTCATCACTCAAGATAAATCCATTAACCCAAGCTGTGTATGAACCCACGAGCATCGGGTCCTGAGGAGAGCACTTTACCCCAAGACTACAGAAGTCAACAGATATTATTAATACCTATTAATAACACTAATAAAAATAATAGTAATCAATATTAACCAACAAAAAATATGCTTGTATTTTTAAGAGACTCTTCTTATAGAATGGGACTGTAGTAGGTAGTTTGTTTCCTTTTTAATATAAAGAGCTGGAAGGGGTAGGTACTATTGCTATAGCATGACCTTGAAAGAGGTACGACTGGTATAAGTTTTTGAAACACTGTTCTAATGAATGGCTGAGAGATTTAAGTATAGGAATCATTTGAGATGGAGTGTAGAAGGTCTGATCTGGTTTTCAATTAATCAACACTAGCTAGGTCGCACTAATTAAGACCAGTACAATTCTACACTTTTAATTTATTGCTTTCGATTACTTTAGTTTACTAGTTTTTTATGGTGATGTTTATTAGGTCCTTCCATGTTAGGTTTGACCTAATTAAATCAGAGGGGGGAGTGTCACCTCAGATAGGTACTGTACATACATGGATAAAAGTGGTACATTTGAGGATGATGAGGGAAGTGTAGATGGATAATGTAAATACAATGTACTCTTTATTTGTTTGTGTTTTAAATCTCTAACTAAAAAAACTAAGAGAACTGGAAAGCCTAAACTTTGCGTACGAAGCCGATGGAACCCTATATATATATACATGCACATTGTGTGTTTTATTTTTACACATGGCGTTATTCTGTCGCCTTAGACTTCATTACCACTGGTTTGTATTAGAAAAACGGTTCCCAATTATCAATGTTCACTTTCAAAGTGGGGCCTACGTTCCAATATCGTATTCATTTTATTCCCATCTAACTTCCTCACTAAGGAAAGATTTTACAAAGCCATTCTTATGAGACAATGAGTACTTACTGCTTTTATTATATTTTAATACACATAGTACTCGGTGAATGTAGAAGGTAAGGCTTATTGAGGAGAATCATCACATTTTAAAGGTAATCTATGTGTAAACTTGATACCTTTAGAATCTATTTTGAGTGTGATGCCATTTTAGTTGAGGGAAATTTGCTAGTTTGAGCTGTACCGAGTTGCGCCACAAGGATGGAAAAGATAAATATTACCGTCACCTGAGTTGCGTTGGAAGGAGTGAAGTATTTAGAATGTTAATGAAAAGTATTATTCAGTAAAATATACGTTCAAATGTCACATATAACCATATGACCCAACCTAAACTAGCCTACTAAGAAAACAGCAGACAGAATACAAATAAAAGTTGAATGATGAATTCAACGTGCACTTTCTTAGCCAACTGAATATATCAGTACACGAATTATAAACTAATTTAAATCTAGACCAACACAACACCCAGTGTCCCGACTGTTAATTAATCACTATGAAAGGGGAAACCCACATTTCACCAATGACACATTTTTCTGTCATGCCTGGAGTAGAGCCCGAGACCCTTAGCTCAGAGGACAGACATATTACCGGCTGAGATAAGGTGTCAGACTCAAGATTATTTTATTATTATTATTGTAAGCAACTGACTGACTTTATTATCCTAGTAGACTAGTAGATCTAGATAACATATACAGAATTGGATACAACTCAGTATCTCTCACTCGTATTGGTCTGGTTGTCATAAGACACAACTCAGTACCCCTCCCTCAGTTTGGTCTGGTGGTCGAAGGATGCAACTCAGTACCCCTCTCTCAGTTTGGTCTGGTGGTCAAAGGATGCAACTCAGTAACCCCCTCCTCCCCTCGGTTTGGTCTGTTGGTCACAGGATGAAACTCAGTAGGCCTACCCCTCCCTCAAGTTGGTCTGGTGGTTGAAGGATGCAACTCAGTAACCCCTTTCCCCCTCGGTTTGGTCGGTTGGTTGCAGGATGCAACTCAGTACCCCTCCCTCAAGTTGGTCTGGTGGTTGAAGGATGAAACTCAGTAACCCCCTTACCCCCTCGGTTTGGTCGGTTGGTTGCAGGATACAACTCGGTAAACCCGTTCCCCCCTCGGGTTGGTCTGTTGGTTGCAGGATGCAACTCGGTAACCCCTTCCCCCCTCGGTTTAGTCTGTTGGTCATATGACGAAACTCAGTACCCCTCCCTCGGAATGGTCTGGCGCAACTCGCACCTCTTGCTGCTGGTGGTCGCAGGACGCCACCACACGATACCTCTCTCTCGAGTAAGTATGGTGGCTGAAAGATGAAACTCAAAATCTACTTTACACTCCTAATGACCCAAATAAAAATTTCTGGACGCAACTCGATCGTACCGGCTGGTTTGTTTAACAATGTTTTGGTCACCCTCTAAAAAAAATGTGAAGTCTTCCAGTAATGAATTATCGCAGTCAACTGTTAGAAATCGAAGCTTGATTTTTTATGTTTTCCCGTGGTCGTGATTGAAAGTAGTAAGGCAGAATTTACGGTAAGTCTAACAAAATTAGCGTCGGAAAGATAAACGTAGAGGAAAAAAAAACTTCATACACCCCAACGGTGATTCAAACCCTATACTCTCCCTTAGCGTCAAACTAGACCCGACGAGACCAGGTCCACTAATTAGGATAAGGCTATATTTCAATTGGTATGGGCAAAACCTTCTAGAGAACTCAAAAACCACTATCAAAATCGTGATAATCAACTTGGCACCCGTATTGGTGGTCGTGTGGTCTAACACGTAGCTCTAGGTCGGATTTAGGCCCTATTGAGGCTGGTATTCCCTTAACGGTTTCCCAATCTCTCCCCAAGAAGATGCGCGTAGATTTCCTCTAAAAACTAAACCTTTCTCACCATCATCCCATTAACGTAATTAATGTATGCGTGTAACACAAACGGGTACTAAGATGAAGTGAAATAAATAAATAAAACCAACAGCTACAAGACATAATCATGCTTAGACTTGGCTTAGTACCTAAAATAATATCTTGTCATTCTTTTAGCTATCAGATAATGGTGATATAACTACTAGTTTTTATTTATTCCTTAGCACAATGTCTTGCTACCCGTTCAGTTATGTTCTAAATCACTACATACCTAATGGTTTAAGTGATGAGTAGGGCTATATTTATAGAGGATGTACCCACATTTGTGTGGAGGGAGAGTGGAAAATCATTTAGGGAAAACCACCCACCGATATTCGAACCACAATCTCCCCGTCATTGGCAGTCTAATCTACTGTGAGAGTTGCGTGTTAGACCAGGCGGCCACCAAAGCGGGCACTAATCGTATAAAATGTAACACAAATAACACTTGCAAAGTTGTTTATACCACCGTTGTTGTTTTTTATCGTCTGAATCCAAACCAAAACAAATTGTTGTTTAAATAAGAGGTTTAACTAACCGGATGTTGGGTACAGTGCCAGAGTGAACCAGTGCAAGGCTCACATCCTGCTCCACAACAGAGTCACCGTTGTTCAAGGTCAATAATAACAAGAGGTCAATGTTAACACAAACAATAACTCCACAGTAATTGGTTGTTATTATTATAATTATTTCACGGAAGTATAAAAAGTACCTCATAATAAAACAATGAGATTCTATAAATTGTTTTTAATATATGGTCTAAACAATATTAAGGACACCGTCTACTCGAAGGGAAATATTTTTAGACTACAGAATTTATTTTGGAATGACAGTTCTTCAGCTTCAAAATCACTAAATCAGATAAAGATGGGGATTCTATAATATTTATTCCCTGTAGAGATCTGTTTTTTTAGGAGCCCTATCTTACAAAACACTCGACCTTCCGCGAACCTACAAGTTGCAATATAGGATAATTTTACTGGTTCAATTAACTTTAAGTTAATGTGACAGTAAAATTTTATCGCACGATTTAACAAGTGTATAATTATAAGCTATAAATAGTGATTCAAAGATTTAAAATCATTACAGTTCACGAGTTATAAGGGGTCAAACTTGCTATTTTATGCTATTTACGTCCAATTTTTAAAGTAAACCATTTAATGTATTGGGCTTGAATTAATCATAACTAGACATTCACATGAGGTGTACACAATGAAATATTTATGATATTAATATTAATATTTTACTTTAACAATGGTAGGCAAAAAGAATAAAATAGAAAGTTTGACCCCTTACAACTCATGAACTGTAATGATTTTAAATCTTTGAATCACTGTTTATAGCTTATAATTAGACACTTGTTAAAATTGTGTGGTAAAATTCCACTGTCAAATGACCTGAAACACTATATATCTCTGAAATAAAGCAATATTATATATATATATGTATGTTTTTAATAGCTCATAAATGTTTATTTCTTTTGAGTTTCTGTTTTATTTTAACCCTTATAATATACTCTTATAATATAATGGTAAAAATAAAACATAAGCTCAAAAGAAATAAACATTATGAGGTTTCTCTAAGCTAATGCCCTGGATCCAAATGCTCCCTCAACCCTTACACATCCCTCACCCCACTATCATTTATATGACCCCGCAAATATTATACATAAAATTGTATTAATCGTTTAAACTATGCCAAGTCCTACTTTGGCACTTTGCATTTATTTTAAATGAATCCTCAAGTTATAATCTTAACCAGTGGACGTCACTCTAGTTTTGTATGGTTTTCTAGTGCTGAGATTTTGTTGGTGGGAAGGTCAGGTATTTTAATCCCACCTAGGTGTACTTAGTTGGTTTTCTCTGAAGGAGTACCCTTCCTCCCTTTATCTTAATGCGGGAACATTTCCTCACCCACACTAGTGGTCACTAGGTATAAGGTGTCACCCTTGTAAAAGACTGGCTTGTCGATGATGGGAAGGTCATGGTTCGAATTCTGAATGGGAGTATTGATATAGTTTATTTCATAATGGTTGACCAATCTCCCTCCGTGAAAATGCAAGCAAAGTTTTTATAAAGTTTTTTATGTCACCACCTCTCACTATTTGTTCGGGATTTACGCATATGAACTATGCTAATGTGATGAGGATGAGCAAGGTTGAATTTAGAGAAATTATACCTTCATTTACGTGGAGAGAGAATGTAAAACCATTTAGTTACCTTCTCTATATCCGACCTGGATTCAAAGCCTTATCTCCCCATCATCGGCAAGCCAGTCTACTGCGAGGGTGATGCTTAGACCATTTGATCACTGATTCCTGTATTCCTCTAAAATATACCGTTAGTGGGAATATTCGTAAAGCCCAAATGGGTGGTAAGAAGCCGTGAATAAAAAATAAATTCCCTCTAGAAATTCCACGATTGACATTCCTACGTTTGTTTTTTTTTTTGTTTGTGTATCAACGTAGATAACTTAGACTGGTAGGTTGGTGGAGTTAAGTCATTTAACCATTGTTTCTTTCTTGCGTCACAAACCTGATATTGCTGTTAGAGAAACAAGTAGTGGTTGAACGGCAAGGAAGAATCCCTCCTGTCCTGTTTGAGACATAGCATGCATACTTACAACTCTTTATAGGGTAAACATACAAATTGTTATGGGACCTCATACTAAATCCTTCCTTCAAATTGACAAATAAAAGAAACCTTTTGGCTACTATCATTTACCAAAGTTGTCCTTATAGATCACACAAAGTTCACCTTACCACGATTCAACTATTTTTTTTATATGTTTTTCAAAAGACGCGTGCGGAAGATTTTTTTTTTCCCCCTTCAAACTTCCTCATATATTAAGCTTTACCCTTTTCACTTGTATATAACAAAAAATAAACTTGTGTGTCCCGTTTGGGAATGTGAGCATAAACTTAAATGTACTCGAGATAGATATGTTTATGAAAAGGTTCTTCATAATACCCACGTGGATGGTGTCAGCTCTCCCTAATTTGATAGCTTAAAATTTACAAATCCTTTTTTCTTTTTAGATATGGAAAAGAATAAGGCACACGTCTTTTGACTATTCTAGTCCGTCCCGTTTGTGGATGGTAGGTCCCGTACCTATTATAACTTACCTGTTCCAACCTATTCTTCTCTCTCTCTCTCGGCACAAAAAAAGGGTATTATAAGTTTACCTCATCCTTAAATGACTCCACGAGCCGTGCATCACGTGGCCCACAACTGGATATGTAAAGATACAGTTTATTTATGTTGTATTGGGAAGGGGGAGGTTTTAGAACGTAGAGGACCTATTGGTATGTCATTTTTTTAAAGAGGTGAGGGATGACTTCTAGTACAAGTCTATTGCTCTTATTTTCCAGGTGAAAGAGTCAGAAAAAAAAAGGTTAACTTGTTCTATTGTAAGGACACGCGAATGTGATTTGTGACGTCGTCCCTTGGAAGGAAAGTGTGTTTCTTTCTATGAAAAGATGTCGTACATCTTTGGACTGAACGAGTAGTAGGCCTACAGGGATAAAAGGGCTAAAAGGGCAAAAATGAGTCGACTAAAAAGAAACAGGAAAGTTTAATCAATATAGTGTAAATACAGACGGGCAATTTATTTAATTTACATACACCTTGTAAAAATCATATTATTTGAGTTATCTTTGTGAAATATCGATGACAAATATAAAATAAGTAAATAAAATACATATTTATTAATATATAATATACAGTTTCTTACCAATGGCTGTATATGATTGGGCACGGGAGTAAAGTATTAAAATTATTTTGGTCTGGTTTTCAATTAACTAAGATATATAGTCTAGTATTCTAGTCGAATGTATTGAGTTTAAAAAAAAGGACTTCCCATACTTCCTTTATTTAAATGTTGGTACAATTCCACCTCCTATTCCTTAATGTAAATATAAGGATAGCCTGGAAATGTAGAAATACTTGAAGCACTGTAAAAATGGGTAAACTATTCACTAACGAATGGAAATCACATGTTTGGTTCCTACCAACAATTCATAATTAATCCTTAAAATTTATAGTGCATATATTTAAACAAAATTTTGGGAATTATGTGTATTAGATGCATGCTGAATTTTTGGTTCACTCACATATAGGAAATAAAAAGAAAATATGATGATACTTAAACAAATACATAAGCTATGTATATTTTAAAAAAATATTAGTTTTATGTGTCTTCAAGTCTCCCAAGTCCGAAAAAGTTTTATCAGGGCATATTTTTCCGAAGAAAATTTGTATATCTTACATCAACGTTTTTCACACTTTTTATTAAGCAGGAACACTACTACTCAATTTTTTTTCTTCTTTGAAAATAAATATATAATATTCAGATATATATTAAAACATTCACACTTGTAGTACATAAATGGTATTGATAATTTTAATTAAATTTGTTATTTTAAAATATTTTTTTCATTTCTAGGTCCACGTATAAGCTCATATAAACTGTGATTAAGGCTACTTTACCTGTAAAAATCCAGCCCTCTCCCCCCGCATCTTACTACCCGTTTGCAATATACACGTTAAAACTACGCTAATGGGGTGGGGATGATTAAGTTAGGGCTTAGATAAAATAAAAAAAGCATTAGCGTGAAGGTAAAGTGAGCAATTATTATTGAAAAATTAGTAGGCCAGGATTTGAGCCCCAACGTTTCCATAAATTACAAATAATACTCAATGAACCTAGCATTTAATTCACGTGACCACTGATGAAACTATAAAGAATATTAAAGATAAGACTAGTTAAATATTCAGCATAGTTTATCTGTGTTTGATTTAATGTTAGTACTGATATAGCAAACATGGTTATCTTATCCTAGGAAAAATAATGAGTATTAGTTTTAAGAAAGTGCATCAGAATTCCCATGGAGAGATTATGACAAATCAAAGATAGGTAGATGTAAAAACATTCTCAAATATACATGGTCAGGAATGAACTCAAGCCGTTTAATTCAGATTCAAGCATGCCTTCTTCTTACTAAATCAAACACCTAAAGGTTGGTTTTATATCAATCCGCAACTGAGCACGCACTCAGCCGTTTGGCTGGTTAGTGCCTCCTGCACCAACTGGTAAAAATCCCATGTACTAGGGAAGTACAGGGAGTGTGGTAGCTCCTCGTTGCCTTCCACACCAAATTTCTATGAGCGAGTGTGAAAGGCTCACCCAATTTGGTCGAGAAAGTTATTTACACACAATTTCTAGGGTTCTGTTACATGCTAAAATCGACCTGGGATACAATGGCATTACTTCCCCTCCAAAGGAAATTGTGCTACGGATTTTTACCACTGATTAAAAAATCTGTTGACCACGGCTGGGTTTGAACCCACGACCGTTGGGTCATGAGGCGAACACCTTACTTTAAGACCACTGAGGTTGACATTAAAGTATGCCATCCCACTTAAGAGATTAGAATCGAGCATGGACCTCCCAATTCAGAGTCAGGCCTTCTATCGCTAATAAAGATTGATATTGGAATCGAGCCCTGGCTTCTTATTACTCGTAATCCTTAAGATAATAATAGAGCTCCAGCCACCTTAAGTCAGAACACCTGAATAAAGGATAACACGTCCTCATTTTGTTCGTGACCATTCAACTATGTAACGAAAATCAGAAAGTTGTTTAGTGTCGCGATGAAGTTTGTTTTATTTTTAACCCGAACCGGAACTGCGCAATGTGCATACCGCTGCATGTCTGTAGGTAAACCCACGAAATGTACAGGTTGTCAAAATATTATCTCTAAACCACTTTTCATAAATTGTGGGACACTTTTGACAGTCACTTTAACAATACGTGATTAGACGTAGACAAAGACATGAGACACGTTTCGAGATAAAACACAACAGACCCACACGTGCAGACTGGCTTGTACACTCGGAGTCAAAACAATTTAGACATATCTTGGTAAATAATGTATATGGAATCACAGTCCTTTTGTTGTCAAATAATTCCCAAATTAATGTATGCTTTTTTTTTGGCAATGATGAGTCCAATCATGAGCGCCCAAATAGCTCCTCTTTTCACTCTACAATATTTATTTATATTTGTTAATTTTACCGAAAAAATAAAATTGTGTATTTGGGATTCAGCTGCAATTTGCTATTAATAACTTTTAATCACCAATATCCTCGTTAACAGAGATAAAAATTATAAAATAAAAATTTCCTCCCATCCCCTCTTCAACATCTTTCTTTTAATTTTGTCCTGTTCAATAAACTTGTGAAAGATATAAGTTTCTTTTCAATGGGTTCATTTAAAACTTAATCTAATTTTTTGGGTTATTTTATAGAAACTTTGTTTTTTTTAGTGAAAATTGACTCTTGACGCTCAGATCTATGTTCAGATGCTCTAAAATTCCCTCCTAAAAGGTTAAATTCCTAGAATTTTCTCTCGAGGTGTGAGGGGATGGGGGTGGCAGTGCCACACCCCTTGCAGATGGGACTTCAATCCACTTTCATTAGGAAAATTCACATGGTCATCAATGAGTCAAATTCCTTTTTTTTTTGTAAACCTAAACTTCATTCCAAGATTACCGAATCTCGAATACTCTGGTGGTGTGTAAATATATTCGTCCTGCTACCCAAAATGTAATTATCTAAGGATTACGCGTGGATTTATAGTTTTAAGTACTCTTCTTAAAATATTATCACACGATTAACAAACCAAATTAACTCAGAACAGACATAGGTTTATTCCCTCAGCCTAAATTTATCACTGGGACAGGTCAGGACCCAATTTCACAGGAGATGATTTTTAAGGCTATAAAGATAATACGAGTATAACTTGGAAATCTTAACTATTATCTAGACGTGCTACTGACTTAGTGAAGGTATAGAATTATAGTCGTCTAGTACTAAGTGTGTGTAAGTAATGTTACTATATGATCTGTTGACTTAAAAATCCACTGAATGTAAAAAAATCTTATTGAATTCCTCAACACAAACGATGGTGTACACAATGTTTGGGACCCAATTAAGCTAATGATCCTTTAAACCCTACTATATAAAAGTTATTACACAAATTTATCATACGTTTCTCATTTCCTAAAATACGAGCGGGTCTGACAATATAAAAACCTGATTAAATTAGGGATCAAAGTAACTATCATTCAATTTGTGGACATTTTAAAACCTTTGGTAGTAAGAAACATTAATACCTGTATTCACTATTCACGTTCTTTCATAGCAAAGGTTCTGCGAAAGAATTATTTTTATGGCATTTCCTTGAGTTTGAAGACTATTATTTTCCATCAGATGGTGTTTATATTACTCTAACATCTGTTGAAAATGCTTCTGGAAAAATAACAAATCGGAAAGCATTTACAAGCTTGATGACTTGCGCAGCTTCCACTTCAAGTGTGTCTTTCAGCAGCATACCCGTGGTGTCCAAGTGGAACAGTGACCAATCTGAAAAGTAAGATTATTCCAATGCCCCCCCAAAAAAAATTTATTAGTAAAAGGCTCCCCTCTAATCTGCGTTTTTATAATCTAGAGTTGGTTCAGTTAAATTCTGGTCCTAAATAATATAAATTCTGTTACAGGCATGCAAAGTAAAATATACAATAAATAAATAAATAAATTAATTAATTAATTATTACCACTTCTTACCTTTTGTTCAGGCTATACACTGTGTATATAGAAGAAAGCAACTCTATACATTTAAGTATATATAAAAGGCGAAGCTTGGGGGTGAAGGATTATAATTACAATTCGGAAATGAATCGTATTTAAATCATAATAAAATAAATTGAAAAATAGCACCTGGACACGAGAATTGAAGCCGGAACCTTTGGCTTAGCACGTCAATGCTCTACCACTGAGCTATCCAGGGATCATCCCGTGCTCAGGGTCTAAACATATTTTTATGGCAGAGTCTGTGATTGACGTGTGAATAACATCGGCTACTAAGAGCTATCATTAATACCACAGCCCCGCCTGTGTGATAATTATTACTCTAATATATTAGTAAAAAAGGAAGTATTTTAGAGGTAATATACCCGTATTTGACCCAACTGGGATTCGAACTCTCATCTACACATCAATTGGAAACCGGTCTAACACGAGAGTGACATCTTAGACCATTCAGCCACTGAAGAGGGTTACAGTGAGTTAATTGTTTTGTAATTCTGATGTCCACTACTTTTACCATTGAAAGTAAATGGTTTTCACATTGTAAGCCACCCTATTGTGAAACTAGGCAAGATAATATTTTTACCTTTCAAGGTACAACAGAAAAACAAAAGACAAATTCAGGATTGAATTTAATTCTTAAAATATGCTCACACGCATCAAGAAAAATAATCGTGGACAGATGTCATCCATGAAGACTGAATAAATTATTCGTGTGATTAAATTTAATCTTGATTGGCGAACTATTCTTCTTGTTGGTTGAATTGATGTGCTGGGTGTAATTTGTTTGCTTCCATCAAAATGGAAAAATGGTGTGTTGGTGTTCTTGCAAAATAAATACGCCACTTTAGTCAAAGATGAAATCTTTTATTTTATATAAGATTTAGTAACACATTATTAAATAAAATGTATTTAATAATTAAATGCAAGTTTTGTTATTGTATGGTATGTGTGATTATGGTTGTAAATGGGCTAGTTTTTTTTTATACAACAACCCTTGGTTTGGCTCGAACGTTATTTGTGGGCGTTCGAACGATTTGGGCATCATGTATGGTACTCCGAAGGAGAGGGGAGTATACAATGTATTACTCCTTAAAAAAAATTCATCACGTTCTGATACCAATCCAGAATACTAACATTTAAAATCTTAATGATTATAATAATAAAAAAAATTCCTTGTCTTTGGTTGATAGGATAGCAAGCAGTACATTACTTAGGAAGAATTAAACATTACTAAACCTTCCTAATATTCAAATCTTGACTTTCTCGTCACAGCCAAACGAAAATATACGAGCCCACTTGTCCACCTATACAGGTAGTTATCGAATTGTTTGAAGTCCTGAAGTCCTGTATTCTTAAACATGTTTCAAACTGATACGTTTAAAAGATTGTATGGCAACGTATTACTGGCAATGATTAGTATTGAACATAACATGACAACAAACCCAATTTATTATTTTTTTTACAATGACTAACGTTGTAATGATCCAGCAAATTATTGCTAAATAGCGCTTATAGGGTATTTTGTTATCAACTTTGTTTTATCTAAGTCTTTACTAGTTCTTTCGTTCCAATCGATATTAATTTCACCCTTTAGACAAGCAATTTAAGATTGTTTTATTATTAATTCAATTATCTCTTACTACAATAGCATTGTTAAAAGGTAAAGGTGCTTATCTATTGTAACAATGACTTTACTAAACTCACAAACAACCTAACCACCTTATAATTTAACCCATTTTTCCACTAGAAAAAAGCGCATCTTGAATTTCTCGATGAAACATGTTAACTTAAAAAGACTATATTTAGAAGCTAGCAGACCATAACTATTTTAGACTAAGTTAAGATTATCGACTGTAAGAACAAAACATAGAGAAAAATAATAATAATAATATTAATGATAATAGTAATAATAATAACAGTAATGGTACAAAAATTGAGAGCATGTTTTTAACACTCTAGTGGAACGTTGCAGCGAAGGCTGCAGATTATTACGATAAAATGTATTCAAAATATGTTATTGTGAAAGGTTCTCTAAAATGAACTCTCATTAGATATTGTATTTAAAGGTTTACTCATCAAAGGCTACCAACTTTCCATAGATTTTGAACAATTTTTAGTAAAACATATATTTTCCCTCTTCACAGAAAAATTCAAATTTTAAAAAGACACTTCTTCCAACTCTATATATTTGTTGCACAGTACAACCTAACTAAGAGTTGCATTTATTTTTGACCAAAGATAAATATTTTATTTACCGATATAAAATCATACACAAATCAGTGTGTCTATGGTGATATAAACCAAATTGACTGTACAGATAAGCCACTGTGCGCAGAGCAAAATAATCTGTAATTTAGATAAGAAGATTAACCTTTTGTTAAACACTACTATTTTTTCTATCATTATAGACTACTAACCTTTAAAATGTGGGTCTGTTTGTCAAAATTTGTTGAGCCGTTATATTGTGATTACAATTACTACTAAGGCGCTTACCAAATTATTTATATAGATATTTTTTACATGTACCACATCTTACTACCCATTAGAATTATCCACATATTCACACCAATAGTATAAGGATGGCCTTGGGATACTTAGAGGGAATTATGTAGTACCTGCATTGTAATGAAGATAGAGGAGTACTTAAAACATTTAGGAAAAAAAAACCATTCGATATACCCAGCTATAATTTAAACCCCAACCTAACCATCGGGGATAAACCAGATCAGATGAGAATTGCACCAACATTATGATGTATTTTTATATAAACACTAAGCGTGTCTATCGACTATTTAAATTTTTCTATTTGAAAAGGACTTTTTTTTTCTTTTTAAAAAAATGTGTTGAGAAACCCAGTACAAGAAGATCTATTGAGCAAAGAAATTTTCGTAAAATTTTGGTTTAGTTTCCTTCGCATTCTCTTACATTTTGTGCTACCACATGTTAAAATCACAAATGGATATATCTAGACAACAAAAACATGACTATCCACAGATCTGACGAAACTGACTCTTTTTATAATTATAGTTGGTGTTCTCATTATATTTTATTATGTGTTATTATTTTTATTACTATTTAATTACATAATTTGCACTTTTTAAACACAGATACATCTCAGAAGATGTCTTGCACATTTACTAACCATATAAAACCTTTCGGTATAGTTCTTTGAAAACCTTAGGGGACATTTTAAAAATAGAAATTAATTATTTGCAGGGAGCTACTTTTTACTAATATTTAATAACTTAATTTGTAGCTTCCAAACACAGACACATCGTAGAAAATTTCTCGCTCATTTATTAATTACTATATAAAACCTTTCTTTGGCAACCCAAGGAAGATCTTAGATACTGAAATTAATGATTTGTAGGTAGAATAATTGAAACATGTGTGAAAACTACATTACTTTATGGCTGACCAAGCTTGCTACAATCGTATTGTATATTAGTGCTATTAAGTATGTTATAAACACTGGTTGTTAGATAATGAAAAATAAATTACTCAATCGGGCAATATAAAAAGATAATCTATTTTAATGGGCCTATATAATATTTTAGGTAAATAGACCTTATCATATATTTCTTATGTTAAAAAGTATCTCTAAACATTTTTGCTAACTTCATTGAAGTATAAGGGATTTTCTCCAAACAATTCTTATGTTTATAAAATTAATACTTAAAGTATACATGACTTTCACTTCACTCAGCTTTCTTATCCCAACCAAAGAAAACCTAGTAACGGTGGCTACGTAGACAAAGGAGTTAATATCGTCCTTTCTTGTTTATCAGTAATAGGGAGGTTGTGGTTTGAGTTCCTGCTGGGTGTAATTAGGTTTTACCACTTTTATCCCCTAAACACTTTTCTACTATATCTTCACAAAAATGAGAATATCATTTCAACTAAATTCTAACTTTCATAACTAACATGTTTAAGGAAATATTCGGATATTTCGGATTAGAAGTAAAATGCGAATAAAACAGTAATTAGTAGAAATTAAAATGCGAATGCAATCCACGATAATATAAACTGTTTAACATTATTAGATGTATAGTTTAAATACACTATAATATTTTAACATTCTTTCCATAGTAGATAAAACGAATAAAAGTATATATTATTTATATATGAAATATAATTGTTTAAGAATATTTCTTTATTAATAAATAAATATAATAGTTTCGATGGTGTACTTTTCAAATATTTCACAGATTTTTGTTGGAGTTTTCCAAAGTAAAGTTCAACATATTCCAAAACCGGTTCTTAATTTTACCAGCTAACATTATTAAGTGCACTAAGTAACTATACACTTCCTCAATTAAGTAGGCACTCATAATTTTCAGTAAACACACATATAATTCAAATTATCATATACTACTAATTATTCACTAAAGAGTTTGAGGAGAAATCCACGGGTAGTGAACACGATGTAATAGCAGGCCATCCTTTCTTTAACACGCTATTATATTCGTATCAAGATCATTTGACAAATGGCGCTTAATATTTTGGCAATTGGCAATTCTGCCCAATTGTAGAGTGATCTCAAGTAGTATTGCTACTTTTGCTTAGAGTGGGTCAATGGGCGCATGGTATAAGGCGTCGCTCTAGCTATAGGCTCTATTGACTTTGACCAGGAGGTCAGAATTTGAATCCCGGTTGAGTGAACTGAATGTGTATTTTCCTAAATGAGTTTTGTCACTTTAATGCAGGGTGTGTATGATATAAATTACACCTAATTCAGCCTTGCCATATTATCGTAGTAAGCGGGTAGTAAATTTTGGTAAATAAAAATGTATGCGACTCAACTGGAATACCAATGACGGGGTCACTAGTTTTTATTTTCTGATGCGTGCATTGGTTTTTGTTTTTAATATATAATTAATACTTATTTGCATCCCTCCTCAACGTTATTGCGCATGTTTTTCCTATGCGCTATTCTCCCAATTCCTTCGCTTTAACATAGTTCGTTAGTACTCTTTTGGCTCACCTCACTAACCGCGGGCTAGACCAACCGTTCCTCGGAGAGGGCTCCATAATTTATTGGTGAATTGATCGAGGAGCGTACATGAAGCTTATAGGACCTAATGCTCTAATATAATAAAAACATGAAAGAATAATTATTTATTTTTGACAAATAAATACAAACATACATTACACAAGTAATATTATACCTACGAACCTGGAAATTTCATGGAAATTAGTGAGCACTTACGTCAGTTTCAAAATCCTGATTTTTTCATTATTTATAGAATTTGATGTATTTCCATTTAAGCTGGTGGACCGCAAGGAACGAGCTTGAGGGATGAAAGCGGCTCGTGGGATGCGCGTTGTGCACCCCTGGCTTAAGCATCACTCTCGTAATAGTCTAGACTGCTTACGATGATGATATCGGGGTTTGAATACATGTCGGGTGTACTTAGGGTGTTTTTTTCCTAAATTTTTTGCCAACTTTCCTCCATGCAAATGTGGGTACACTTCCGCTAAACTCAACCTTCGTCGTCCCTAAAATATTGGAGTAATTAATATACACGTGTAAAATCTGAATGGTTAGTAAGGCATGCTGCTAAATAATAACCCTGGGCTGTAGAAAATACTAATAAAATAAATTGTACGACCCAATCGTTCAAACTTTCTCATATTGTGTAGTCTAGATTCGAAGAAAGTTTTCAAAAATAGGTTCTTAGTAAGCTACTCTTAAATAAGTTCTACTCACAAAAAATAACATATCATCTTTTTAATTACAATAATCACTCTTTATAATTATGCACATTTTAAATCAAATTGTTTAAAAATATTATATTTAACAACATTCAAATTTTTTTAAATAAATTATTTCTAGACTATCCTAAAACTATGTGTTATTAAAAAAAATTAAAATGTATTTTTATTTATCATGAAAAACCATTCACATATTTCCATTTTGAATTCAATCTTCAAGGTCAATTTCCAAAACATTTGAATTTTCTAAAATTTGTTGTAGCTATTCTACCCTTAAAATAATTTATTTTAGATGAATAAAGATATATTAATATTGATATGTTAAATAGTGTCCCGATACCAGTATGCTGCGGCGTGTACAGGATAGCATAATGCGACGCACTGCCTCTTATCTCAAATTGCACGACGGCTGTTTTTAACATTAACGGCACTTGGTTACAAGGAGGAAAATAACACATATTCTTACTGTGCATGCTGTGTCCTCCAATACCTGGCCAAGTATCAGGCATTAAGTATGCTATATTTTGGTATTGTTTAGCTTTAAGTAAATGCTCTATAAGGTCACAAATTGTGCAAATCGTGTACACTCTGTATATCAAATTATTGCATGTTCTAAAAAAAATTCAACCTGCAGTTCTTTGCGTGCAGTAATTAAGGTTCTCGTACTGTAAATTGTGAAGCTAAGGTATACAGTTGGAGTGCACTATTATCTCAATTATGTTTTCTTTTCGCCTGAAGTAGTTGTTTTAGTTAAAAAAGGGAAGTGGTTGAGTGTCGGTGCATTGCATTAGTAAGTTCTAGGTGGCCTTAATGGGAGGGTGGGAGGGAGGCAGGGTAAGTCATGTGCCGTGATGAAGACAACTATTTCACGGTCGTTGTTGGTAGAAAAGAGAGAAGGGGATGGAGATCATTGCTCTTTATGTATGAGCGTGTTAAGATCATATTAACTTACAACTTGATATTTCATAAACACAGGGTAGGCTGCTAAAGATTTAATCTAAGGAGGGATGGGCTAAGAAATAGTAAGCAAGAACAACCACATTGTTGTTGAACAGCTCGTATACAGTACAATTTGCATAAGAAGAACCTTATCTACCATCTAGAAGAGTTACCAGATCTACTTTCACGTATCCATACGTCAAGTTATGAGATCTACATAATTATGTCACGTTTGATAGATATCATCAATACTTACAAAATAGCTCTAATAATATAGTGAAATGCTAGCAATGTTGAATACAAAATATAATTTTGGTATTTTATAAAAGAGTTTTGCTATGTAAAAAGGGCTGTACAATCAGTCGCTCTCGCAAGACTGTTGTATTTATTTCCTTTGCTGGGTCGTAGTCCAATTTCTGGCTGAGTGTACTTGAGGGTGTAGTTTAATTAAATGTTTTCTCTTCTCCTTCCATTCAAATGCGAGTATATTTCCATCAGATTTGATCTTACCAATCCCTACATATTTATGGGGGTTAAATGTGGTTGGTCTGGACGTAACCCATTTCTTTTATAATATTTTAACTTCGTCCCATCTAAACTCATAATGACTTATATAATCCCTTAAAAGAAAATAAGTTCAATGCCGTCTCTCAGTCAGTAGCATATCTGCTTACTGAGCTAAGGGTCTTAGATTAAAGCCCGGCAAAGTCAAATAAATAATTTATCATTGGTGAAATGTGGGTTTTTCCCTTTCAGAGTGATGTTATTAATGTCCGCAGGCTAGTTGTTGTGCCTGCACGAAATTTAAGCTAGATTATAAGTCGTGTGTTGAAATAACCGGTTGATTCAGAGAGTTAGCGCTAAATACATAAAATAAAAATAAATGCCATATTAATTCAATCTCATCCTTAACTCATTAAAACCTTTATCACACCTTAATCCTTTTTTTAAATTTATCACTGCGTCTTACTGTCTGTTCAGGCGATACGCATCTGCACCAATTACGCTAATGAGTTAGGGACGAGGAAGGTTGAATTTAAAGGAAGTGTTCCTGAATTTGCATGGAGAGAGAGTGGAAAACATTTAGTAAAACCATCCTCAGTGCACAAGACTGGGATTCTAGCCCCATTATCCCTGTCACCAGTGGTCTAGCCTATTGAGAGAGTGATGCCTTAGACCATAAGGCCACCAGACCAGGTCTATAATTTATTTGATCCCATCTAAGCCCGTGATTGATTCCATCATATCTAAAACCGCATTTAGTTCCATTTCATCTTAAATCAGGATTAATCTATTTCCACCTTAACTTGTGATCAATTCCATTACAAACTAACTGGTAATTATCATAATGCATCCCAGAATAAAACATGATTAATTCCATTACAAACTAACTGGTAATTATCATAATGCATCCCAGAATAAAACATGATTAATTCCATTACAAACTAACTGGTAATTAATTCCCTCTCACCTTAAGTTGTGTTCAATTCCATCCCCGTGACTTATATGCTAATAATTCAGATTATAAGTTGAAAGGGTCTAAGTTTGATTTAACGGGATAAGTAGGTGAATATTTCCATCACCTTTTGTTTTAAGTGGTGTGTTATTATATTAGTGAAATGTTTTGTAATGGCATAGTCATTTGATTAGAGATATAGATTTTTAATTTAAATTAATTGATTAACTATTTAACTAGAATATATTTGATTTTTAACATTGAGAAAAGGCATTAGTTTAAAATATCTTAACATGGGGTTGGCTAATTACTCTAAAATAAAATAATTAGTAACCACCCATTTTCATTAGTTCACACAGTTTAATATAAACGTTGTTTAATGGTTTGGTCCATTGAGTCGAGATAATGAGGGCATTTTGAAGAACTGCATCTACATCAGAGTAGGTAGGAATTGAGAAAACCCCAGTAATAGAGCTTATGTGGAAATTCATCCCCAATAATACCAGTGTAGATTCAAAACTAGCTCTTCCAATCATGAACAATCCATTATATCACTATGTCAACCGACGCTTTAGACCACAGAACCACTGGTGAGGGTAGCGACACTATGGAATATAAACGTTAGTTTTTATTTTTTGATTTATTTTAGATACATTGGTTCAACACCTACAGAGGTCAAAATGTATTTTTATTCTAGTGGGATGTTCTATGGGTGAAATTATCGATTCAAAGTTTAGTAGAAATTGTATAACAATATCGAAACAATAATTTTTTTTAATTTAGCACCGCGTCTTATTACCCATTCGGTAAAAAATAATTAAATAATTATTGAGTAAAATGAAACATATATTTCAAACAGTGGCCAAATTATATAATTTTAAACTACTAGTGGATCGTTGCAGTGAAGGATGCAGATTATCATAATGGCTACAGATGATCGCACTAAAATATTCTTAAAGTTTGTGTTGGAAAAATGACCATAGAATGAGGCCTCACTCAGTGGCGACTCCTCCTTAAGTGCGCAGGTGCAAGTGCACTCCTTATAATTTCACACAAAATAGTATTTAACATTATTTTATTTAAATAATAACATTTAATAATGAATAGATTTTTTTAGAATATATTTCTTAAAATTAGCTATGCTCTTGCGTGTTTCATTCTATTTACTATTCCACTTGTTTTCCTGACTGCTAGCGCTGTCCTAGTACTTCTACTAAACTCCAGGGGCATGCAACAATCTGAGCATGCGCATTGCGAATAAAAGAGGTTATTGACCTTGCAAGTTAGTTTTAAAGCGAACCTTTAACACATGGCCTGGTGCGCAGCTTGATAGCGAACTTGCCGATATGTTTTGATCAACTAAAGCGTTACTACCAGTAATAATGTTTTTTAAAGTGTGGTCTTTCTTTTTCAATCTGTACACAATTAATTAAGTAAAATAATTATGTAAATAGTAGTTAATTAGTTCATAATAATTGACTGTTTTAGTGTTTATTTGAAATATCAAAATGAATTTTGTGCAAAACATTAATAATTAAAAAAAAACTTGGTTTATGTAAATAGTTGTTATTTGTTAACGAGTTCGATTTAGTGTTTTTTTTTAAATATCGAAATGAATTCTGTGCAAAACATTTTGCAAAAAAAATTTTCTTTGTGTACTCAAGAAGAAAAATTAGAAATTAAAAAACTTGGTAGACC
Organism: Timema genevievae; assembly: GCA_902155825.1. NCBI lineage: Eukaryota > Metazoa > Arthropoda > Insecta > Phasmatodea > Timematidae > Timema > Timema genevievae. The sequence continues at coordinate 472,864 of CABFWO010000042.1, read as the reverse complement.
GACACCAAATATTGTTCTAGAAAAACTAACAAAAACTAAAAATCGAGAGTTTACTAGAAAATTCAACGTAGAAACTTACAAAAAGCATCCATGGCTATGTGGTTGTAATGTAAAAAATGCATTGTTCTGCTTTCCGTGTTTACTCTTTGGTGGTGACTTATCTTGGACAAATGTAGGTATGACTGATTTGAACCATTTAAGTGAGCGAATTAAAAAGCATGAAATGTCATTGTTACACAAGAACAATTCTTTAGATTTGGCTGTACTTGGCAAGACCAACATACGATCACAGTTAGATTCTGGCTACAGAAGAGCTATCGAGATTCACAATAAAAAAGTGACTAACAACAGGTATGTTTTAAATATCATCCTAAACTGTATTCGATTCTGTGGCGCTTTCGAACTGGCCCTTAGAGGTCATGACGAAACTGATTCATCTTCTAGCCCTGGAATATTTCGTGGACTTGTCAATTTCAGTGCGGAGTTGGATGATGCTTTGAAAGGGCATTTAGAAAAGTCTACAGTTTTTAAAGGTACCTCTAGTTCAATTCAGAATGAAATACTTCAATGCATGCTGGATATTTGCCATGAAGAAATTTCAAAAGAAATTAATAATGCCAGTTTTTTGGCTGTTATAGCTGACGAAACAACTGATGTCTCAGCTACTTTTCAAATGGTTATAATTTACCGGTATATAGTAAACGGAAAACCAGTGGAAAGATTTTGGAACTATGTAAACCCCCCATTTCATGACGCTGCATCTTTGTCAAATTGTCTCAAAGAGGAAATAGATCAACATGTAGAGAAAGAGCCTCATAAGTTAATAGCACAAGCATATGATGGTGCTTCAGTTATGAGTGGATCTCTCAATGGTGTTCAGGCTAAAATAAAGCAGAGCTATCCTAACGCTGCTTATGTTCACTGTCATGCACATCAACTAAATTTAATAATGTCAAATGCAGCTTCAATTAATCGTAATGTCCGTATATTTTTCGCCAGTTTAGGAGGATTTTGTACATTTTTTTCTCATTCCCCTCAGAGAACAGCAATTTTAGATGAAGTTGTGGGTAAACGTTTACCACGATCAGCACCTACAAGATGGAACTTTCATTCTCGAACAGTAAACACAGTTTGCGAATACAGAGAAGAACTTATCGAGTGCATGGATACAATAGAAACGAGAGATGACATTAAACATATAGCTACAATTGAACAAGCGTCTGGTCTGAAGAGAACATTAGAGGATGAAGTTTTTATATTTTGGCTAACTTTTTTTCATAAAATAATGCCTCATGTGGATATATTGTATAATCAGTTGCAAAAAAGGGAAACTGATCCAGCCTTTGTAAAAAACAAAATAGATTGTTTCATAGAGGAAATTTCCAAAATTAGAAATGAAAATTATATAACTGATGATCTTTATGAAAATAAAATAAAGCGGAGACGAAATGAGAGCCACACTCGTAATAGAGAGGCTAAAGAGGTTTGTGACGTCATCATCTGTCAAGCAAAAGACAGATTCAGCTTTACTGGTCATCTTGTTGCTGCAAATTTGTTTTTGCCAGAAAAGTTTTCTGATTATTGTAAGTTGTTTCCTGATAAATATTTAGAACTCACAATAAGTTCATACCCATTTTTAGATGCAAAAAAACTCCGCACAGAGCTAAGTATCATTTATGTCAGGGATGAATTTCGAAATATGACTGGCGCTTTAACTCTGTTCTCATTTATAAATGAAAACAATTTGAGTGAAATTTTTGAAGAATGCTTAAAACTTTTAAATATTATTATAACAATCCCTATGACAACGGCAGAAGCAGAAAGATGTTTTTCTACACTAAAACGTGTCAAAACATTTTTAAGAAATAGTATGCACCAGGAAAGGTTGTCAGCTCTTGCCATGCTGTCTGTCGAGAGAAACTTTATTATGAACATTTCAGACTTTAACTCTAGAGTCATTGAGAAATTCGCAAAATCTAAAGAAAGAAGAATGGACTTTTTATTTAAAGTAGCTTGAGGCGTTTAAGATTAGATTGTTGGGTGTTTTGTAAATAATGTTTTAATTTATTATGTGAGTGTTTTATTCTAAGGTGTTTAATTATTAATGATTGCGCCAGCAAAGTAAAAGATTGTAATAATGTGGATGTGTTCAATTATTTTTTATTTTTTCCAAATTAATGTTGATTTGTAATGTACTTTAAATAACAGCTCAGAATGTCAGTAATTGACTAAAAATGTTTTTTTTTTAAGCTGTCAATATTTTTACCGTCAAAACTTCGTAATTGTATGTATGGATTTTTCTTTTAAAAGTCGAATCCTATATTTGTTTCGAAGCTTCACACACCCCCGTACTGCTGTGAAATATTAGCCTAAATAAAACAATATGTAAATATAGATAGGTACGATATATTAAAAGTGTATATACCATATTTTAGAATATTTAAATTGTGCACCACCTATATTTTTGGTCACGAGCCGCCACTGGCCTCACTAGACTATAGGCCTATATGTAGTTAAAGGTTTACTCATCAAAGGTTATTAACTTCCCATGGATCTTGATCTACCGGTGTTTAATTTCAAACAAAACATATATTTCCCCTCCTCGCACCACGATTCAAACTTTAAAACGATACCTCTCCCATCTTTCTATCTATTTGATAAGCCATACTACTTAAGTAAGAATTTAGTTTTTATTGTTTTCAACCAAAGAGAGATATTTTATTTACTTATATACAATCGTACACGAATCATAGTTTCCATGATGTTGTAAACAAATAACGATTGTACAGATTAGCTACTGCATATGCAGTAGAAAAGTTGGAAATTGGGTTTTCGTTGGAAGCTACTATTTTGTCGAACCCTTGGACCAATAGCTTTTAAAATGAGTGTACTTTTGTTAAAATTAGTTAAGCCGTTTCCTCGTAATTCAAAATACCCGAAATGTTCTTGTCAAATTTTATATATATAATAAGTATATATATAATGTAGATATTAAATATATATAAATATATTATGTATATACTTTAATTTTAACTTACTAAACCAGAATGACTGTAAAAATTGAGCTACTTAAGGTAAATTTTAGTCTTTAGAGTATACCCATTGTAATATTTGAGATTTGAATCCAAGACATTCAGAGGTGTTCTAGGGTGTTAACGCCCTCGGCGACGGCCTGATCCAATCCAATATAATTATATTACGATTGCGCTCAGCCAGACATTCATTGCCCTAATCACAATATAACTAAGATAGTCTACAGTTAAATAACATTAACAATAATATTAAATTATTTTTTACATCACGTCTTACTAAACTTTCATGCTACAATAAATTCCAGGAAACTCATGAAAGGTGTTGATTTAGGTCACCATGTGACTAAAACTACACTCATATGTTTCTAAAGAAGCAATATTTGATTTCTTTTGATCCAAAAAGTTTTGGTGTAAAAAATTCAAAAATACTGGAATTCTCTCACTTGCTCTACATTGTATTAATAGTCCTCAAGCTATGTTTCAGTTCAAGCAGAGGTGATGAGGTATTTATGTTTTATTACTAGTACATTTAATCCCGGGGCCATTCCACCTATATTATAAATAATTACGATGCTATTCAGTTCATTTAAAACATAAGCTTCTACTTTATATTGACATAAGAAAAAATACTTCCAAAATGTTAGACAATAGCTGGAAGTCTATTTTTGAACTATTAAAGTTTATAAAATGATCCTCCTATAGTTATTCTTGTGGATTGCAAAACTATAACAATTAGTATTGACTAAACTACACCAAGAAACAACAATTGGGATGGTCTTAAATTTAATGGCATCGTACCCTTCACCAATTGTGTATTTTGGGCACCCTGAAACATATTCACTGGAACTTTTGATTGAAATGTTAATCATTTAGAATTTAATGTATAGCTTTATTTTAGTTTGAAATACATGCGACCCGCTTCGGTGTCCGTATGGTCTAACGTGCTACTCTCGCAGTAGACCAGACTGCCGATGACGGGGATATCGAGGTTCAAATCTAGGTCTGGTGTACTGAGGGTGTTTTTAAAAAAGTTTTCCACTCTCCCTCCATGCAAATAGACACTTTCTATAAATATTTCCTTCCTAATCTCTTTAACCATATCGTGATTAGTACATAAGCGTATAATCCGGGCGGGTTTTAACCCGCGGTGATAAAAAAATAAGTACGTGCGAAAGCCCAAAACAAACTGGCCTTCATGAATACCGCCCGGTATCTAAGCAGCTCAGTCGACCCCTGGCTATATCAATGCTCCTGATCATTTACTTTGGCCTCAGAACTTCTACACCTACGTCGTTGAAAATAAGCTACTCCTACCTTTTTATAAAACCTTTTTTAAACTTAAAAGGCTTGAGCTATATTATAAAATAACAAACCACTTTTTAAGTGACGTGGAGTCTTTGAACTTTTAGAACACATCTCAGAGATCCCTCCATTAGGCGGCTCTCTTAAGAGGCCTCCGTAGATATACGTAGAACTTATATACATGTATGTATATTTGCATATATATAGAGGCCCAAGTATTTATACATATATTATTGCAGATAAAAGTATGTATATATGTTTATATAATTATTTATGTATATATATACATAAATAATTATGCAGTGGGTAATTTGGTAATTTGTCTTGCTAGCCCGTCTGGGGTTTTCACATATTTACACTAATATAGTAGGGATGATGAAGATATAATTTTTTGGAAATGAATGGCATTTGCGTTGAGGAATAGTGGTAAGCCATTTTTAACACCTCAGTACACCCAACAAGATTTAAGCTCAGACCCACCCATGGATGACAAACCAGACCAGACCAGATGAGGCTGACACCTTTGTTTGAATATTTAACGATGCTGGATTAAGCTTACAACTTTCCTAAGCCCATACCGATTTATGAATTGAACAATAAATTATTTGTTTTAATAATTTGCTTTGATTATAAAGTTTCACTAATTACATAATATAAGGGATGGATAAGGAGGGTTAGTAAGAGAAGGGTAACCGGTAAGGGAGTAGAAAAATCACAGTGATAAAGAATAAAGTACATCCAACCGAAATTGGGATGCCTCATTAACGGTCAACCAATGCAATGTAAGATTAACTCCTTAGACGACTCACCCACAAATGTGTGTAGCGAAACCTTTTTGGGCTGAACTTTGTTTCAGACACCGAAATACGAAATACATATGTAACAATAGACGCCATATTTATTTGCCTACAAGTATAAAAAAATTAAAATAAAATTTAAACTAGACAAATTTATTGTCTGGTACTTTTATTCGAAATATTTCTTCTTCTTGATTACTTTCGGAAATCTTCTCAGACATTCTATTGGCATCAATAATTTAATACAGGCAATTGAACATGTTCTTTTAGTTAAATATTTTAATTTGAATTTAAAATAAAAGTATCCAATATTAAAACTATAATAATAAAATCTAAAATACTATTATGACCTAATTTACACTAAACATTGAAATAGTACTTTCTCATGACCCCTTGAACTCTAAAAAAAATTGTTTCTATGCAATGCTGTCTGTCTGTTACCGAGACTATAATTGAAATCGTGTTACTGACCATGTCACAACTTAGTATCAAGAGATTTCATGAGGTTATCCAAATGATTTTTTAGCATTAAATATATAACCCTAGAGCTAAAGGTTTTCTCAAAATCAGCTTTAATGATTTTAATTAAAATTCGTATCTGGCTACTGTTTGATATTACAAACCAAATGATGATTAATTTTCCCGTCAAAATTATTTTGAAGGTATTATATAAGCAGAAATTTCCAATTATGATCATATTTCACGCCACTATTTGAGTTAAGAAATATCACATATTTGCAAAAATGTTGGATTATAAATTTTTTTTTATTTTGAAATATATTTAATATAAAATCGCCGAGTCATAATAAAATTTAGTTTTATGGTGATCTTTGAAATAAGAAATTTATTGTTATGCTCTTTGGTGGACAAGGATGTATGTATTTTCTCAATGTTTCTATAACAGTGTGTATTATTTCATACATCCTAACTGGTAGAATTTACAACACTATATATTATTTTGTTTTACATATCTTTGGAGTTTTAAGTGGATTTCTTCATTTTTAGGTAAAGAAACGATAAAGTCTGTTCGAAGAAATATACAATTTATTTTGACTAACGCTTGCTTGGACATATAAATGTTCAACTGTAAATTAACAATAGCAATAATAAATATAGACCCCATGAAATGTTAAATATATTGACGAGACATTCGTAAATATAGAACTACTTAGTCTAGATAAAGTGTTTTTCTCTTCTTATCATAGTTTAATAGGTTTAGGTCGATTTAATCTCAAAATGAACAATATTAATGAGTTCTTAAAAGTATTGTGACCATCTTAAAATGAAATATGAGGGTTATTAGTTTATAGATATTTCAATGACGTAAAATGTGGATCACCTAATGAATCAAAGTCATACGATATGAGATACTCGGTAGCTCAGAAAGTCTTTTTAAAAACGTCATAATCATTTAGAAAACATATTTTGATTTTAATATATGGAAAAAACATGAATGTAGTTTGTAAAGACGACTAAAGCAGGAAACTCATTTTTCAGTTATCCAACGGAAGTAAATAAAGAGAATAGATTACCAGTCCCATGTTTAGTAAGATGATGTGTGTGTTTTATAATAAATGGAGATAATCTTTGAGAGTAAGTCTACTGATTTTTTACAATCATCTCCTAATGCACAAATTTTGGCTTCTTAGATAAATCTTAGCGTTTAGTTTTTATTATTTTGGGCGTATTTAATTTGTCCTTTCTGAACAGATATGTTAATTAAGCCCAAAGATTATAAACTGACTCAATTTTTGAAAAGTCTAAGGTATCACACATGCTATAGACTGGACTCTCGATGATGGTCTTCAAATCCCGCACAGTATATTGAGGGGGATTTTTTTCTAAATAGTTTTCCACACTCCCTCACCACTAGCACGGGTAAACATTCTCTAAATTAAATTTACCTCATCCCTTACATTTAAAGTTATTTGGTACATATACGTAAAGCCCGAACGGGTAGTAATATGCAGTTCTAGCAGAATAAATCATCCATAGCCGACACAAATCTCAGTTCATTTCATCTGCAGTTAATTCACTACTGTATGCAAGCAGACGTGCTATCGTCTGAGCTAAAGTATTGGACCAGCAAGTCGATTGTGAGCTACTTAGATGTGTAGTTTTTATTTTATTCTTTGCACCTTACTATCCTTTCGAGCTATCCACGTATTTGCATTAATGATGTAGAGATAAGAAAGGTATAATTTAGAGGAAATATATTCGTAATTCCTTATAAATAGAGGTATAAACCATTTAAGCAAAATCAGCCTAGTACATCCGACAGGTGTGATAGAACAAACCTACCCAGCACCGGCAAATCAGACAAGATGAGACTTATGCACTTGGCCACTTTCTCGCTGGTGTGGTTTTAGTTTTGTTGACTAATATTATTTTTTAACCAATGGTTTTTTTTAGAAGATCCCGAATAGAGCATAGCTTAGGTAGGTATTGCAGCTGAAACAAGGCGTCGCATCTTAGTGGAGTCTTCGCTGGAAACCAGTGGCAATAAGCTCGACTAGTGGAATTGATTTAATTTACTTTACATCCATTACTGTTTCCAGCCTATGGTCTGGGTCAGTTTTTTTTATTCAAGGCATATATTTTCCACTACCGGCTTGCATGTCGTAGCTTCATATGCCTTATAATATAACATAAGACTAGGACAGGCATAACATCTAACCCCTTGCCGTTATTTTATCACTGCGTAAGGGTAAAACCATATTTCTCAAATAATACATTTTTCAGACATGTCGGGAATCAAACCCGGGACTCTTAGCTCAGTAGGCAGCCACGCTACTCACTGAGCTAAGGTGTCGGATAGTTAAATTAATTTAATAGATCTAAAAAATATAACAATATTAAAAAGTAATTATTTTGAAACGAGAAAAGGATTTCATTTTCCCCACTTTCACTGTTTTCAGGGTAAGATTACAAAAAAAAATCGCTGTGATTTTTACTTTCTTGCTATCTTACAGGTAGAGAAAGTATTGTGATCGTCCAAAAAATTGAGCTCGAAATTTTGATGGATTTTGACGTCTCATGACCCCCTAACTCTAAAATGTTGTTTTTGCAACGCCGTCTGTCTGTGTGTATATCTAACCTTAAAATTAATATCAGTTTACTAGAGGATGAAAAGAGAAAAATTCCACTTTCTCAAAATCGGCTATAGCGATTCTATCTCTCCCATTTTAGACTAAGTAGTCAATGATTAGCTATTTTATTGATCAAAATGTATAAAATGAAATTTATTAGAAATTTGATATCCATAAGATGTGCATCTACTAGTAAAATGACGAACATTTTAACCGGAAGTCAAAATTTTAACACGAAGTCTTGACCCTTGGGGACCCAATATCGATATTTTTTATTGGTACAAATATAAAAATGAAGACGTTAGTTCCTTAAAAATAAAATCATGAAATTTAAAACCACGAGTCAAAAAAGTTTCACGTATGTATGGCGTAATTTTTTCTCGGGTTTGCTAGTGTATATTATATTATGAATTTTGAGTAAATATCTACATTTTTTTAAACAATAGAACGAGAAATTCCGTGCGGAATTCCGTACAATTTTTTTAAAAATTTGTTTGTGACTAATGGCAAACTTCGACGTGCCATAAATAAATGAGAAATCTACCATTACTGTGTATAAGAATCATTATAATTAAACTCATTGTGGCCAGGTTGGTATCTCCGAACTAGAGTCTTAAATCAAGGAACCGTCAGGGGTCCGAGCATCTCGCGTAAACACGCACCCATGTTACAGAAATAATAATTCATAATATTTTTTTTAAGTGGTAAGGAAAAACTGTTCTAAAAAAAAAGGCGAGAGAGAGAAAGAGATAAAGGTCGTGTGGTGTGGACTGGTCAAACCGGACTGACCACCCATGTGATTTGCCATAATTGATGAGATATTGACGGTTAGTGTTCGACGGCTCCACTGCTTTTAATATGGCAGGGGTGAGTAAATAAGCCAGGAGCTTGCCCTCTCCTCTCATATAGTTCCCCCCCCCCACTCTCACCCCTAAATTGTTTGTTTGGTTCTCAATTGATTCAAGCCATTTGAAACTAATGGCCTCGTCTGTCAAGCTAGCTAAAAGACCTAGTTTCAAATTCCCGCATGGGACAAACAGTCGTCACTTTGCAAATATATTTTCATCTACGTCCATTGCTGTTTCCAGCCTGTGGTCTGGGTCAGTTTTTTATTCAAGCCATATATTTTCCACTAACGGCTTACTAGGCTTGTCGTAGCTTCATATGCCTTATACGCCTTAAGACTAGGACAGGCACAACATCCAGTCCCCGACCGTTAATTCATCATTTTGAAAGGGTAAACATATATTTTTATCAATGATTAAATTTTGAGCATGCTGGCAATCGAACCTAGAACCCTTAGTTCAGCAGGCACACACACTACCGACTGAACTAAGGTGTCGGACTGCATATATATTATATTTCTTTAATTTTGTTTTCACACCGTTCCTTACTACCAGTTCGGGCTATACTCATTTGTAATTACACCAGTAGGATAGGAATGGGGAAGATAGATACTTCTTCTAGGAAATGTCAACCTATTGACGTGGAGTTGGAGAAAACATGTATTAAAAAAAACACCCAAAGTAGCTCTCGCTGGTATTCAAACCCCAACCTTACCAAATCCATATGTTCATATTAGTCGTGCTTTGCCATTAGTCCACGTGCCTACCTCTGTGAATCTTACCAGAGCTACTAACGTCTTAGATAATATAAGTAGCTAGGGATTAAACCTGTTTTGGTGGCTCTATGGTCTAAGGCGTCACTCTTGCAATAGTATAAGATATAAGTGATGGTGAGATCGGGGTTTGAATCACGGCCCGATGTACTGAGGATGGTTTTACCAAAATGGTTTTACACTCTCCTTCCACGCGAGAGCGGGTACACCTCCTTTAAGTTCAACCTTCCTCATTTCTAACTCATTAGCATAATTAGTACATGTGTATAAACTTAACATGTAGTAAGACAATGTGCTAAAATAAATTTAAGGATGAAGAGGGAAGTTGGAATAAATACACTTGAACTAGCTTGAAGAGGGGAGATCAATTGTGGAGCGCCCTCCTCAATGCACCTATCAGTGATCTGAGCTCCAGACTGCCTATCTCGCGCAATCTAGTTTACTGCTAGCTTGACTCCTTGGACTGCGTGACCACTAACACGAGTTTCGGATGTGTCTGAAATACTAACATTTACAATTTAGTCTATGTGATGATGTGCTTTTTTTTTTACTAATCTATGGCTCAGTAGTTAGCGTGACTGTCTATTGAACTAAGAGCATTGGGTTTGATTTGACTCATGTCCTATGAAATCAATATTTGGTTAAATTGTGTCGTCGCTTTTCAAAATGTTTAATTAGTGGCCTATAGACTGGGTAGGTGTGTCTGTTATATAATTAAATTAGTTCGTAAGTAACGTGATGATATAATCAGTCGAGTCAGGAAACGCGCTTTAAATAACCCTAAAAATATTAATATTAATAATAATAATAATAAAGGTACATTCTTTGTCAGTCTCGTATAGATCTCAGCGGTCTCACGTGGCCTAAGCCCTCTAATTGGTCAACCTTCCAAATACGTCGGTGAAACTGGCATGGCTTGTCAGGGCAAAGGAACAGCCATAGGATTTATTTATATTCTGTTATTTGTCTTTATTATTAAAAGTGATGCAGAGTGAACAATTACTATACCGGTATCCCCCCATCCCCCTTTCCTTGCGCTGTGTAAACTTTAGCTGACATAAACGTCGCACTTATAATAATTATATAGCTTGACGTTATTTAGATGCAGTTAATAAGACAGTAATAAAGGATATCCAATGCCATAACATCTCTGCAAGATGAAACTCAATAAAAAAATTATGGTATCGTCCTTTGAACTAATTACCAGGAGCTGATAATGATAAAATGTCATATTCATAGAAGTAATGTTGAATGTGCTAATTTTATTACAGTGTGAAAGGTTAGAATGGGCGAAACAAAATATTTGGAATAGAATATTAAAACTTTAGTTTTAAATGTTAGAATAAACTCTCATACATATTATTAGATAAATTTTGATTTAGGTTGTGTCTAGATTATTCTATTAACTACCACATGTGGTCTAAATGTCAAGCTCCTCTGATCTGGTTTGCCGATAGCAGAGAGTTTGGGGCTCGAGTTTGGCTGGATGCGATACGAAAATATGGTGTTTTACCTCTATGAAAACGAGCCTACAATTCTCTAAAATATTCCTCATACCTACAACTTTAGCGTAATTAAATGCTGATAGCCTGGACTGGTTACTAAGTAAGATGTGGTACACAAAAAAAAAGATCTGTACCTCTTGTGTTTACATTCTCTGTGTGAGGTTAAGGTGAAAGCCATACCAGATAATATCAGGTATAGCTTGTCAATGTAAAGTCACATGTTCACCGCAGCAAAAATGAGCAGAGTTATGCTCTGGTCACTTGACGAGCTCTAAGCCAATTACAATTTTTTGTTACCATCTGCTCAACCCACTCGGCTTGACTGAGACCATTCTCAGATTTGTCGAGTCTGCTTGACAATATCTCCTTGGGAAAACCAATCAAAAATTTCAAAACCAACCGACTCATTTGGTGCGAATGAACTACATACGAAGATGAATGTACAAGTAAACAAGACAGTCCCATATTCATATAAAGGACCTTATCTTAAAGTTGAAAAGTTAATAAATATACGTCCACTTGTCCATGCGACAGGTTCTTGTTATCCGCAGCATTCACTTTTGTGAAGTATTATCAATACGTCTAAATTAATATTAATAAATAGCAATGTGTCATAAATTTTGACTACAAAATGTATGTTTGTCTTTCCTAAAACATCCGTCCTAGAAATTTGTTTCTGTATCTTGATTGTCATTGTGAGAAGATTTAAATGGCTCGTTAATTGAAAATAATATCTGTCGATGTACTTGGTTTTGTTACGATACAACATTAAAATTAGAAACATGAATCATGACAACCATCTAAATATATTTAATGTTTATCCAGTCAGAAATAAAACATATTGATATGAATCGGCTTTTTCTACTTTGCGTTTCAAAGCATCAGTTTGGTCGAAACATATTTCTGCTAACGTGTGAATTGCTGCGATACTCAAGCCGATTCTTTTCTTTATTTTAGGTGAACGTATGAATTAAACTTAAACATTGAGCTTTTAGCTTAGATTTCAGCTTTAGTTTTAAATTAAATTGGTCAGACTGACTTCGGAATGCTACAGGCCAGCATTTAATTTCATTCATAACTCTCCTTTACCAACACACGCATACTGAACTTAATGTCAATAAATAGTCACTGCAAGTGAAGAAGGTTCATTATTTATGTATCCCCATTAAAAAAATTTGTTCATGATGTTGATATTCCCTCCTGTGTTTTCTCTTCAAACACACTTAGTCCGAATATTCTTTTATTTTCTTGTGTTAGCACACTTTTACAATTTTCTATCCTTTCGTTTTCAATTCCTATATTTTTCTTGACAACATTCTCAAATACTCTTCCTTACCTTTATCTAATTAGTGTATTCTCACATATTTTTAATATACTGTATCTCTCAATCTCGCATTCTTTCTCGTTCACTATTGTTGGGTCTGACTCTACCAGGTCTTTTGATGTTGTCGTGGTACTCCTTTAATTATCTTTCTCTTTCCCATTTCCTCTCTCACACTTTATTAGGTTCTTTCGGTTCCTCGTAATCTACTGTATCATTGTATCTCTTTTTGTAATGGTTCAAAGCCTTGCTCCTCTACAATTTATTGATGTACACACGTTTAAGCTAAGCTCACCACTATAGTAGTAATGAGGTTAATAAGGAAGGGGTAGAATTTCAAAAGTGAAACAAGTGTAATTTTAAAAGAGATTAAATATGCCACCGGCTTGAAGATGGTTTTTAATGTCCGTGCTCGTGTTTTGCTATATTGGTATTCTGTCAGTACAAAACCTTTAGAAATTACTAACAAATTTATTTTCTCTCTCTCTCTCTCTCTGTGAGATTGAATTACATATTTACTTACATTAATAACTGTTTCCAGCCTCTGGTCTTGGTCAAGTTTTTATTCAAGTCATATTTTTCCACTACCGGCTTACTAGGCCTGCCGTAGCTTCATATATATGTCTCTTAATCTATCTTAAGCCTGATACAGGGACAACGTCCAGTTCCCGGCCGTTAATTAAGCACTGTGAAAGAGTAAGCCCACATTTCACAAATTATACTTTTTTCTGCCATGCCAGGAATCGAACCCAGGACCCTTAGCTCAGTAGGCAGACATTCTACCGACTGAGCTAAGGTGTCGGATAAGAAGTACCTATTGTGTTCATATAAATAACCTTGAGTTTTTGATAAATGTCAACTTTCCATTACCCCCTGAAACTGAAAAAGTTGTTTTTGTTATGCCTTTTTATGTCTGGGTGACCGTATATCGGCTTATAGTCGAAAGAAATCCATTTTAATTATTTCGATTAAATTTTGTATCTAGACATTGTTTAACATTACAAATAAAATTACGTTTCTTGTTTTCCCGTGTACATGACTTTAAGGGTATTTTACATGAGAATAAATTTACAAATTTGACTATATCTACGTAGCTATTTGAGATAAAAAAACTCATAATTTTAGAGTTGTAGTAATATTAAAAAATACAAATATTTTATTTGAAGTATATTTTTATAAAACCAATAGTTTCTGAGCGATAAGCAAGCACATGTATTTTATGGATAACTTTTACATCGAAATTGATTGTAATGCTCTTTGGTGGACAAATATGTTTATATTTTCTCAATATATCTGTAACAGTGTATATTATTTAATTTGTGCTCTTTGTTGGAGTGTTTTGTGACAATATATACACATATATATATTATTTCGTATCACAAATCTTATGAGTTTTAATCGATAATGTATTTATTTCAAGATAAAAGAGAAAGTTTGTGCGGTACATCGTAACATTTATTTATTTTGGCAATCAAAAATGATTAAATTTTACTAAAGTTAAACGAAATCCTATAGGTATTTATAGTATTTATCAAAAGTGAGAGCTGAAGGGTGTATATGACTGGATGTATGAAAACGTGAAAGTAAGTTTAATAGAGTTTATAGCTGTCAGAAAAGGTTCTCGATATTAAAATTAAACTACAGCTGTCTGGGCTATCCGCATATTTAAGTTATTGAGGTAGGGATGAAGAATGAAACATTTAGAGTAAATGTATCCACACTTACATGGAGGGAAATTGGGAAATATTTTAGGAAAATACACACTTAGTACACTCGTCCAATATTTGAACCAAGATCTCCTGGTCAATGGCAAACCCTGTTATTGAGCATGCCATTTAGACAATGTGTCAACTAGCGTAAGTAAATGCGTTATTATTGAGTCATAAGCTATCATAGCAATAATATATAGATTATTTAAGTACATACACACTTCTGAGACATACATTCGTCCCAGAAACTGTGTAATAATTGCTGGAGACTGGACTGTGAAAGAATACTTACCAAACTTCTCATAAGATTTAGTAACACTTATAGATAGTAGTTCTTTTTTTTTTAAACTGCATCGCGAGATTTTAGGATGTAGAATAAATCTATTATTTTTGGTCTGCTGTGCTTCTGAGATTCAAACAATTTTAATTGAGGGAGAATGAGTGGCGGCGGAATGTTTAGAGGAGTTGTAAAACGTATTTTATTGTTTTATCTTGCGAAACATGGACAAAATTGTCTTGGTATTTTTAGTGCTACAGTACATAATAGTAATTAAATATTTCGTGATCTTTTTAAATTATTTATTATGTACATCATATTTTTATTAAAAATTATTTTATAGTAAATAATATTTTCCTTATAGTATTATTTTTTGCATCATATATTACTACCGATTGTGGCTATACGCCTATGATTTTCATTAATATAACTATATCAGTTATTAATCTTTATTGACCCGCTTCGGTGACTAAGTGGTCTAAGGCGCCATTCCTAGACTGCTAATGACGGCAAGATCAAGGTTTGAATATCGGTCGGATGTACTGAGAGTGATATTACGAACATGGTTTTCCACTATCCCTTCACGGAAATGAAAGTACAATTCCTCTAAATATAGCCTTCCAGATTCCTTAAACATGTTTGAGTGATTATTACATAAGCTTATAAACTGAATGGGTAGTAAGACATGGTGTTAATATATATATATATATATATATATTACGCCCTGTATAAGATTATATTTAGAGTATAAAATATTACTTTTATGGAATAAAATATTATATTTATTATATACTATAAAATAATATATTTATAATACAAAATATAATATATAGAATAAAATATTTTGCAATATAACTATTAATACGTTTAATAATCTACACCCTAATTATTATTTTGAATATATATTTATACATACATGTATATCCCATTTAGAACCCGGATTATTATTTACCCATATTAAAATGTATGACTGTAGAGGATAGTTTTAGAGAAAGTTCACCTTCATTTGTTTAAAGAGGAGAGGATGTATCACATGTGTAAAACTGTATCCGAACTGTAACCGGCCAGTCAGTCCCCGCTGAACTAGACTAGATGAGCTTTAAGCCTTAACCCATTCGCGTGCCACGTTGATGCCAATGTAGACTAATATTTAACATTTCTCTGCTCCTTTAGGGCTAAAACTTGTGTCAAATGTCGCATTATCTGAGCGGTATTGCAATAGCTTGGGTTTGAAACAGCTAACTTATAATTCCATAGATTTATAAAGCCTCTTGATTGTAGGATATTATCGAAATAAGATATCTACTTTATTTAACTACTCTTTTGATTATTTTCAAGTCAGTAGAGCTCATTTACATATTTATTTTAAATTCAGAGGGACCACTAAATTTCAAATAAATAATCTGTTTATAAGTATCTTCTATATACCAGAGATATGAATTTGTTTTGATATTGAGATTTGTTAGTACGGGAGATTTATAAATATCTATAAATATTAGTTCCATGGTGTTATCCTACAATCGAAACCATACCAACTGAGTGGCTACCATCTGTTGGTGAAGATGGTGCCAACTTCTGGGGATAGAGGGTGTCATATGGTCAGCACAACGAAACTTGCGGCCGTTATTCTTAGATTTATAGTCCGGATCCGCTACTTTTTCATTCAAATAACTCTTCATTTGTTCTCACAAGGCTGAGTTGACTCCGTCCCAGACCTACTGCTTCACAGATAAATCTTGTAGCGCCATGGATCGAACCCAGTCCTGACGGGGGGTAAAAAGTGAAGGGAGTGTGCGTAGATAATAAATAATTACCTATACTGCATTCACGGTAGGAATTACTCTCTGAAAGGTCTTTTTTCCTACCAAAATCCTACTGTATAATAGCTTCCTGGTAAGGAAAAAGGCCTTTAAAAAAATTCCTAGGCTGAACAAATTTTAATTCTTGGATTTGAAACCCAATCTCTCGGCCACTGGAAAACCAAACAAGATGAATTTGACACTTCTGGTCGGGTACCCACTGGGTGTTCATTTGATTAAAGAGCTATAAGATGCTCAAATAAAATGAAGTAGATTTTTTAGGAACCAATTAATTGATATAATGTTCTTTTTGTCACCGCATTTTGCTACCTGTTCAGGTTATAAGCATATAATTATGATGATTAACCTATTGAGTAGGAATGAGGAGGAAAGCTTTTTAGAGGTAATCTACTCGAATTTTCATGGAGTCAGAGTGGGAAATAATTGAGGAAAAATACCCTCAGTATACCAGACTGGATTTGAGCACCTATATCCCAGACATCGGCAGGCCAGTCTGATGCCAGAGTGACGCCTTAGACCACTCTGTCACTTAAGTGGGTCGATATAAAGTAGATGGAGTTGGTATATTAATAGTGTCATTGAAACTAATAATTCTGTTGTAACAATTAAGTAATTTATAGTATTACTGACGACAAGATAAAGTTTTATTTTATTCACCTTCTTTTGAAGGAACAATTTAAAATGTCACATAGACTTTACAAGCACTATTAATTAATGTTTAATAAGTAATGAAGTTGAAAATGATTTCAATCTAAAACTTTCTTATTTTGTTATCTTACCTACCAAATACGCACGGTAGGATTTGTTTCCAAGAGCATCATCATCATCAATAATTACATAATTTCTACTGCTCTTGCAGGCTTATAGGTACTTGCAATTCTGTTCTTGAACGAACCAAGATCGTCAATTGACATACTTAAAAACGAATAATTGAAGAAGGAAAAAAGTGAAAAAAAAGCTGCATCGCATTATATCTAGTCATTAACATAAGAATATGGGTATCGTAAAGACTGTCCTTTATGATTACCATTTCGCATGTTGTTTATTAATGAACAGTAGCGCTGTCTGATGGCCATTATTTTTTGTCCAAAAGGGCAACTTAGTATGTTAGTTTCAGACCTGTTTGACACGTCCCTGGGGCGTGATATTGTTGCAACCCTTGATTCTTTGTAGCTATTGATTCATTAAAACTACTCGACGACACTACTTAGAGGGACGTATATAAAATGAAATTGTCTGTACTTAGACTTAGTAGAGATTATACATTGCTTGGCTACTGGATAGTTAGTCTGATTAAATGATTACTCACCAAGATTGTTCCTGTTTTAAGAAGTGGATAAGCATGAAAAATCTACGTGTAGTAAAAATATGTAAGCAACCCAATTATGTTGATTTTATGTTCAATTTAAAATCCAGATAATTATAAATCCTATACAATTATCTTATTTAAGTATCTAAAACTGATCAAGTACACGTTATTCCGTAGAATGTTCTAAGCTTACAATGTAGAAATGTAGGTTTTCCGTTTTTAAATGTTGAATTAATTCAATAGATAGCGAGTGGTAAAATATTTAAATTCAAATTCACCATAAACTTTCTTATCTTTATGTTTCTATTTACTCAAAACACACCCTGAACTAAAAATATATTGATTATATAGAGGATATTTGCGATATAAATTACTTGAGGAAAGGACAGTTGAACTAAAGTACATTTTATACCGGTTTCATTTTAAGAAGGTAAGGCAGATAAAGAAAAAGTACCATAAAAGTAGAACACTTGAACTTAATATTATGGACTGCCCATGAGTCATGACCAATCACGCTTTGAGGCAACAGTGACCTATGTCTCATGTTCGTATCAAATATATACACCCTTAGTACACCCGGCCTGAATTTGAATATCACCATCCTCGTTACCGGCAAACGAGACTAGATGAGTTTTACCTTTAGTTCTAATAAAACTTTAAGGAACAATATTTTCAACCTCAATCAATCATAGTTAAATTACTCACTGGATCACGTTTCTTAATTCCAGATTAATCTGATATCAGTGGGAACACGGATTAGACATACAATCTTATTCACTGGGGGTGGGGAGATTAGGGGTAAAATCTTGCTTTGATGTGCTGAATGTGTTTTTTTCCTTAATGGTTTACCAAATTCCCTTCACGCAAACACGAGTATATTTCTTCTAAGTTATACCTCCTTCATTAAAATCTCATTATTGTACATTTATGCGGGTAGCTCTTGTGGATAGTAAGACGTGATGTAAAATTGATAGCTTTATCTCCTTAATGGCACATTAGACGTTATTGCAACTATGGGCGTCCAAAAGAAGCGGCCAATCAGAACGGCCTTAACCCACAAATTTCCTTAGGTCCAATAATTGTATAAGCTCACATATCCTATCCTCTAAAAAAGATACAGATTCAAATATTATCCATTCAAATGAATTATTAGCATATATTATGTTAGCTTATTAAAAATCAAAATAATTACATTTATAATGTCCTATATAATGTCCTAACTGTAATTAGAATGGTAGTTTAATTTTCTAAATAGAGTTTCAGAAGTAATTGTTATGCCATGAATGTTATATTTTACTGTTTATTTACATTATAATATGGGTTTACTTACATTAATGCATAATGTTAGAGACAAATGGTATTAAATATTTCACTGATGGATAATCATGCTTACTTTCAGTTTGTATTTGAATATCTGCATTTTACATATTTAAATTTTTAAATTCAGCAGGAAAACATTCTCGGCAAAGATTGTGTTTATCACTAATGACGTCGTTAATATGGCGGCTATACTATATGCTTTACTTATAAAAAATCTGAAGAAATACTAAGTTTATTTTAGTGTACTAACTATTATTAGAAATGTAACTGAATTTTCTAAAAGAATCATGATTTTAATATTATAAGTTTTTTAAATGTACTTGACAACATATAAATTATGTTATTATATCTATTTTATGTTTCAGTTTTTAATTACTAGTTAAATTTATTTGATAGAAATAAAAATAATTGATTTTTTATGATTATTTTAAGCCGTGTAATTTTTTTAAAAGAAATACGCAATTAAAAATTTGAAAAATTATAACCGAAAAATCAATGCACCATTCTCAATGATTACTCAAATGGTCGAGTAATGGGTAGATGTTAATATTTTTTCCCCCAACAATATTCTAAGTTAATACTTCTGGCTGTAATATTACTATTTTATCAAACATTATTTGTTGCAGGGTTTGTTCATAGATACCCGCCTCGGTTCCGTAGTTAGCTGACGTGCTAGATTCGTGATGAGCTAGACTGCCAAGGACGGGAAGATCGAGGTTCAAATCTCACTCGGGTTAACTGGGGGGGGGGAACCCTCATAAATGGTTTTCCACTTTCCCTCCACGCAAATGTGGGCTCACCTCCTCTATATTCAACCTTCCCAAGTCCGAACCCATTAGCCTAATTAGTACTAAAATATATAGCCCGAATGGGTAGTAAGACGTGGTGCTAAGTATCATTATTATTATTATTATTATTATTATTATTATGTTAATAGATGTAACTATGGCTAAACAACAAGAACAAAATTTAAAAATGATATAGGCTTCCATCAAAAGACCAGTCATTATCTAGGATAAATGCACTCTTTGTCAAAGAGATAGTAATCAGCCTCATATAAGACAAATATATAGAAGATATATTCCAAACAAAATCACGACTAGGTGTAGACAGCTCAGGGTAGCAATATTCATCTAACGATAGTGGGTAAAAATACACATTTATACCTTTTTAATTTTACAATAAATTGAAGCGAATCTTTTGTGCTGAAGGATAAACTCTCTTCTAAACTAACATACCGATGATGGAGAAGTCAAAGTGAGAATTACGGTCAGGTTTACTGAGGGGATTTTCCTAAATGTTTTACCATTCTCCCTCCTCGCGAATATTCTAAGTTCAAACCTTATCATCCCTACACCACGGTGCTAACATCACGGACGGATCTATTATCAAACATCTTAGAAAGAAGGAACCCTTGGACCACAAAAGATACATGATGGATCCTTCATAAAATTGTTCGCACTAATATTATGAATATTTAATATAGAGAGTTAAGTTCTACAAGTATAAAAGTATAAAACAAACAATGATCACATAATATGGATACGGTTTTGGGATATGACCTTTATTCAGATTTGGAAAAAATTAAAAAGCCTATTTATTAATGCTATTTTATATCGTGAAAAACAAATTAAGAATATTCTTCCACACGAAGCTTGAGTTAACTATGCCGGAGCACAGTTTGAAAAACCCTGACGTAAAGCACGGACCAAAAATACACAGACAAGGATGTTCTATCCTATGATTTTGGTAGGAAGAACAGTATCTGGTATAAGGTTACTAGAACCATTTTGGTATAATTGATATATCCTATCAATACCTATAAAATAGCACAAATAATTTAGTAAAATGTTGTCAATGTTGGTTGAAAAGAGATACGTTTGAATTTTCCGAATTTTTCTTCTGACTAAAATCAGGGTATATCTCTTTTTTACTATCATTTATGTTGGATGAAAAATTACAATATTCAAGTGGTATTATACCTCAATAAAGGGGATAGTTTAATATCCCCGAAAAATAAGAGAAAAAAAGAACAAACGAATCCCCCATTTTGATCTTTAACGTGATATGATTGTAGGCCAGGATGACGTTTTATGCCATCGCTGGTACATGGTTACCGATTCGTTCCTCTATTACGAGCGCGAACAACGGATCGACCTTTAAAAAAAGTGTCCATTGCTATTAGCACGTGCTACCATTTCAATCCAGAAGGTAAATTCAATAAAAATTTTATCTTGCCTTGATCTTGTTACTGGCAGAATATATACTACCGAAGATGAAGTGTTAGCCATTATGTATCTCAAACAAGCACTCTTTTTTTTTATATCAACTGATGTAAGAATCTTTATTGGGACGAAGGTAATATTTCAGAAAATTGGTTGCGATTTACTGAAACTCTTTTTTTTAAGGGAAAAGGGGTGGAGGCTTGTATATTTTACTTTTTACAGCGCGAGCTTAAAAGTTGTTAACAGGTCATGGTTGAGTTAAGGTGGAATAGCTTTGCGAAGAAGTAGGCCATTATTAACTATCGACAAAAATATAACCGTTCATGCGGAGATTATTATAGAAAAAACCATTTTATCTTTAACTTTTGTTCTTATTTACTTTATTTTACTCTATTTTGAGTATAAAATTAGCTAAACAGATTTAATAAACTGGTTTCTTGGCTCTAATATAATAGTCTAAATTATTTTTTTATTAGTCATGTAATGTTTGTTATATTTGAAGATTACTGAAAATAGCTATATTTACGTCTTTGTGTTTTATTCAGTTGATACAAATTAAGAGAACATAATATTTGTTCTAGTTTTAACTAAGTATTGCACAATTTGCGCACGGGTTTGATAGTTATTATTATTAGCAATAGTATAAACTTAGCTTGAATTTTGGAACATTATAAAAATTTAGGCACACTTACGATTGCCTGTATGTTTTGCCGCTTACGGGGAGGGCGGAGTTCAAATTCTGTCAGAATGTATTAAGTGTATTTTTGATCAATTATTTATCACCCAACCTTCACAGAAATCTGTTTTCAATTATTCAAAGTCTACATCGCTAACACATTAGTGTAGTTATATACAGATAGCTCAGAAATGCAGTAAATTGTTGTGCGAAAATAACATAATATCCACACCAATGAGCACGTGGGCTAAGGCGTAAGCCTCGTACTGTAAAGCTTGGTAATGATTGAGATGTCAAGTGTTGAATCCCGGACGAGTGTAAAAAAGTGCTTCCCCTAGAATAGTTTCCCATTGTTTCTCTTCAATAATGATGGTAATTTTAACCTTATATATTCCTACTTTATAAGTATCAACAAGCGGATAATCGACTGGGTAGTATGAATAAGAGAATAAGAAGACATATTATTTGTTAACGTACAGTATTTAACCAAAATACACAGCACATATCACAGTTATATTAGGATTACACACTTTTCACAAATGCAGCATTGCTATGACCTGTTTCAGTGGCAGAATGGTCTAAGGCGTAACTCTTGTGTTAGACTGGCCTGCTGATGACGAAAGATCAGAGCTCAAATCCCGGTCGGGTTTACTAGGGAGTGGCTTTAACTAAATTGTTCCCCACTCTATTTACACGCAATTAGGGTAGACTACCTCCAAAATACTTCCTTCCTCATCTCCACCCCATTAGAATAATCATCATACATGCATATAGCCTACAGTACAGATTGTAAGACGTGACGATAAAAAAAATAGCAATGTTAGAAAAAAGTCAATTTACTTTTTATATCTAACTTTAGGCTTATTTAAAAATCAATACTCCTACTTTTTAAATGAAAGCTGTTGTCATAAATTTTATAAAGAAAAGAAAGTTAGGTCGAGCCTATGCTGAACTCATTAAAACGTATTTCCATTTAATTTCCAGTATTAAAATGCTGATTAAAGTTTGTAGATACAAAAATAATATTTAAGAGTTTATTATATACTAAATAATTGTTTTTTATTAGTGCGTCCCAGTTAAGAGTGCCCATTTTAATTCGTGGCACTGCATTATTTTCACTGTATAGTAAAAACCTAATTGAACCGTTCGACAACCCAAATTGTTTTCTTCCATTCTTCACGGATCACTTGTGTGAAATGTTTTTCTTGTGAAATGTCAGAGCTTGATACCCACTTCTGTTTTGGACAAAAATAACGTCGTAGGTTTGAAAGTACGTATCGGAGATTTCTTAAATCGACCATCAATGGTTTGATTATGATTCGATTCAGTTGGCGAGCCGAGCTAGCTTTCGCACGTTTTGCCGTTGACTCGGATGATTTAGCAGTAATAATAAATAAATTGTTCGGAAAATTGATTCAATGATTTGATTGAGATTAGAAAAGCTAGACATGTTTCAGTTTTGTTTGGAAAGGAGATAAGTTGTGATGTGGCTAGTTATATATATTTTTAATTAATAAAGTTAAATATTTTGAAATGAATCGAGGACAGTTGCGAACGGGACAAATCGTGGACAGTTGCAATCATTTGATGGTGAAGATCATTTAAAAAATTACAGGTTGGACAATTGCTACAAAGTTGATAGAATTTTTATTTCTGGTTTATTTTCTAGCTGTCTCGGCAACCTCGCTAATGACCACCTTCATCTCTAAGCATCTTATTAACTGGAGTGGGGAGACTTGATGCATTTAGATAATCTAACCTTACCCAACCTAGCCTAACCTAACCTAGCCTAACCAAACCTAACCTAACCTTATCTAGCCTAACCTAACCTTACTCAACCTGGCCTAACCTTATCTAACCTAACCAAAACCAAACTCAACGGATAAAAAACCCTATAATTCATTGCCAGTCTCAAGCCTGGAAAAAGTGTGTGAGGAATCGGTGGTCTATTTGAATTGATTGATGAATGATGCTCTCCCGTCACCGTTGATAGTGGAAGAAAATAAAAAATGTAGTCTCAATCATCCCTCAGGCATTGCACTTTAAACTGTGCTGGTTACCATTTTCCACGATCTCAATTATCTACGGGCGCAATAAATAATCTGGATACCTTTGTAATATTAAAAATCACACATAATGGAAACGTGGTATATAAGGTGTCTGCCTGACTTCTATGGACTTTGTTTATGATGACAAGGAGAATTGAATTTCAGTTGTGTGCGTAGTGCGTAGTTTCACAAATGCTAATTATTGGTACGGCCTTGAAATTTTGTCTAAACTTAAATGCTGAAACTTTTCCTAAAAACTCTATCTTTCTCATTCCTATCTCTCTAGTGATAATATTGATTTAAACTTGATGGTAAAAAGACGAAAAGCCAATACAAATCTAAAATATGCAACTACTTTTTAGTGTGCCTCAAAATGTATTTGTTGTTATTATTATATCTAATACATAAATTTACTAAGTTACTGAATCTTAAAACAATATGAACTTACTGGCATTGGTCTACATGCAGAATAAACATCAAGATAATCTATTAGCCTCCTTCGGTTGTCGAATGATCTAAAGCTTCACTCTCACAGTAAATATTGCTGCCAAATACGTGAATGTTGGGGTTAGAATCCTAGTCGGGTGTACTGAGAGTGGTTTTCCTAAGTGATTTCCCACCCTCCCTCCACACAAATTAGGACACCCTTCCTCTAAATTCCACCTTTTACCATCCCTTACACATTTATTTACATAATATATACGAGGATAGCACAAGGTGCTAGCTAGTACGACGTGATACTGAAAACAAAAAAAGACCGTCTAGTCTGGTATTTTGATGATGCAGAGTAGGGATTGGAATCCCGTTTGAGTGAACTGATAAAAGTACTTCCTTAGCTACTGCCCACTGTTCCTTCCCAATTTTACTATATCTACTCTAAATTCTTACTTACGCGTCCCTACTCCATTGATGTAACCAAACTCTTGCAGCCCAAACGGCTAGTAAATTGTTGTTGCATGCGCATTAATAAATAATAAACTGGTATTGGAAGATAATGGAATCTTACTCACCTTTTCCAATTGACAGCTTGTTTTGGGTCTTCCTAAAACATAAAAAAATAGCAAATATGAAATACAAAATTACTTGCAAAAGAATAAAACTTCTAGATGAAATTTAATACAAACACGGGTTTACATAATAAAAAATCTCTTAGAATTTGATAAAATTTTAAAGAGATTATCTAATAAATAAGATTGATATGTTCTTTATTTTTTTAAATATTTTTTTTATTTATTAGTTTTTAGTAATAGATTTAATAAATTCTACATATGTGCTGATACACTTTATTCTATTTATATCTATAATGTTAGATATAAAGTTAGTAATATCTATAATGTTTTAAAATATTTCTTTAGCAATTTGGTTCAAATGCATATATGTTAAGTTGGTTTTATTGTAATATTATAAATATTTACATAGAATTTCTTTATAAAAAAATAATTTAATAGTAGATAACTAATGATTGAGTTTTGTAAAATTTGATATTTTTAAAATAGTATTAATTATTTTATTCAAATAAGTGTCGGGGAACTATTTTATACTATCAATATTAATGAATTTTTATTTATCTAAAATACATTAATTTAAGGGTAGTTTACATACGAAAAATTATAGAAAATTTGAAGTTTTATGAAATTAACCTTAGATATTTAGTTAAAAATGGGAATCTGGGATTTTTTTCATTATAAATAGGAATGGTTTTTATTTAACAACCAACAAAAGAAAAGTTTGATAGTTAACAAATCATTTATTCTAGAAAACATTAATTTTTAAATATATGTTAGAACAATTTGGTTTAAAATGTATATAAAAAGAGTGATTTTTATGATTAACAATATTATGCGTTTGTTTTTACGTGGAAAACATAATCACGGATATTTTACTCAAAACTTATTTTTAAATTATCTTTGAAACAATTAAAATCAATATGAGAAATTTTGTGAGCTTGTGTATCACCATTTAATTTAAAATACATTTCCTGCCTTGAATTGTTTAATTATTTGAGTCTTATAAAACTTTTTTTTACAATTTTCTTAGGGAAAACTTTAAATAAGATATAATTTTAAATGTAAATATATAAAATCTCCCAAGAAATAAAGAAACTATTTAATTATATTGTTGGCATTTACCAATATATTAACATAATGTTATAATTTATATATACGTTAGTTTCAGATTTGATTAAATTTTATAATATGGAAACTAAGTTTTAGTCTTACATATCTTCAATTAAAAATGCTACTTTTTAATATAGGATGATTTTATAATTTAATTTTAAATGTAGGCTAATCCTTTTTTCACAAGAATGACAAATCAAATCACAATTTTTTTTTGCTACCCATCATAATGATTATTATAAAAATGTATCAGGAAATTCTTCTATTTTTAATTTATTACACAATATATGAATACTTGTCTATGAAATGGAAGAAAAAGTGTTAATCTCACATTACCGTATTTTTATATACGTTCTGGAATAAACTATGTATTTAAAATTAGTTTTCTTTATCTGATAGGGATAAACTTACTTAAGACCCCAACGTAGAAGCATATTTTTTTCCAACACAACTTTAAAAAGCATCCGGATTCACATCGGTGGTTCGTGAACTAAATATCAGGCTCCTCATTGATGGAGACATCGAGGTTTAGATACCGGTCGGGTATATTTAAGAGTGTTTTTCCAAAATAGTTTCTCATTCTCCCACGGGAAAAACGGGGTACATTCCGTTTTAAATTTAACTTCTTCCTCTCTTCCCCATTAGCACGATTAAAATATGTACAGCCCGAATGGGCAGTAGGACTCAATAGAAAAACCAAACATCTGGTATTAAACAAAAAAATAAAATCATGTGTGGATTAGAAAGACGCGAGCCACTCAAACCGGATCTGAAATTCAATCGTATGCTCGCCAAAACATTGTGTCTCCAGTCCTCTGGAGGCCAATCCCTCAAGATCAATGTCAGAGTGACGACCAGACTCTTGAAGGTCACTGGATGCAGTCGTCCATGGTGTACGCCGACTTGGACGAGCACTGCTCAACTGTCAAACTGTCTGTCTAGGTGTGACGTCCATAAAGAGAGGTCTGCGCCAGACCCAGACTATTTACCGTAACCGGGAACCCAGCTGGATTTGTGATGGTGAGTAGGGCTCGATTGAAAAGCGTTGTATGAGGTCTGGATTTTTCCCGCCAAATCACTAAAGGTGACCAAACCACGGTGGTACAGTACAACTGTCAACTAAAAGAGATCCCCTTCGGTGGCCATATGGTCTAAGGTGCTACTTTCGCAATAGACTAGACTTCTGATGACGGAGAAATAGAGGTTCAAATGTCTTTTGAGTGTATTGAAAGGATTGCTTCCAAAATGGTTTCCCACTATACTTTCACGCAAATGTGGGTAAACTTCCTCTAAGAATAGCCTTTCTAATCTTTAAAACCATCAACGTAATTAGTAAATAAACGTATAATCCGAAGGGGAAGTAAGATATGGTTCTAAAAAAAAGCTAAGAATGTTACTAGATCTAATTTCACGTATTTATACGTTGGGTCACTTTATGTGCAGCTCACACTTTTGGGAAATATTATCAATCAGTATAAATAATATAAACTAATAAAATCGTAGAATCCTATTAATTTGTTCAGCAATTAAAGTTTTTATTTTCTAAACGGCACATTCTGAAATTTCGATTGAATAATTTGATCGCAGTAATTTTGGCTACTATAAGGAAAAAACACATAGGTGCGCATAAGAGCTAAGTGGTCACGCTAGTTTGGTTTAGTTTTTAGTGGACGGAGAGATTTTGGTTCGAGTCCTGTTCGGGTGTACTAATGCTTATAGCTATATGTATTTTTACCATCCCTTTACGCAAATGTGCTTGAAACTCCTCTAGATTCTACCTTTCTCACACCTAGCACTTTAGTGTAAATATTAGGGCGGCTCGGGTGCATAGTAAAACATAGTGCACACAAAAAAACTATGTTATCATCCGCCAAGTTAAATCATATTGTCACTTTTATGTATAATATAAATTTACTTAACTTGTTAAACAAATAAAACATTTAAGCCTATTCGAGACAAATATATCTCGAATAAGATCTCAAATTGGCTTTTACACAATGTTGATTCCATGTCTGCTCGTTAAGCATTTAACTACACCCCAAAACAATAAACATTAATCTAAATTTAATCTGCTTCGATGGTCGCATGATCTAAGATACTACTCTCCCATTATACCAGACTATCGCTGACGGGGAGATCAACGTTCAAATCGTGGTTGGGCGTGGTGAAAGTGGTTTTTCTAAAATGGTTCCTTACACTCCCTCCAAGAAAATGCGGGTACACTTCCTCTAAATATAATCTTTATAATCCCTAAAAACATAAGTGTAATTAGTACATAAGCGTTTGACTCAAACGAGCAGTAAGACGCGGTGCTATATATTATCAAAAAATTCTAATAAAAATTGTGATGATTATTAAATAATTATTAAACTCTAAAGGGTGTTCTCATCCTGTAGACAAATTAAAGCTTTCTAACTTGAAAATTAAACTTCAGATCAAATTATATGGATATAGCTTTTACCTCGTCTAACCTTTCATTCAAGTCTACAGCGATATCTATGGAGGAAAACAGCTCTCCGATATATTTTCAACCGGAAAATGTCTCATATTGGGGGTTCAACGAGATATTAAGTAGGTGAAGGAGGTGGGTTGGAGGAAGCGTCACCTAGACGTATTTAAATTAAATCAGCTAACAGTGAGTTGGGGTACGATTGGGGAAGGTGAGAGGAAGATGTTATCGAGTAACTAAGCTAACATTAAAATAATTTTAATAATAATATTGATAGTAACCTGAAAAATAAATGGTACGGCGCACCGTACAGAGTTTCTCCCGCTTTTATCTTAGAATATATATTTATTAGAAACTCGTAAGATTTGTGAAACAAAATAATATGTCAATTGCATTGTTGTAGAAACGTTACACCAAATTAATTAATACACACTGTTACTTACTCTATGACATTAGGAACTAGGAACACTGTTACAGAAAAATTGAGAAAAAAATACACATCTTTGTCCACCAAAGAGAATAAGAACAAAATTCATTATCAAAGACCTGAATTATAAAGTATAAGAAATTATTGGTTTTATAAAATATATTTCAAATAAAAGATTTTTACCTTTTGTTATTACTACAATTTTACAATGATAAGTTATTTCGTATCTCAAATAGTTGCGGAGAAATTATGAAAATCAAAAATTTTTCCATTTGTAAGTACCCTCAAAATCATTTTCATGAGAAAAAGAGAGTTGCTATTTTGTTTATAGTGATAAACAAAGTCCAGGTATTATAAGGTTTGATCAAAATCGTTAGAAGCGAATTTTGAGGAAATCCATTTTTTCTCTTTCTGCCCCTTAGTTATCTACCCTTAATTTTAGGGTTAAATATCTAATTCCAAAATTTCCTCTGGGGGTACTTATGAAAACCCCAGATACCATGTTTTAGCTCAATCGGTAAAATAGTTTCGGCTCTAGCCCGAGGTTTCGGCAACCTGAAGACAACTTTTTTCTGTTTAAGGGTGTAATGAAAAGTTAACATTTATCAAAATCTCCAACTAGATTTTTTTGCCGACCCCAATATTTCTCTCTCTGAAGAGTCAAGAGAAAGTAAAAATGGCAATTAGAGATGAATCATTTCAGTTCATTAAATCCCAGGGGAAGAAGATGTATTCGTTAAGGTTTTGGTTATAGTATTAAAATATTATCATATCTGGTCTAAAGCAGATTCAACGTTAGTGACACATTCAACCACCAAACGCTGTAGTCGATACTGGAGTGTGAGAAGAGATCTGGAATCGCCGTTACTGCCTTATTTTAGAATATTTAATAACATTTCTGATGTTACTGTCCTCATGGAAATAATAAACTTAAGCTTTCTTCAAAATAATGGGCTATAACGAGGGTATTCGTTTCACTTAAATAGCTGGAATTAGTTCAACTTGAAAATGTTCACACACATGAATACTGGCATGAAGAATACTTGAACTACAACTGTTTGTTTAGTGAATAGTTATGGAGAATCCTTGTTACAAGTGGCTAGGGTGGCCGTCAATAAGAATCGAGGAACAAGTTTCGATCACAAGTAGAGCCTAAAATCATTTAATGGTTGGATATAAATGTAGCTATAATATATTAGTAAGCAACTCGATTTACTAACATTGGTATATAATTTTTTACTCAGTTAGCCTAGGCTCTCGTAAGTTGAGCTTATTTGTAATACGTGAGCTAGTATTTAATTTGTTTACTAAATTTACGTTTAATACCCAAACAAAGTGAAATTACCTATTCCTTGTGGACTCTTTAAGTTTTATTACTAAGTTAAATTTAAATAATTTTATAAGTATTAAATCTATAATTCATTTAATCATTGAATACCCACTGACACAAAATAAACCAATCAATTTAAATATAGTCATATTAATAGTAATTCAAAGAAACAAAATCTCCTGTTATCAGGATTTTTATTTCAATCAGACCATTGTATGTAGACACAAAAACACGCTAGGAAATTGACAAAGGTCAGTCCGGTTAGCTTTTCTTTAAAATATAGTTCCATATCGGACGGCTATAAGACAAAATTTAAACTTTATGATTGGGAGTGATCACACTATTTAATATTATTATAATTATCATCTTTTTATAATTCAAATGTTTGCTGGTAGTAGAGATAAACAAAGAATCAAAGCTTGGTTACCACTAAAGAAACCTTTACTTGTGTTAGAAAACATTGGTGTTACTCGCAAAGCTGGTTTCTTTTTGGGGTAGCCTTTTGGGTGTACACATACACCACTTAACCTAATCTAACTTATGATCTGTAATAATTCTACTATTATATGTATCCCCATAGGTCAGATCACAATGTAGAGGATTTAAAAAAATCGTATGTAGCGGCCTCAAAAAGCATGGTTTCGGTAGAAGATTGAATATAACAGTTTGAGTGAATTCGTTTCACCTAGTTGACTAACCATCAGTTGTTGCAAACCTGATCATCATCGCTACAACTTTGTAATCTCTCTCATCCTCCAACCACATCCATCATTCGGTTGATTGCTACTTTATAGGACCACCCAATGTGTGCAGACATTGATGCGTGTGGTACATATTAATTCAAAGTATCGTTACTCTAAGTATTTTCCATATTAACGACCTCTTTTGGACCATCAGAAAAAAATCCGCGTAAGAAAAGAGGTATAGCAAGAAGGAGCTTTGTGGCTTGAAGGAATTATATATGCATGAGCCAGTGTTAAGGGGGGGCCTTTCTAGGGAGGCTAAATTCATTTTAGACGTTTAGATATCTCACAATATTTAAATAGAAGTTAGTTATATAAAAATATATGTGCCAAAATGAAATTAAAAGACTTTTACCGAGCACTATACAACTAATATCCTTACACTTTGGGCTAAGTAAATAATAAACCATATTTTAAAATGTAAAATTAGCTCACTAGCATCACATTTAATATTCGTAATAGGTTGATCTAATTAAAGAAATTTATAATTGTCATTAAAATAATTTTCATAATATTTAGTAACAGTAAAATATTGGTTTTTAATTTATTAGTGGTATTAAGACAGTAATTCAATTTTAGGGCTCATTTTACCATCAGAGGCTTTAGAGCAGGTCTTATTTTTTTTAAACAGGCCTTCAGTTAAGAAAACTATTTGAAATTAACCTGATTTATATCTACTTCTTGAATATTTATTTCATTTGTGAGCTTTCAAATTCTCCCTTGTCTATTTGTGTGTATGTCTTCTACTTAAATAACAAGCAAGAATAGCACTCCATTAATTAAAAAAAACATTTTTTGCACTTCAATAGTATTTTCCCTCTTACTACCACTCCTTTGTGCTGGATGAGCACTATTTTAAAAGTGTGATAAGAAAAGCATTGGTACACTATGATCGCTTATCTCAGAATTGTTTTAGTAACAAAAATGTAAAATGATATGTTAAATGTATACGCTAAACTTATACATAAATACTGATTTGAGACTGCACGAATATAAGTAGAATAGTTATCTTGTTTGTGTTGCTAACTATATACTTTAAACAAGTAAATACACTTTATTTTTTTCTTTTACGTGTAGCTTATCTTTGTACAAAATATTAAATGTAAAGTTTATTATTTCCTTAGTTTCTTTAGTTTTGCACTTTTTCATAAAATGTACATTTATCTTTGTACATCTTTAGACATGTAAGCAATTATTTTTTTCTTCTGAAGCTTTAAGTCCACTTAAATGTAAATCTATTTTTATAATTGTATACAAATAATCGTTTTTACTAGATTATTTATATATTATTTATTTATATATTATATATATATTTGGTCTCAATTGATTGACAGGCAATAAATAATAAATTGCAATAAATTGCACCTATAATTTTTAAATTAGCAAATTTGAAATAATGTTTCAAATTTTAAAATCTCTTTACACACTCAAAAATAGTAATTCCTCAATTGAAGTAATAATTAGGCCTACTCAGTGTTAATAAACACTAATAATTGGTTTGATGGAAAATGGGTGTTTATTAACTATCTGTAGTTTGTTAACTTTATTGTAAAACCATGTACTACAATATATTAAATGATGTTTTCAGATTTTTTTAAAATTAAGATTTTATTTTAACGTGCACCAAAATGTAGTTAAATATATCGTAGATATATGCCTTAAAACTGAGCTTTAAATTCTAAATGATTTATAATAGTACTCCTATTTTCCATTAAATAACTTCTTATATTATGACTAGGGCCCGGATTTTAATGACGTGCAACCTTTCTTATTCACGCATCACAGGCAGTGCTTATGTGTAGCCCTACATACTTCTATTCATGATCTCCTGTTTGAGGAAATTGTTTTATAGCTCTTTTTTTTATATTCGTGCTATATTTAATTTATTTTCCTTAATATTTGAGTAATTTTTAAGCATTTTTGAATTATGACTAAATACTTTTGAATCATTTTAGTCATTTATGTTGAATAAGTATATTTTTAAATTCTATAGATTTCATAAAGGCGTAAACACTCCAACATAAATATTTACACTAAACATTATCTGAAAGAGAAGATAATGTAGATAAATGAATTTTTTATCCTCTTTGCTAGTATTTTTTGTAAAATACACATTCTCCTTGAGATAATGCAACTAAGCTTGAGAGGGCTACGTTAGGAACAGGTGGATATTATTTCTGAAGCAGATATTTGATCATCAATATTATATATAGTAGAATTGGAGAGATTAGTTGTTAAAAAGTTTTTATTGTTTTTGTAATGTACACGTCCGATTGATTCATGTGCAGTATTTTCACTGAGAATTTTCATTCAAATTTTCAGGTCAATTTTTGAAAAATTGAATATAATTTGTTAGATTTATTTTATCTTGTATTACTACCCACTCGGTTTTTATGCCTATTTAGGCCTTCTAATTAAACTAATGTGTTAGAATGAGGAAGGTTGAATTTAGAAGAATCGTAATTACATTCGCTTTAAGGGAGGACGGAAAACCATTTATGAAATAACACTTTCAGTACACTTGACACGGATAACGTAATTTTCCCCGTCATCTTAAGTCTAGTCTATTGCGTTAGTTACAGCCTTAAAGGTCCGTGAAGTTGGCAGTACCCATAACGGCATACATTATGAGACCTATCAGAATCACGTAACTACGAGTTTGATGAATTGGGTCAATCTTTACTTGACAACAGGGAAATTCGGAACATCGAAGAAGTTTTTCATTTTAGCATAGTCGATAGTGATATTTCAATATTTTTTAATATCTTTTTTCAATCCACCCGCTATCCGTGGAGTAAAATATAATTTTGGAATTGTTTCCATAGTTCCCCCAATCTGACCATCTTATCAAATTATTCAACCAGAAACTTTTAAACACAATTAATAATGATACTAGCGATAAAATATTAAACCTCTAATATAGGAAACGGCAACTAAAACGACACACTAGATCGGGCCTATTCAAAAACCAATGTAAAAGGAAATTAAATAATATGTAATAGCAAAATATAAAAATTTTGCTTGTACCTTTTTAATTACTACAAAACCACTTTACTCTCAAATGTAATAATTATTTCAAATTTGACGTGCTAAATTAAATTGTTTGGTAAGTAAATTTTGTGTTATAGTTGATACTTTTGTTGCCCTAATATGGAGAGCCTAAGTAAAACATTTTAAGTATACAAGCAATCTAGAAACACTTAATTATAATAATAAAATATATACCTAAGTAGTTGAATAAAGACGATGCATTCATTAAAATTAAACCACCTCCACCTCTTTTTATTAACTTTCTTTTGTAAAAGATGAAAATCAACACTAAATCTATGCATATACATGAAATACTAAAAAAGTAGCTGTGAAATCAGGTTTTCTTCTTCTTTTAACAATGTATTTTTGCAAGGGAATTACAATACACTTTTCTATGGATCTATTACAACAAAGACATTGTGCCAATACCAACGAAAGACATTAAAACCCAAAAATGGTTTATTCTCAAGCGTGAGAAACAAGTTATGTTTGGTTGATTGATCTAGTTCTTTTTTTTTAAATAGAAATGTACGTAAATATAACTTTTCGATTTAGGATAATCTACATTTGTGTTTAAGTCCAAGTAAATACACAAATAATTTCAGCTTTAATTCAATTCTTCATATTAAACAAAAACAAAAGTTAATCCTATGGTACAACTTACCAATTTATTAAACGCATGTTTTTGTGCCCGCATTTTACTACCCGTTTATACTTTTGTAATATTTACACTAATGGAGTAAGGGATGAGGTTATTAGACATTTTTAATAAATGTACCTTGATTTCTGTATGAATACTGAGGAAGTTGATAAAAAATGTGTGTTCATAGATATATCCTTGGTCAATCCTGTAAGGTAACATGCTTAACTTGATTAATTCCAATATTTATATTAGTGTAACTTATACAATAGGTCTATAGTGCAGTCATTCAATAGACTGCTGCCTTTTAATTTGAACACATGGTAGAATATGAATGAAAAAAACATACTCACATCTTTCTTCTATATTAAACACTAATTTTGAATGTTTGGGTTCAGCGTCCTTATTAAAAGACGTATCAAAACCCATGATATGGAGTAAAGAAAAAAAACTATCTAAATATTTTATTTAAATTTTATTTAAAAGGATGCCATTTGGTCAAAGTCTTAAAAAAAAAGATTCACTTTTATAAAAAAATATGCTCTAATATTGTCATCGAAATTTTGTATAATAGTATATATTTTTAAATTAAGCAATACTTTTGTTGAAATATTTCATTAAAAACAAGCTAACACGGTTACTAATCAGTCTAAGCTAGCTTGTAAGCCACGGCACGCCAACACTGACGACACAACTACTCCATCGCCCTCCGTACCCGCGTCTCTTCTTTTACAACCAGGTATTATAGCCATCCCTCCACTTCCACTGGACAGGAACTCTGCAAAACTGTTACCTCTCCTTCCTCTTTAATTTGCTGAATTGTGCAACTAGTCGGGCGGGTTAGGTTGTACGACCGCCTGAGCAGCTTTACTCTTATTTTGAATTGGGCCAGATTACCCCACTCGCCCCTCGTTAAACTCCCCACCAGCCTTTTTTTTTTTTT
>CABFWO010000042.1:415946-437129 GCA_902155825.1 Timema genevievae | reverse complement strand
TTTTTTTTTTTTTTTGTTATTTACATACATGAGTTTAAGAAGGGGGACGGGACCTTTTTTTATTTATTTTTATTCTCTCTGATGCCTGTACTGACCTGTGGAATCCTACACCAACTATTTTAAGGAGATCTGGACGCGAAGGATATATTAAATAACTGAAAAAAAATTCACCTTGAGTAAGAATGTAAAGCTAAAATCGTACCCAGATTCCCCTCAGTTGATTTAGAGGAGTGGACGACAAAAATGTCCTCATGTGTTATGATCTATCTCGTTAAATAAAACCTTTTTTTACACTTTTTTGAGGTGGGTTTAGTTGCAGAATAAAGAAAGTACAGAAATGAGGGATAGAAACACGTAAAAGGAAACTTTTTTTTTAAGAAGTAGCATTGTGAATTTCACACTTTCTCCTGGCGCTTTCCAATATAATGAAACCTAGGTCGAGTTATAGGACGGTGACTATCAATTTCCTTAAAGCTAGGCAGCCAATAATACCTCTTTGTCCATTAGCAGTAATGTAAAGTGTGAACTGTGTTTTTCTTTAAAGCCATATTGTGGTATTTACATTTTATGTGATTTTATCCTTCTCTCCTACCTTCTACCATCTTATCTGTTATGGTGTTTTGTTGATTAAAGTTTCTTCTGACAGCTCTTTAATCAACTAAGTGTCAAACGTATGTTCACGTTGGTTATGATATTATTTCGACATGACTTTAATAATATTTTTAAATTACCATTGATCACTCTATACTAAGAATACCCCTGATTTTACTTTGATATTCTAGAGTAGTCGAGTAGAAATCAATAAATGCCATTAACGTTACTTGGTGGTCATCAGTAGGAGAACAAACAGGAAGGGTGAAAATACAAATACCAATAACATTTTTGTTGTAACACTTATACTAAATTACATCTTTAGATCCACAAACAATCCATACAATCCATCTTATACTAGTTACATTTTATTTCCACGGCATTTAGGTTTTAACGATCAGCCAAAATATATGAGTTTTTGGACTTTTCATAGTGTAAAATTTTAATAGGTATTTTAATATATATAAAGCCATAGATAGTAATTTTGTAATCATACCAGTAGAGAACAAATTCGTTTACTGAATGTTTGAGTAATATTTAACCTAAATGCAATATCTGATTGGAAATATCTCTGCTTCCAAGGGAGCCTCGTAAGATAATATAAGCTTCTAACTTTCTTTCTGAAAGCTGTCCTTTAATTTAAGCTGTCCTTGCAAACTATTT
The DNA here is from genome assembly GCA_902155825.1 of Timema genevievae. NCBI lineage: Eukaryota > Metazoa > Arthropoda > Insecta > Phasmatodea > Timematidae > Timema > Timema genevievae. The sequence goes on along the minus strand of CABFWO010000042.1, from coordinate 435,875 downwards.
ATTACTCAAGTATGATCTTACACTACATAAAACCTATAATTTTCAGACCCAATAGGTACTGTAGTTTCATTCCATGAAATATAATTTGTTTTCCGATACCATATTCGATGTATAAAACTCAATCTGTTATTTAAAATGCGGTTAAAGCTAGTGTTACAATAACAAGTTCTATAAAGAGTTCATTTAATAGGTGAGTTTTGAATTATTAATTAGTTTGTATTTTTCTAATTACATATAAAAATAATAATATTAAATTAAAATTCACTAATACCCTATTTAAGTTTGTACACGTATATGTGAAACCCCCACTTTGAAGGGTCCAGGAATTTTGAGGATTCCCAATCTCCCCAACACTCACCTTTTTACTTCCATGTTTATTTTAATTGATGTATACATATATGAATATAATGTTTATGTACCCCATATGTGCTGTACACTTACTATAAATTTTACGTTGAAAGCTTAGCCTTACTTTGACGGACTTCACTATTGATTGATCACACTTGATACCTATCAAGGTAAATGAAATATATGACAATCACACACACTTGTGTGATGTGAAATATACATCGGAATATTTAAGATATCAAGATAGATTTTAAAACATTTGGTTTTTATATCATGCATAAAAACAAAAGTAGCTACTAACAGACTGGTGACCTGTTGGTCTAGGGGTAAGATGTCAGACTTCTGTGCTGGGGTACGGGGTTCAATCCTCGGTCCAGGCACAGATTTATCTGATTGTCAAACCCTTCCTTCACCTCTGATAAGACGTGTATTAATCACAACTTGTAAATGTGAGGAATACCAGACCTTCACCGTGGTTCGGATTCCACGTTAAACTGTAGGTCCTCCATTTCATCTCACAATCACCCTACCATTACACATTAGCGTAATTGCGTATAACCCGAATGGGTAGTAAGACGCGGTGCTAATAATAATAATAATAACAACTAACAGTCTTGACTTTCCCTGTACTCTTTTAAAAAATAGGTTTTAGGGAAAATACCAATTTACTTTATAAATTCAAGAAACGATCCAAACCCCTTATTATTTAAGGCTCGTAATTATTTTGCGTGTATGTAATAAAATATTTCATCCTATAAATTATATTAATTACTAAACCATAGAATAGTGCCATAAAGAAGGATCTAGGTTAATTGTTAATTTGAGTTAATTAGAGGATGTGAAAGAAGTATATTGCCATTATATCTGGTCGTTGAACCATAATTTTACAAGAATATGTCCACCCTAATATGACTGTTTATTTTATTACCACTTCTTACTATCTGATAAGGCTGTACGCATATATGATAATTAATCTAATGAGGTAAGGATAAGGAAGGAAGAATTCTAGAGGTAATATACCCTATTTGCATGGAAGGAGGGGTGCGAGAAAAATTGAGGAAAATACAGCCTCATTAGATCTGACTGGGATTTTAACCCCGATCTCCCCGTCTTAATCAGGCCAGTCTATTACTTGAAGTACGCCTTGGACAATTTAACCAATGAAACGAGTAATGTTACTGTTTACAAATATTTATGACATGAGACAAGTTGGGATGAATTAAAATATATTTTTTGACAATTTGTTTGAGAACTAATCAAAGCTTTAATTAAATATAACCCGCCTCGGTGGCGTAGTTGGCTAATGCGCTAGTCGTGTTGAGCTCGACCGCCGAGGACGGGGAGATCGAGGTTCGAACCTCGGTCGGGTGAACTGGGGGTGGTTTTTCCTAAATGGTTTTCCATTCTCCCTCCATGCAAATGCGGGTTCACTTTCTCTACATTCAACCAGCCTAATTCCTAATTCATTAGCGTAATTAGTACTTAAGCGTTTAACCCGAACAGGTAGTAAGACGCGGTGCTAATTATTATTATTATTAATTAAATATATTTTAAGAAATAACAACTGGTAGCGGGGTTTTGGTTCGGATATATGTTAAACTGTAATTTATTTAATATAATATATTAAAATTCATATTTGTAAAGGGAAGTTTGTTTGTTTTTGCTTAACGTCTTACCACACGGTCTCCACACATTTAAATACACTAGTAGGAAAGGTATGAGGAAGGTATATTTAAAGGAAATATACTCGTCTTTACGAGGTGGAAAGGTAGGAATTCACTTACTACATCCAGTTTGAGCTTAAACATCGAACATCCTATCAACAGGAAATCTTACTAATGAAATTGATATTTAGTCTGTGCACCCATTGACGTGGCTGTGAACATTGAGTCAACCGTACCAAATGTAAATATATTGTTAAGCCAGAATGTTTAGGCACCTTGGAACTAATTAGACTAAAAAACGCGTGAGAATTTAATTATAGAGATAATCGTAAAATTATAGGGAATTCTTTACGAAATATTTCGTGAGCTATTTTATATTTTAGGTAAATCAACTTAATAAAAATGGGCAAAACAATTAATATTTGGTTTTAGCTAATATTTCTTGTATGTAAAATGTTCGTCATCCTCCCCAAAATATAGTTTTAATTACTATATTCATCAAAAGGGTTATTATGGTCCAATTATAAGGATTAGGGATGATGTGTGTAATTTCAAAGAAAATCTATCTGTATTAACGTTGATAGACAATATTATAGAACCTCAGTTAACCCGACTATGATTAAAAACCCTTACCATCAATAGTGACCAAATTTAATGTGCTTCTAACAACTTAGAACCCGTGGCAAATCGCAATTATCAAGCCATCTTTAGATGTCATTTATCATTTTAGCTTAAGTGTCCATTTATTTACAACTAACTTAAATATTAATTAAAAACCACTGAATTTGAAAGCTGTGAGTGACAGTGAATGCCATTTGAACTGTAATTATCAATTTCAGGCCTATTTTTGCCTATGGGTACATTTTAAACTTTACAAAATGATGGGGTGGGCAATTCACAAAGTTCCGTTTTCATAATTTAAAATCATGCCTGAAGTAAAATTATAATATTATTAATAATAATAATAATACCCTGGATAGTTAGACATTATATAATTATAATGGGGCATGTATGAATAATTGATACACATAGTTTCGAAACGAGTGTGAGGCAAAAAATATTGGCCCCACAAGTTCACTTTATCTTCATTTCACCGAAGTTCACCGACACATGACAAAACATACTTTCCAGTGTAATATCAAAAGACAACATTTACAATTAGACTAGTTAAATAAATTCAGCATCATTTACAATTATTTCGGTCTTTGCTTTTTGACAATAACCAATACCTGAATAGACTCGTTATATATTTTTTATTATTTGAGGTATTTAAAGCGCATTAGGTGAAATGTATGATTATATCAGCTTATTAATTTTAAACTTACTTAAATATATAACGGACACAACATTCAGCCTCCCGGCAGTTAATTCATCACTGTAAAAAGGAAAAACCCACATTTCACCAATGATAAATCTTTCGGCCATGCCGGTAATCAAACTCAGAACTATTAGCTCAGTGGGCAGATATGTTACCTACAGAGCTAAGGTGTCAGAATCGAGTAGTTATAGTTATTATACAATTTTTATAAACATAACTATGTAAAATGTAAAATATTGGTTTTTTCTTAAAATTACTGTAATTTTATTGATAGATATGTAATATTATTTGTTATAATTAATCAAATGGAGCCTAAGACAGGAACGTATATGGTATATATAATACTCTGGTAGTATTTTTACTTTTCAAATGTAGATTTGTATCTTATGTGATTTTTTATGTTATTACAAATATAATTTGATTGCTATCAATCACTTTAAATATTCGATTATGATTGTTATTAAAATAAAGTGTTCTTTCAAGCCGAACCTTTATGTTATTATAATAATAATTTACTTCCTCATCAACTACGGATGGAGCCCTTAAAATACCGGATGGTTCGCTAACCTAGTGTAGCAAGATTATCCATGAATGGTCATACTAGTTACTTTTTTCCCAGACAACAAACAAAATAAATGATACTACCCAATCGTAAAAAAACTTTCTTTAGTAATGTATTATAGCTTTCAATAAAATTAAAAAATTATTATTGGCTTTCTCTAGACTAACCTTGAGTAAGTTTTACTCAGAAAAACAAACATATAATATCACCATGTAGATCACAATAAACACTATTCTATTCATTTATAAATGCTAAACATTTTTGTAGACTTTTTTTTTAAGTTTTAAACATTCAAAAATAATTATTTAAAAACACTTTAAGTAGCTAAATTTGTGAAAATGAAAAATATAATATTATTTAACATTAAGAAACTCTTCTCAGATATCCACTTTGAGCTATATTCTAAACGTAAACTTTAAAAAAAATTAAATATTGTAAAACTTTCCATAATTAAACTACTTTTAGATTATTTACTTTAGAGATATCAACATACATTTTTAATTATATATTCTGAATATATATTTGAACAAAATCATTAGAGGTATTTAAAAAAAAAATATTTTCATAAACGAGTCATCTGTAAACTTTTATTAAATTATTTTTAAGTTATATATATAGACCTATATATATAGGTATTTAGTTATTTATATATATAGACCTATATATAGAGACCTATATATATTTATATATAGGTCTATATATATGTATATATATGTATATATATAGGTCTATATATATAACTAAAAAATAATTTAATAAAATATATATAATTTTATTTATTTATAATGTAAAAAAATTAACAGACACATTTGTTGAACTTGAACCCAATTGTTAGAGCCATTCTAAAAATATTCACATTTTAAAACACAGTCATGTATTTATATGCTACCCTTAAACGAATTTTTAATTCAAAAACAAGTATACAGTTTTATTTGTTATATCAAACCATCTACAGATACACAATAGTTTGAAGAAAATCGATATAATTATTTTAGAAAGATTTTCAATTTTCAAAAATCACTTATCGATACATTACTTTTAAACGAGATTTTCTTTGAAAAAAATATACAATTTTATTTATCAGTTTAAACACTACCCAGATGCCCATTTTAAACAAAATTGTTTTAGACATTTCCAAAATATTTGGAATTCAAACATATTACTCATCAGTAAATTATCTTTAATTTGAGGGTTGCGGTCAAAAGTAAAGAAATTATATTACATTTAAATATTATGTTTGAACTAAATTCATCAAACGAAGGATAAACACACAAACCTGTGGACGGACGGGATTGTATTTTAATTTATTTATCTGATGTATTTAACGTGCACTTTCTGAACTGATAAATTCGATCTGCACACGAGAATTTCTATGAGTGAAAGTGAGAGGGCCTACCAAAATTGCTGGAAAAGGTATTTTTTATATAACTTCTTCCATTGTTCTTTTACATGCCACAATCGACTTTAGAACCAACGGTTTTACTTCCCCTATGTGTTACGGATTTTTATCGCTAAAAAAAAAAAATCCGTTAACACCAGCTTTGTTCGAACCCACAAACATCTGGTCATGAGGCGAACACCCTGCCCCAAGACGACCGAGGTCAACCTTGTTAGGGTTCGGCCAGACTGACAAGCGTGCGAGCGAGCGAGCGCGTGATTAGCAGATAAATCTCGATAGTTGTTGACGAGGAGGCTACGAATCTTGCCTCAATGAACTGAGGGTGGTTTTTGAGAAGTGATTTATTTTTGTGGTTTTCTCCTCCTCTCTCCACGCTAATGGTGATTCTGATTTGTAAAGACCTACTTTGATAATATTAAAGTATTTTAACATATCAGTTATATATATATATATTTATTTATATATATGTATGATTTATGATCTTATCAATTAAATTAGGCCGTTAGTACCAAGTGTGCTAAACCTATCGATAGTAATAAAAATGTAAAATGAGAAGTTTTCCTAGCACTCAATGAACCGACATATAATAATATTGCCTAGCGCCTGTAAACTAGACTGTACCGGGTCGAGTGCGCGTGCTTGAAAAATAGAACCAGTTCTATCTTTCAAGCGTGCGCGCTCAGTCGCTCGCTCGCGCGCTTCAGTATGGCCACCTCTCATTACAACCAATGTGTTCTATTTTATATTTTAGTCACTCGCGCGCTCAGTCTGGCCGCCCCTTTACTTGTACCGAGGCATTATTGTTATGTAGTCCTGTATGTCGGTGATGGGCAGGCCACGGTTAGAATCCCAGCCAAGCGTACTGAGATGTTAATTACTAAATGAATTCGCACTCTAATTTCACGTAAAATAATTAATCTAAATCTTAATATATATAATTCTTCTGTACGTGTGTATGTCACTGAACTCCTCCTAAACGGCTGTACCGATTTTGATGAAATTTTTTGTGTGTGTTTGAGTGGGTCCGTGGATGGTTTAGATTCACAATTGGACCCAGTAGAGGGCGTTGCAATCGGGTTCTAGGATTTTTTTTTGTTTTTTAAGAAATTTTGGGGGGGGGGGATTTTTTTTAAAAGATTTTTTGCATATCAGAACATGTAACCTCAAAATTTCACCCCCTACCACCACCACCCAATATTAATAATAATATATATAATATTAATAATTGACTGTTAAAAAAATCATAAGTTCATCAATAATTGACCGTTAAAACCTTCTGAAAGGCTCATGAATAGTTGAACTTCTGAGAATAATTCATAGTTATGTTTGTTTTTCGATACAGCTGATATTTGTGGAGTTGTGGGAGAAATGCCAAAAATGAAAAGGTGTTTTATTTTGTATGTTTTCTTGACATAGACTGAAATTGTAATATTTGTGTTACTCACTAATTGGAGTTCATTGTAAATTTGTAATTGTGATGATCACATAGTATTTGTTTTACTATCGAAATCAATTATGCCACCCAAACGAAAAGCCAACGTTCGGGCAGGACAACGTCTGTCGGGTCCGCTAGTATCCTATAAATTCCACCTTTCACATTCCTACCTCGTTGGAGTAAATATGTGGGTATCCCAGATGAGTATTCAGAAGAAATTCATACTTTATGCTGGTTTTACCACCTCTCTCTAAGTTAACATGGCTGTTAGGCTTAAAATAGCGCTATCTTAATTAGTTTCGAACAATTATAAGACAAACTAAATTCCAAGGAATTTGTTGGCAGATTGGCACAGTGTGTCGAGTCCAGTGAACTACGATCGCATAGTTAAGAGACGTGTTGCAATCTTAGGAATTCTCACACTGTTCCCCTAGATGATAGTCCTGCAAAATTATTCGCTAATAAAAAAAAAGAGAGACTTAGAGCAAGTCGCGAAAAAATAACAGGTTTCTTTAAAACGTGAAACATTCCACGGATTCAACCTTTATTGCGAGTTTGACGATTGTTGCTTTTATGAAGAAAATATTCCCTTGTAAACTTTGTATTTTTTATTTAAAAATTTAAGACTGTTTTGCAGAACTTCATTTGTTAAAAATAAGCATTCTTCTCTGTAAAATGCTGAAAATAATAATTTTAAATTCTGAACAAATGTGATATCTACACCAAGCAAACTCTTATTCTACGATTTTAGAATAGTATGTTCTACAGAAATAATGCTTAAGTTTTTTTTAACACATAGCAAGTCTTACATTTCTTTAAACCAATTAAATAAGATTCTACTTCGTCCGTGACTCCTGAAAGCTTGACAGTATTATAAAGTTTTTAAAGCGATTTTGTTCGTTAGGCGTAACCACAATTTAAAGATACAACTTTTTAATATAAACCATCTTAAAGAAAATAGATAAATGATCCATAAAATTCCTTTGTGTTGCGGTTATTTAACAAACAAAAAATCTGTAATGGGTGTATATGCCCAACTATTTTACACAAAAAAGATGTAGTTCTATAAACACTTTTTTATTAATTTAGCTTGAACATAATAATTACTTTATTTGAAGTGGTTTCACGTAATTAAGCTGACAACACGTGAATCAAAAAATGTCCAAATGCTTTCCGAGTACTCTTTGGTAGCTTCTGACAGATTTTCAAAATATTTAAAACTTAGTTTAAAACTATTAAATGGCGAAGAAAAATTTATTATATATATTATAAATTATTATATATATTAAAATTTATTATATATTATAAACATTATTAGGAAACCTCAGAAAATTAAAATAATATTTGGTTATGTAGCCGCAACAATTATGGTATGTGTTAAATTGAAATATTACACTGATGAACCAATAGATATTGTAAAACAATAATATATACATTAATATATCCTTCGGTGGCACAATATCATTTGCTTGATGGTTGACCTAATATTATTTCAGACCTCCTACGAAAAATACACAAACCTACGAAGTTTTTATAGTTTTACGTTTTCACGTCTTACACGAAGCAGTGGTGCACCCCGAATATTAGTTAGGGAGGGCAAAAATAAGCTAGACACATTAAATGTTTCATCGGTAGTATTTCCATATTTTAGCGAATTGAGAATTTTATGGTTACTTTAAATGTTTATAACTGTACAGTGTAGCTACACCTTTAGAATATAACCCCGGTCACAGAATTCAACTTATACGTTCATGTTATAGTTTTACCTAATATTTTTCAGTATCTAAATCTAAACTATAAATATATATATTATAGTTGAGCTGTAACATGTTTCGAACTAGTTTGTTTGTGACCTAGAGAAGGAGATGAAACGGAGAGAATTGCCTAGCTTGCCTCCCTCTTAGTGCGCCATTGATAAGAAGTATGTGAAAATTATTGCGAGAAATACTATTTCTAACATTAATGTTTATTAAGTTTTCATTATTTTATAATTTAAAGTTTTTTTAGCACTGCGTCTTACTACCCGTTTGGATTGTACCTTAAGAAATTATTTCAATACATAGTGAAAACAAATCTTAAATATTATTTTATTTTATTTGATTGTAAAGACATAACTTCTCACAACGAGATTTCATATAGAAACATAGATTGGAGATTTGTGAAACGAAGGATATAATTTAGTAAGGGGATCACAGCACAGATTCTTTTGCACTTGTATTTGCCTGCGAGGTAGCAATTTACAAGTTTCCCCCCCATCCATGAACTCCAAAGCCTCTCCCGACTCTTCTATGGATGTGATAGCTTAATGAGTAGCTGATGATTTCCCCATGTCCATCACATACTCTGCCTTAAACTATGAGGGAAGAATCACCCTGAGCATGGGACAAATCCTAGATAGCTCAGTGGTGGACCATTTGTGCGCTATGCTAGGTATCTTAGGTTTGATTCCAATGTCCAGGTGTCATTATTCAAAATATATGAATCTGATATCTTAAACGGCTGTATACTTAGGAAATATCATTTCTTCACATCATTGTTAAAATTTTCAGCAAAGATCTATATAAATTGTCTAAAAGTTTGTAAATTTGTACAAAGGTAAATATTATATTTACAAACATTCGAGTCCACAACTTTAACCCAATACTAATTTGTTCTCATGTTGAATGCCAATGTTCATTTAAGTAATTTGTTTTAAATTATCATTATTAAATTCAAATTTACTATTTAGTATTAAGATTTAACATAGTAGCTGAAGCTATAAAATAAATAAATCTAATTATAATAAAAATACTTCTTTAAGGGGTTTCATGATTTAATGAAGTAATATGCTTTGTCATGAAACCAACCTATAGATGAATTACTGTCCCAAGACAAAATATTTAGAGATTTCACTAATAATATAGGTATTTTCATAAAGTTTGTGTGTCAGCTAAATTTGTGATCTAGACTTTCCCAGCCCAGCATTGCCTGTGACCAATGACACTGCTGTCAATTTCATTGATAAAAATTGTTTGGATTAAAGAGAGAGAACTAGACCAGGGACACTGCTGTCAACTTCATAGATATAAACTGTTTAGATTTAAGAGAGAGAAATAGACCAGGAACACTGCTGTCAACTTCATAGATAGAAACTGTTTAGATTAAAGAGAGAGAAATAGACCAGGGTACACTGCTGTCAACTTCATAGATAGAAACTGTTTAGATTGAAGAGAGAGAAATAGACCAGGGACACTGCTGTCAACTTCATAGATATAAACTGTTTAGATTTAAGAGAGAGAAATATACCAGGGACACTGCTGTCAACTTCATAAATAGAAACTGTTTGGATTGAAGTGAGAGAAATAAACCAGGGACACTGCTGTCAACTTCATAAATAGAAACTGTTTAGATTTAAGAGAGAGAAATAGACCAGGGACACTGCTGTCAACTTCATAGATAGAAACTGTTTAGATTAAAGAGAGAGAAATAGACCAGGAACACTGCTGTCATCTTCATAGTTAGAAACTGTTTAGATTTAAGAGAGAGAAATAGATCAGGAATACTGCTGTCAACTTCATAAATAGAAACTGTTTAGATTTAAGAGAGAGAAATAGATCAGGAATACTGCTGTCAACTTCATAAATAGAAACTGTTTAGATTGAAGAGAGAGAAATAGACCAGGGACACTGCTGTCAACTTCATAGATAGAAACTGTTTAGATTTAAGAGAGAGAAATAGACCAGGGACACTGCTGTCAACTTCATAGATAGAAACTGTTTAGATTAAAGAGAGAGAAATAGACCAGGAACACTGCTGTCATCTTCATAGTTAGAAACTGTTTAGATTTAAGAGAGAGAAATAGATCAGGAATACTGCTGTCAGCTTAATAGCTAGGAGAGACTGTTAACTGTTAAACACAAGAAAGGAACACTTCATAAGTAGGAAGGACTGTTGGAATTGAAGAGATAGCGAAACAAAAGCAGCGAAACTGCTACAATCATTTTAGGTATACTATTAAAAGGATGGCCTGTTGAACATAAAAATAGAGTAAAATTTACTAGCGACAGTGATGCAAACTTCATAGGCATACGGATGTTTTTACTACTTATGGTGGAGGTGGAAGTAATGTAATTATTCAAATAGAGAAAGAATGTCATGGGCTGTCTTAAACCTGTCTCAATTTTAATCACGGGGCATGAATGTCTCACGGGTAATTTTCCTCATCTTAAATGCCACGTTCTCCTCCTCCCCCTGTCCTTTCAATTCCTCGACTACAAGAAGTGTTTTTTTTTGACGTCTTCATATTCGGCAATCTTTTCTCGAGCATGGAGGAATAGAAAGAGACCGGTGCCAACTTGGTGTCAGCGCAACCCAGGTTTGTGTGGTAAAGGTCAAGCAGCCAGCAAAGTTGCACATTATTGTCGGTCAAGTTCAAAGTCATTTCGTTTGATACTTTCACAGTTTAGTACCTTTCTCTGTTTCTACCATCTATCTCAGGGATGCAATGCTTTGGAAATAAACGAGGGGCATAAATAAGTTCTTGTACTAGTTTCAGTTTGCAGAAATTTATTTAATCTTTATTTTAAGTGCATACCACTTATCTTATGACGTTTATTTATATAATATCATATATATTATTATAAGATATATATTGTTATAAATTATACATTATATGTATTAATTTATTATTTTATTGTATAGACTTCATTTTATTATATATATTATTACGTATTTAATATTATATATTATATCTAAGTTATCCGCACAGTTAATTCTACATTTTATTATAGTGTTGCCTTATTTTTTGTGGAAAAAGTTATTATTTTTAAAGGGAATCAAATATTTTTATGTTATTTGTAGCCCTCTTTAATACTAAGGACTTTAACCTTCATGTAATCACAAATTATTAAGAGCTTACTTTTGCTTTGATGTTTAATAGGCTCTTTAACGGTTTAAGTTTACAAAAAATACTCCAAAAAATTTACATTTTTATCATAACCACCCCATGGTTTTTAGGAAATTAGGTAATATTTTATAAAGTAAAGCAGATAGATTTATTTTACTTTATAACCCTCTTAAATTTATGTCCATTAAGCTATCAACAGAGTATACATATAAATATATAAAAATATGAGTTTATAATTATTTATATAAACATGTAGACATAAATTTATATAGGCCTATATTTATTTACATATACATTAATACAAAATATATTTATACAAACATATATAAATACAGACATATATATTAATTTACTATATATTTATATATAGTAAATATATTTATTTATTATATATTTATGTATAGTAAATATATTTATTTATTATATATTTATATATAGTAAATATATTTATTTATTCTAAATTTATATATAATAGATAACTATATGTATTTATTATATATTTGTATATAATAAATATATTTAAATATAAGATTCTCTGAGTTTGTAATAAAACTATTAGTTTATTCCTTAAAAGATATGGCAAAATCATGATAAAATGTAAATATCTAGGCGTATTTTTAGCAAAATAAAACATAAGAAAACCAATGAAACTTAGCACACATTTGGTAAAAAGTAAGTTAATTCTAATTTGCGATAGGCCTAATATGTGTGAAATGTCATTCAAATGATCTTAAGCAGCGGATAATTAAGAGATTTGTCTTGCTTTTATTTGTACAACTCAGTACTCTTCAAATGGTGCCAGCATCTCGGGACTTTATAAATTCACAGGCGGAGGGTTATTGATACAAATTACCGCCAATTTAAAGCCTTATGTTGCATTTTTTTAAAATTCTTATCCCTTGAGGAGCACAATTTATGACAGGTTTAAAAGTCTCTTAGTACGCTGTACATACCTTGTTTTGCCAAATGTGGCTGGCTTTTGTTTAAGTTTGTTTCAGTCTTTTCCCAGCGTAAGTAGATCTGGTTAATAGAAAAATTATTTGATTGCAAATAATACACGTATCGTGCAGATTTGTTTTGCATGTGGTTATAAAAGTATAATGTAGATATGGGGAAAAAAAGTATTTTTCCACTCGACTGATCCGCACGAGCATCCAGTCAAGCCATGAAGAGTAGCCGATACAAACCATAATTTAACTGAAAATTGCGCTTTAAAGTTTTGTAGATTTTATTTCTTCGCAAAGTAATCAGCAATACAAAAACCGGGATATTGTCAGTTTCACCACCAATAAAAACAAAAATTTTGCCTCTACCTACAGTCTTTTAAATTGGTTTTTTCCTTGCATAGTGTCTTAATAACCGTTATAGCTAATCGCATTTCTACACTAACGGGAGAGAGATAAGGATGATAGATTTTGAGAGTTTATGTATTCTATTTGGGAAAAGGGAGAAGGAGAAACCATTTAGGAAATTAAAACTCAGTACAGCCAACCAGGGCTCGAGCCCCGATCTCCCCGTCACCGGGAATCAGGTCTAACAGGTGATTGACACGTTTAAATATTCGAACTCTGACACGGATAATCTACTTTTACGTTTGAAATAACACATTTTAGGAGTTATTGCTATTCAACCCCCACCTCCTTGTTAGAAACACGGGAAAAGTCATTCGTATCGTCTGGTCAGGTCTGACAATGATAAAGAGGGTTCTAATCCCGGTAGGGTACAATGAGAAAGCTTTTCCTAAATGACCTTCCAATTTATCTTCAACCAATTTGTATTTACTTGCTTTAAACTTTACCTACCGATTAGTGTAACTAAATGTTGATATCCGAGATGGTTGTAGAAGGATTCTGGTTAAGTCTAGTACACACTGGATGATAATCGCTAGATACGCGCTGATTGCCGATGTTTCCCCGACGATGTTTATCATGTGTCTAGTTACACGGAAACATCACCCGAGTGTCCGGTGGTAAAATATCAAAGAACGTTTCCAGTGTCTCGGTTTCCCACCTCCAATGGGAAACATCGCCCGAGTGTCCGGTGGTAAAATATCAAAGAACGTTTCCAGTGTCTCGGTTTCCCACCTCCAATGGGAAACATCGCCCGAGTGTCCGGTGGTAAAATATCAAAGAACGTTTCCAGTGTCTCGGTTTCCCACCTCCAATGGGAAACATCGCCCGAGTGTCCGGTGGTAAAATATCAAAGAACGTTTCCAGTGTCTCGGTTTCCCACCTCCAATGGGAAACATCGCCCGAGTGTCCGGTGGTAAAATATCAAAGAACGTTTCCAGTGTCTCGGTTTCCCACCTCCAATGGGAAACATCGCCCGAGTGTCCGGTGGTAAAATATCAAAGAACGTTTCCAGTGTCTCGGTTTCCCACCTCCAATGGGAAACATCGCCCGAGTGTCCGGTGGTAAAATATCAAAGAACGTTTCCAGTGTCTCGGTTTCCCACCTCCAATGGGAAACATCGCCCGAGTGTCCGGTGGTAAAATATCAAAGAACGTTTCCAGTGTCTCGGTTTCCCACCTCCAATGGGAAACATCGCCCGAGTGTCCGGTGGTAAAATATCAAAGAACGTTTCCAGTGTCTCGGTTTCCCACCTCCAATGGGAAACATCGCCCGAGTGTCCGGTGGTAAAATATCAAAGAACGTTTCCAGTGTCTCGGTTTCCCACCTCCAATGGGAAACATCGCCCGAGTGTCCGGTGGTAAAATATCAAAGAACGTTTCCAGTGTCTCGGTTTCCCACCTCCAATGGGAAACATCGCCCGAGTGTCCGGTGGTAAAATATCAAAGAACGTTTCCAGTGTCTCGGTTTCCCACCTCCAATGGGAAACATCGCCCGAGTGTCCGGTGGTAAAATATCAAAGAACGTTTCCAGTGTCTCGGTTTCCCACCTCCAATGGGAAACATCGCCCGAGTGTCCGGTGGTAAAATATCAAAGAACGTTTCCAGTGTCTCGGTTTCCCACCTCCAATGGGAAACATCGCCCGAGTGTCCGGTGGTAAAATATCAAAGAACGTTTCCAGTGTCTCGGTTTCCCACCTCCAATGGGAAACATCGCCTTAGTGTCCGGCGGTAAAATATCAAAGTACGTTTCCTGTGTCTCGGTTTCCCACCTCCAATGGGAAACATCACCCGAGTGTCCGGTGGTAAAATATCAAAGAACGTTTCCAGTGTCTCAGTTTCCCACCTCCAATGGGAAACACCCGAGTGTCCGGTGGTAAAATATCAGAGAACGTTTCCAGTGTCTCAGTTTACCACCTCAAATGGGAAACACCCGAGTGTCCGGTGGTAAAATATCAGAGAACGTTGCCAGTGTCTCGGTTTACCACCTCCAATGGGAAACATCGTTCGGTGTGTACCCACGCGCAGACATCGGCGGAAAATTTTTGAATTTTAATCAGTTGATTTCTATTTCTTGCCCTATTACTAGTATCTTGGTAGTGTTGTGGTGGTGATGTTATTGTGGTTGTGGCTATTACAGAATTTTAAATGACCACCCATAATTTAACGATAGCTTTGACATGAAACAGCCACCATTATTCTCACCCCGTCTTGCAAAACTTCCTTTCCCACCATCGTCTTTTTCGCTTTTGCCAACATTTAACTATATTAAAATCTGCAGCAGCACCAGTAGCAATGTGCGGATCCATCGGGAATGGAACGGGGAGTGGTGAGATGCGTCTGCTCGGTGTGTGGATACTTGTGCCCGGATATAAGTTGGGGTATATGCGGGCTATGTTGCTGAGTCGATGGGTACCTCCTTTTATCTGGCGATTGTCACCCAGTGGGTACTAGGCCTTAGGAAGCAAATTTAGAAAATCTAAGCTTTGTTTTTGCGACAAGGTCACATGATATAGTGACTGGACTCTTGATCTAATGATCAGCGCCCCTGACTACTGATCTCCAGGTTCCTGGTTCGATTTCCAGCGGTACTGTAGGTATTTTCCTCAAAAGAGGAGTTTTTCCTATGGTACTCGCTTCGGTAGCCAAATGGTCTATCGCGTTACTTTCATGTTAGACTAGACTCCCAAAGACGGGGAGATCGGTGTTTGATCCCGGTCGGGTGTACTGCAGATGGATTTTCTAAATGGTTTTACAATCTCCCACTACGCAAATGCGGGAGAACTTCCTTTAAATCAAGCCTTCCTAATCCCTAACACATTAGTGTAATTACTACAAGGCGTATAAACCAAACGGGTGGTAGGACTAAAAAAGCAAACAAAAAACATTAAAGTTTAGTCAGGAATTTTAATAAATTGCATTATTTCATTATTATTTGTGCAAATCCTATGTATCAAAATATTTTCAGGTTATTTATTGATAAGTGAAAAATTAATTAATTAGATTTTGTACTACCTATTCCTATTACCCATACAGGTGATTTGAATTTAATTATATTGATGAGTTAGGGATCAGGGAAGTAAGTATTAATGATATTTTCTACGATTGGGAATGCAAAACCATTTAGGAAAAAAAAATCTATTCACCTTGATGGGATTCGATCGCCAATTTCTACATCTCTACGTAGTCATATTAGACCAACATGACGTTTAAGCATTGCTATACAAATATCAAGCGCATTTTTATAACCTCTTTTAAGCTAAGTTTTTCACCTGTACTCTTTTTATTTAATATTTAAAGGCACTTGAACCCAAAAGTCAGTATCGTTTAGTGGTCCATAGAGATATTAAAATACTAATTATAAACACAAATAATCAATTGTAATTATATAATATGTATTTGAAACTAGTAGTCTCTTCTGACGATAAGTGTTTGCTTACACGCTTTAAGAATTGGTTTAACATCTCAAATCTCTATTATACTACATCTGAGCATTGATTAAAAAACTTGCTGTTATTTTTATCAGCTGTTATTTCGAGCTATGGGCTTTCATGTACAGACATAGATATGTATATAATTATACACATGCTACTCTCTTATACAATGTAGATAATTAACTCTCGTTAAAAGTGTTGTTTTGAGAATTATTTCTACTTTTTGTAATTATTCATGTGGTAAGCCATTTTATTAGTATTTTTATTTATGGCAAAACTTCTTAACTTTAAACTTCATAATAGGTCTATATTATATTTAATTATTTTCCCTTGCTTAAGTGTTGCACTATTATTTTTTTAAATTCATCTGTATTTGTATCGGTTTAAAAGTCACATATTTGTTTTGATTAATGTCATCTATATTTTATATCATTGTGTAAATCGGTTTGAAAAGGTTTCGAAGAGCTGTCATATTCGAAATTGATAAAATAATGTGTGCAGTCTTTCATACTTGAAAGGACCTTTCAGTTCTTGTTTATAATGTATTTATTTATTCGCGAATACAAAAATCACTTTTGTTTCTGCAAAAAAATACATTATACACGACCCCTTTTTATTTATTTTTTGCCTGGTCTAAGAGTGAGATTCGACTGGATAATTTGACACTTCAAACTGACCGTCCATGAAATTTATGCTTGAAAAAAAAAAGCAACTGGGGAAGAGTTTTGTGTTGAAGGTCATGCTAGAGAGGTATAGAAGTAATAGTTTTACATGACTTTGGGTAGGTTTGTGCTGAAGAGTATAGTTGGGGATGTAGGGTAGGCGAGTAAATGTCAGTGTTTTTTGCAGTTTTTATATCAACACATTTTTGATCTAAATAAATCAAGTACTGGCTCAGTACAACCATATAGATTAATTTTTTCTTCACATTCTATCTTCAACAGTTCTTGATTATCTTTCGAGGGTGTTCTGGAATTTAATGAAAACATTTATCTTAATTTAAAAATGTTTTTGATCTAATGCCACTATGCTAGTAATGGATAGTCAACAACTGTTGATATCACCACGTGAAAAATATTGAATTCTATATTTGTACTGAAGCAATATTTTATTTATTTTGGCCAAAAAAAGTATTGCTATAAAAACTGCAAAAACATCGGCCTTATCTCGTTTTACCTAAATCTCCACCTTAGTGATGTGATATTTTCACACGACTCTTTTTTAATTAGGCTAGTGATAATGGCTATATTATATAGAGGTTATAGTCTCACAAGATACTTGTTTTTTAGAACCGCATCTAATTACCCTTTTGGGTTATAGGCTTATGTAATAATTATGCTTGTTATTTTACGAACGAGGAAGGCTATGTTTAGAGGAAGTACACCCGAATATTCGTGGAGGATGAGGGGAAGCCCATTTTTGAAAAAAATACTTTCTCAGTACATCTGACAGAGACTCAAACCTCCATCTCCAACATCGGCTGTTTGCTTTACTGCTAGAGAAGCGCCTTAGACCATGCAGCCACCAAAGTTGGTAAGACACTTATTTAATTAGGTTTTTTATGTAGGTTAAATTGTAAATAAGTACTATTTTAACATGATTTTTTCTGAATTGGATTTATTAAGAAGGTTTTATTTTAAAGAGGTGTTGGATTTACACGACTCATTTTAAATTAAGCGTCTGATGGAGGTTAAATTATACCACTATTTTGTAAAAAGGTTTCTGAATGTTACTTTTTACAGAGATACTAGTTTCACAATTTGTATTCTGAATTAAGTTCCTACTAAACTTGACACTGAATTGAGCTGATGATTTCACTCTTTCTGCTTAACGTGACATTGAAGAAAAGTGTTGGTTTAATTCAACTCTTTGTGTACTAGTTTTCTGATGAGAGTTACATTACACTCTCAAATAAGTTTGAAATTAGAAGTTTTTCAAAATAGTTTTCATCTATACTTTATGTGAGTAATTTAAGTGGCCGGTTCCCTTCCCCTCTTCCTCCAGATGACCTGGGGGGAGGAGGGGATTATGGTATAATCTCAGGGGTCAACCAATATCCCAGTATACACATAATAAGCAATTCAGATCAAATGGATGATTGGCTGACGTCTAAATGTTGACTATATATACGACC
The DNA here is from genome assembly GCA_902155825.1 of Timema genevievae. Taxonomy (NCBI): domain Eukaryota; kingdom Metazoa; phylum Arthropoda; class Insecta; order Phasmatodea; family Timematidae; genus Timema; species Timema genevievae. The sequence continues at coordinate 417,348 of CABFWO010000042.1, read as the reverse complement.
CTTAGGACACTTTAAAACAGAGGGCAAGTGCTGGATCCTAATCAGAAGTGCTCTTAACCCTCTGGCCACTTTTACCATGGTTTGTCCAGACTTCCTTCGAGTGAATACTACTGCTGCACTTATTTTTAAAGCTCACTCATTTCAACTTGTTCTCGTCAGATAAGTCTAAATTAAAATTTTATTGTATAAAATCACAAGACATGTTGAGTCTTATTAGGTTAAGTGTTCCTCTGATTTCATACAGATGAAAATATTTTAATTAATTTTCAAGTGTTGATTAATTTTTTGAAGTTGAAAACTTGTTTTCCTATTGATTTTTATGTTCATTTTCTTAATACAAGCTAAGAGTTTTCAGGGGCTTGTAGCTCACTTGGTTTTGGGAGGCGAACACGAGTTCGAATACTGGCAGGGCACTGAGAGGTTTATTTTCAACCAAAAAGTTGTTTTTCATATTTTAACCTGATTGATTAAGGTGCAGTTAATATTAATAACTAACCTTACAATATTTGTAAAAAGGAAGGCTATATGTATTTTAAACACAATGATCGAGTAGAGATGAAGAAGATAGAATTAGAAGAAGTATACCCAAATTTACGTGTGGGGGAAAAAGTAAACAATTTAAGAAAATACATATTCAGTACACCCAGTCAGGATTCAACCCCTAACTTCCTCGCTAGCGAAAAATCAGTCTAGATGAGAATTACGCCTTTGGGAATGTGCCCACTGCAGTGGGTATCAAGGTTATTAATAGCTTAATCCATGGTTTATTGATGGTTAAGGTAATTTAAATTAAGTACCTCAGCATTATCATAAATAAAGGGTGGGGATATAGCTGTATGAATAATTTATACATGTTTCTGTAACTCTTGTAACTATCAAATACCGTTCTTCCTATCTTAATCTGATTCTATGTGTCAAGAGAGGTTGCAATACCTTTGTCTACTATATATATATATATATATCATATGTAATAGATATGTGGTAGGTACCAGTTATAAAATAATCAGACCACCAAAAACGGGAAACCGCGTCTAGCTTGAATCTTATGCCAAGGGGCTTCCCAGCTGACCCTTTCTTTTAACTTACATATCATGTCATTAAATGAGCCATAAGAGACACACATCAAGCATGATTTATATTTATATATTTATCAGGAAAGCAAGTGTCAGTGGTTGACCTCATTGGTATTTTGGTAATGTACTTTGCTCAACACCCGATACTAGTGAGTTCAAACCCAGGTGGGGCTAACAGATTTTTCTAGAGCTATAAAAATCAGTAGCACAGTTCCTTCGAAAGAAAATTATAGCCATTGGTTTCGTGTTAATTTTGGCATGTAAATGGACCCTGGAAGCTAAGTAACAGGGGCGTAGCGTCGGGGAGGTGTCACTCCCCCCCCCCCCCC
>CABFWO010000042.1:354489-415912 GCA_902155825.1 Timema genevievae | reverse complement strand
CCCCCCCCCCCAAATGTTGGTTCCAAGCTTGAAAGTTAGGAATTTTGTGAGATTTGATATCTGGAGTTGGGATATTCTAGGCTTATTCTGTACCCCATTATTCTATTATGAAATTCCTTAACCACAGACTTGTACAAACAAATTTAAAATTTCCCAACTGTTGATCCCTACTCTACAAAAAATCCCAACTTCAAAAATCATCAAACATTGAAAGGAGATTCCTTCTGTAGTAGATTGTAGAAATCTTAGTTAGTCAAGTAGTCTAGTAGCGTCAGTAATCAGTAGGCAGACACAACGGTCGGTGAGTGTATGCAGAATGCTGTATGGAAACGAACCATAAGGGAACACGGCCTGCCCAGTAGCAAAATTTCACTCAGCCAGTGAAGTGGAAGCATTGTCAGCCAATGTTTTGTTTATTGTTTAGTGTTTTTAGTTGTGACTTTCATGGCTGCTAGACTGTCGCAGTTTTATTATTTAAATTATCATATGTTGTACATAATAAGCCTTAATTAAGGCTTTATTAAATTTTGAAGGCATAAATGCCTTGAATGTTACACAAAATGTAATTGTTTTCTTATCAAAATCTATGACTGATGAAATTGGGACATTGAGGTCAGTGTTAGGGTTTGACTTCTAAAATACACACTAAGTTTCTAGCAAGTATCCATATTAGTTTGAATTGAACTGATAAATCTTATTTAATTGTTTATTAAAATAGGCTTTCATGAAAGCAATTTAAATAGGCTTAAAACAACAATGAAGGAAGAGAAATAACTTAAGGGCTGTGTTACATTGTTACAACTCCTTTAATTTTTCATTTCATTAAGTAGACTACATTAAACAAAAAGTAAAGTTTTTTTTCACCTTTTAACATTTTCAAATTTGAGATATCTATTTTATTCGTTATTTAGCGTTCGATTTGCATGACATTTCGTATAGTCATGCTGTTTAGAGTAATGATTTCGAATTTGCCAAAAGTTATTAAATAAAATGTCAGGGGAATTCCCTTCACCCTCACGAGCTAAATTACAATATGTTTTGAAAAGTTTATTCACGCACCAGTATTAACATTTTACGGCAACTTCCATGAGGTTATGAACAGGACATTGGTAGACAGGTATTAACATACTGTAGAAATATCGATCAATTGCATTCGCTATTGCTTTATTCTACAGCTGAAAATATTTTTAAATAAACATGGCTAAATTGCTAATTTTTTGATAAAGTGACGAGCGTGTTCTACATCTCAGGGAGCTAACTAGTTAAATGTTACTTCCAAGTGTGTTATAATAAAGCAGTGGTTTCCAACCTGGGGATCACAACGTGTTTTTTGTGGGGTCAGCTTTATATTTAATTTTACAAGGACTTTAATGATTATGGGAAGAAACGAAATTCTAATAAAAATGTAAGTTGGTAAAGTGCTAAAAACGACCTAGCTACTGCTTAGGTTCCTTTTGGATATTCCATTTTGATAGCTTATTGCTGACTTGGTTTATTGTGGCAGCCTTGTAATTCTGCTAGCATAATTTAAATCATACCTCAACCACGAGCCTGCTAATTCTCTTTCACTCCATATTAGTCGCATATAATCATTATTATAAGTAATTTATAATAATTAAAACAAGCATTAGTGGACATGCAGGTTTAATATCACGCTCTTTTGATTTGGTGTATTGGTGAAAGTGAAGTAAGTATTTAAATTCCCTCCAAACAAATAAGGTTACATTTCTTCTAAATTTTACCTATTAAACTGGTGTAGTTAACTGTAGATAGTCCAAGTTGGTAGTAATACACAGTGAAAAACTTAAAAACTAGGATATGAACGCTTTAAATTATCAAAGGGTCGCGATGGCCGCAGAGCGAAAAGTTGTGATCATAAACTACAAAATGTTGGAAACCGCTGTAATAAAGTCAGTTCATTACAAATCAATATGAATGTGAAAAATCTTAATAATTGAACTGCATGTTGTGATAGTAACGGGATGTATCTTCTTGAGTTATATTTTACTAACAGCTGTGCAGTAAAACGCTTTTTTTTTGTAAATATTACATAACGTATAAATGTATATAGATAAACAAAGTATAATATTTTTCTAAGAATAAAAGAAGAGACGAAAACATATTTGGGCTTCTATTTGTCTTAAAAAATATTTCAGATGTTCGATTTGGGTTCGCTTTGCACACGCTGATTTGAAATCTTTGAATGTCTAAAAAATATAAAAATATAGGCTTATTGCTACTGTACCTGTCTTACTACCTTTCCGGAATATCCCCATACTTTCAGTTTAATGTTTGAGATTGAAAAGTTATAGTTTTACAGGAAGTGCACTCAAATTTGCTTGGAGGCAGAATGGGAAACAATTTAAGAAGGACCATCCTCAGTACTCTCAGCTGGGATTTGAACCCTGACCTCACTGTCATCGGCATACCAGATCAGATTGATATATTAGACTACATTCCAAATTGTCTGGTTATGATATTGTTAAAGTTCTTATCACGTGTCTGTAATATTTAGGAATATAACTTCTAATTCCTGTCAATGTATATGAATAATCTATTATGATTATTCTTTATTATTTTTTGATGATTATTTGTTAAATTTTATAACTATTCTTATTATTATTACTATTAATATGTGCTATGTCTGACGACAGGTCCATTTCTTTCGTCAGTGAACTTAGACCACCAATGGACTTATTTACTTGAAGTAATCCAAAATTTAACTCCTCCTTCTTCCTAAGCTTCTCTTTCTCTCAACCTTTCCTTCTATGACGTCGAAATAAAAATAAAATATATCCATGATAATTTAAAAAAAAATATCACAATATTTAGATTAATATATTGAGAAGTCACCGGTTAATTAATCAAAACACATTTCGTTATTAAAAGTATTTTCGTTTCTTTGCATTTGATTTGAATTGCGTCATCCCCTAGATGAGTAGAATTTCTCTTTAATTACAGCGTACGTAATTACTTCATGGTTAATTAATACTATATTAAATAATTGTAACACCTTTTAAAACGCAATTAAACTTGTAACAAACAATTCCCACAGTAATTAATGCGCGATCAAGACAGTCGATTTAATAAGTTCTGTGAAATGAACGTCACTCGCAATCCATCATTCGATTATGACTTAATTAATGTTTTCTTTATTAAACGCATCAGACATCAACAGAGGGGAGTATCTAAGTTAGTTTCTAATGGTTCTGAAATTGTAATTACATTTTGATTGAGCTAATATTTAATACATCTGTGCAGATTGAGTTTTAATTTGTTGGTACGTGTCGTTACAAATAGACAAGCGCATAATTACACTTGCCGTAGAATAAAGTTTATTTTTAAGTAAGTTATACTTTGAAATTATCAAATAAATAACTACTATTTTACAGTACATCTCATTTCAAACCCCCAAAGCCATCAGAGTGCAAAATATGTTTTTGTAAAGGCATGGTTCAATGAAATAAATAATAATCATACGGATTATTATACATTTAGCCCACGTGACGACCGATGTGGATAAACTAAAATTATAACGATACCGATTCTGTAATATATGGATTGTGTTTATATATTTTCTTAATCTTAATAAATGAACATTGAAAGAGAAATATAAGGTTTTCATAAGTATTTTACTATTTCTAAAAAATGTACATTATATTTCAAACTCATAGCAATTACCCTAGTAATTACACAGATTAAGTTAAATGAGTTGAATTTTAGTGCATATATTTCTATCAAATTTAAAAGATTAAATTTTAAAATATAATATAACTTCGTTTTTATAAAATATTGTTTTCATTAGTGATTATTATAGAGAAACATATTCAAGATTAATTCATACCTTCCATTATACAAAGTAAGCCTTATTTGTTTCGTATGAATATTAAAATATATTTGATCTAACATATTTTATTTAAGGGTACCTTCTAATTAATGGAAGTTACAAATTTAGTTTTTTTATATAAATGTGGCAACTTTGTAGCTTTAAAACCACTAAAACAATACTCATTCAGCTTAAAGTAACTTCTTACGACTATTTTTTTGTTTTTATTACCACGTCTTACTACTGGTTCGGGCTGTACGTATATGTGGCCTACTTATTACGCTAATGTGTCAAGGACGAGAAAGGTTGCATTTAGAGGAAGTGCACACACATTTGCATAGAGGTAGAGTGGAAAATAATTTAGTAAAATACCCTCACTTCACCCGACCGGCATTCGAACCACAATACCCCTGTTATCAGCAGTCCAGTCTATTACAAGAATGAAGCATTAAGCCATTTGACCACCTAAGTGGCTGCTACCTCCAATAAACATACTTTGTTTGTTTGAGAAAAGCTATCGACCTACCTATTTCTCTAATGATTTACTTTGAACTTAGAACTGAAACATTCTGCGCGAAAACATTAATAAAAAGGAGCTAACTTCCCCTTTTTTTTTATTCAAAACTTATAATGTAGAGTTTTTAATACTTAAAATATATGTTGATATATTTTTTTGGAAGTCTTACTTTTAAATACTAAACCACTTTTAAACAAAGCAGGATTTCTGGACGTCTGGAAATGGAAATTCAAGCTTTGGTAGGCAACCTCCTCAGAAAACAATCATGTGTCTCAATATAATGAAAGGTAAGTTATTTTTTAAGAACACGTCACTAAGTATAAGATATAATGAGAACGTTTGGAACGATATTTACATTAATGTCATAACATAAATATTTTCTTAAGTTACAATTTAAGCTAATTAAATGCTTGAAATTTATAATCCAAATAGTTGTTTTAAAAATATTTTGTTTAGGAATTAACAAACGTTTACTAAATAACCCTCTACTTTCAGTGGGCATTCGTACTATTTATCATCAATAATAATTATTCAAGGTACTTGATTGTTTAAATTCATCCTATATATCGACAGAAGATAGGTATCGATTCCCGCCACAGTCTAAAATTTTATGATTAAGTTTCCTTTTAAGAGTGATGAATTAACGACCGTAAATTGTTAGTTGAGTTAGCTTTTAAGTTGTTTTTTTCATACACCTGGCTGTCTCGTGTAATTCACGTAATAAACCTTCAATTAAATATCAAACATAAACTATTTTCTACATGCTTTGTGAATTTTGGCCACACTATTTATCTCTTTTTGGTGTAATAGATCGCGTGTTAGGCTACGTATTTTGGAAGTTCTTATAACAAAACAAAATTTGGCCAAAATAAATATAATATGGGTTCACTTTGTTAATTTTATTTTATTTATATAGTTATCTCAATAGCTCTTTAATATTGACATAGTGAAATTTGAACATTAACTTTTATCCTAATTTGAAAAGTTTTATTTTCCATTACCACCGTGGCCAAGACAAATACTCAATTATGTTAACATTTATTTATATATATATATATATATTAATAAAATTTAAGTAAATGTGTGTACTGATTCATTATTAATACTGCAAATACACGAACCTTTTTTTCGCGTTCTCTTCCTAACATACCTATAGTAAGAATTTGAAAAGGTTTTATATTTGTGTTCGTTTTACCAGTCAAAAACCCCCAAAAAATTATATTTTTGGATTTTGGATGTTAATTTATTTTAAGCTGGATTTCAAGTCATGTCTTTACATTTATAAAGTTTAATTTTTAAAACTATAAATGAGCCTCTGACAGTCTGTCTTTATCAATAACGTTCTGGCGTACAAAATCAAACTTGGGCCAAGACCCTGTGGAAGAATCTACTTTGAATCCCGTTCAGGACGACTGAAATGTTCGGAAAGCAGGACAGCTATGGGTCATTATGAGTGTTTTATTTACTTTTTTTTTTGTGTGCATATGTTTTCAACACGGAATATTTAATGGCGTAAACTATGGGGTATATATTATTAGGGTGGTTTTAGAAATGCATCCACACTAACGTGTAGAGGGTAAAGTGGCCAAATTCAAAAGGGTAAAACACCCTTTATTACACCCAGCTGTGATTAGAACATCACATCAACGTCCTTGATACTTTATACCATGTGAATACTTCTTTGAGGATTATAAATAAACATTAATTGCTATCTCAGGTAATAATAACCTCAATTACGTTAAACGAGTTTTAAAACAGTTACTAACTCTCTCCCACCCCATCGTCACATAAATTAAAAAAAATAAAATTGCTTGTATATTATTAACATCATTATTTCAATTAAATAAACTCGGTACTAAGGAAAACTAAATACCATGAAAAAATCTAATTAAACCCAATGATAAAAAGACAGCGTATCCTCTGCAGGCAATGCAACCAACACTGGGGTACAACATTAAAACATTAGAACCAGAACCAGAACCTACAATAGCCACGTGCACAATAATAACGAAACCTTCTAATAACCATTGCTAAATATAATAATGGGATTAGCCTCAACGCCATCAACGTATTAAGAGTTCCACAAGAAGTAAAGATGATTGTAGCTTGATGCATATCTGGCTTGGTCTGAGACCTCAAATTGTGCACCACGGATCTCAAAGGAAGGATGTATTATTGATCACCCTCAAATTTTAGGGGGATGAAAGGCTACAAGGGAAAATGGTTTCTAGTTAGGTTTTATTATAGTATGACCAAAACTGTGCTCATAAACTAGAAACAATTTGATATACACCTATCACTTAACGAAGATAAATAAGAATTAACATGATTTGCTATAAATAAAAAGCATGACAAATGTATATATATAATAAGTATATATTAAGACACAACCCTAAATTAACTTTAAAGCATCATTAAGAAATTATACATAGCAATCCTCCCTCCCCAAAATGAAATTGTTTAATTATTTTTAGAGCTTTTAATGATATAAGTGAGATTTTTTAAACATTCTTTTTTTTATAAAAAAGAAAACATTCACTTCGTGTAAGAAGGTGTGTAATTTTTAGAGTGAGTGAATAAAATAAAGAGTTGGAGATAAACACGTGTAAGTTGAAGACTACCTCGTGTCTAATCTTTTCAGCTCGAACGCCTGAGTTTGTTCAACACAAAAAAAGAACGAGTATAAAAAAACTAAAAGTTGTGGAAGTATAGCATTTCCTAACTATGTCAAGTGTGGTATCATTTCCATTTATTTGTTTGCACATAAATAACACACCAGCAAAACAAAAAGTATATTTAGTTTTATAAAAACTACTTACATATCTCACCGCTAGAAATCACTAAAACGATGGTATGAAAGGAATAAGGAGAATACTATATCGTATATTGATTCTTTCTATCAAGGTCATCTGTTGGCTGAGAGAGGAGAGAAAGATAAAAGAAGCTAAGTCTCCGCCAGAGAAATATTTACTACACCCAATATCATTGCTGAGGGGAGTGCAGGTCTTACGAGGAAAAGCTTTATCTTCGTTCTCTCTCGGTTGACTGTTGCCAAATATCCTCGCTCTCAATTGTGTCTGAAGATGGTGTGTTGGGATAAGAAGAAGCTACCGGCAACATTGACTATCCAGCGTTGTGAAACTTGTCTCATATTTGAGGGGAGGTTGACCACATGAAAACGAGAGAATGGCAACGTGGTTTCCCAATAGTAACGATGCTGTTCCTTCAGTGATGATATCCAGTGGAGATCCAAACAACTATAGCGACCATAGGGGGGGAGATATTAGTTTTTAACTAAAACCCATTAATTTTAATCTAAAATTTGTCGACATCTTGGTGCATAGTGCATACACACATTCCGTAATAAACGCATGTGAGTTGATGACTATACCACACCTAATCTTTAAGGTTGAATGCCAGAGTTTATTCAACACGAAGATAACAATAGTAAGAAAAGTTGTGAAAGCAGAGTTCTGACATTCCCTAAGTGTATTATTGAGAGTGTAGTATTACCTTCATGCCAGTAATAAATTAGGTATATTAGATAGTGTATTGGATAATATTACAAATTCCGCACAGCAAGAAAATTATTTCTGTGCAAAATAAGATTTTTGTTTTAGTTGCGAATGATGAGGCTAGAGAGCTTTCAAGTGGAATATAAACAATACACACGATGCGTATATTTTTATTATTACAATTATTTTGTTAAACACGTTTTATTACCCATCTGGGAAGTTCACATAGAAATAAGAAAGGAAGAGATGAGAGGAAATATACCTTCATTTGCGAGGAATTAGAAAGGAAAACCATTTAGGAAGAACCACCTCGTCAGAGAATATAACCCCAACCACCCCGTTCCTGGAAAAACATGTTCACTAAGACGGTAGGGGGTTAGTCTACATTTAAAAGTACATGTAGGCTTTACAGTGCTAAAACACTGTGGAATAAACCTATTATTTTATTTTTGGAAAAAATATGTAGCTGTTATCTTATTATGCTGTTATCGCGCTTTTATACTGATTTAAGGATCCGTGTTCGATTCTCGGCAATACAAAAACCTGTATCATTGGTTCTCCTTCCACAGTGATTAAAATACGGCCGAGTGATTGGTTGTATGATTTTCTTGAGAGTCAAGTTAGTTTGAGAGTCATGTGATTATTGATAATATTTTTAGTTACTGTGTTTTTACACAGGGTTTATTTATCGGTTCAATCTATAAGGTAGGAAATGAGGACGGTAGATTAAAGGAAGTGAGACTGAGTTAACGTAAAGAGGGTATTGGCAAACAATAGTCATAATAACTCTGTGAAAAACTATCGCAATGTACTCGGTTGAGGTTTGAACCTTAACAACCTCGCTACTGGCAGTTTGGTATGTTGCGAGCCTAACAACTTGCACTACGCAGTCATCCACAAGCTCACTTATATAATCGATTTGTTCAGAAAGTGGATGTTAGGTATGCACCCAAATTTCACCAGTGATAAATCAAACCCGATAGTAATACAAGAGTTGGATCTCCAGGGGATACGGAAAAACTAAAAGTCGAAATATGATAGTTTCTGAAAGATTTATAAGTTTTGTCTTAATTTCTTTAAGGTTTCCTTAACCCAAAAAAATAATATACTATAATGTGTTACAATATTTCAAGTCACATTTTATTTATATACGTCATTTACTATATATATTTTAAAACTTTTTCACAAACATTTGGATAAAAGGTAAATAATAATTGTAAAACACTGCCAGATAGTAAAATAAATAAATAATGCACTGTACCTGATTTACAGCCTGAAGTCCCCTTCTCAAATCTCAGCTGATGATTGCGAGTTACATTCGTATCTTTCGACCGTTTAGTAGATAGAAACTGCCTGTGAAAATACAATGATTAAAATCATTAACTAAGTAAAACAATTCTGGTTTTATTTGTTTACATTAATAAATGGAAATTATATTCTAATAATTTGTTGGAAAATCGTATTTGGATTGGTCTACTCTATTATTTGAAATTTATTTTAAGGGGCATTTAAAAAAGTCTTCAAATAGGAATGTTAGCATGTATATCTCTAAATAATTGTCCTAAGACTGTTCAATAAAGTCTATCCAAGTTTTACGCTCATCTTGCTGTTTATGGTCACATTTTAAAGACTAGAATTAAAATTGGTATTAGATTCTGCTTTTTAATGTATATATTTAGTTCCTAGATACACTTTGTTTCCGTTAATATTACGGTACTATATATTGGGCTGTATATATATATATTATGTGTGTATACTATAGTATAAATTATATAACATATAGTTCATTGTGTGTGTAATTCAGTCCCGAAATCTTTTACCAATGTATTAACCAAATAATTTTATTTACTAAGCCCATGATATTTGATATAACTTTGAAAATTCTATGACATTTAAAATTACGAAATAAATAGCTTTTCCAGTCCCAACTAGTATATTTATGTATAACATCGTACTGGGTAAAATAAATGTGATCCAGAAGTACAATTTGAAAAATATATACTTACTGCATAAGCTACATCACGCCAAACACTAGCTACAAAAAACCCAGTTAAGATTCAACTATTTATACGTTTTAGTGGGTAGTTATAACAACAGTTTTAACCAAATTAAGCAAATATCATGGTCTGCATATAATTGTGCTGCTTACTTTTGTTTATATGTATGTATGATGTTCTTCAGAAGGTGATAGTTGTTATAAAGAAGTGAATATACTCCCAAGGCACCCTTAGAACCAGGGTACGTCCAAACTATGTCCTGCCCCCTTCTCCATCATCCCTCAACAATCAAGTATTAGGTGATCTGGTTTCTTCCCAACTACAGTATTATTATTATTAGCACCGCGTCTTACTACCCGTTCGGGTTATACGCACTTACGCTAATGTGTAATGGTAGGGTGATTATGGGATGAAATGGAGGACCTACAGTTTAACGTGGAATCCGAACCACGGTGGAGGCCTGGCATTCCTCACATTCACAAGTTGTGATTAATACACGTNCACCGCGTCTTACTACCCGTTCGGGTTATACGCACTTACGCTAATGTGCAATGGTAGGGTGATTGTGAGATGAAATGGAGGACCTACAGTTTAACGTGGAATCCGAACCACGGTGGAGGCCTGGCATTCCTCACATTCACAAGTTGTGATTAATACACGTCTTATCAGAGGTGAAGGAAGGGTTTGGCAATCAGATAAATCTGTGCCGGGACCGAGGATTGAACCCCGGACTCCCAGCACAGAAGTCTGACACCTTATCCCTAGACCACCAGGTCACCCTCAACTACAGTAGCCCCATGGCTTCTTTGGTGCTGACTGACAGCTCACAGCTGACAGCTGACGGCTTTGAAAAGCTACCGGACCAAATTATGTATACCTACGTCAAACCATATGATCTGCAAAAAATATGTGTTTAGCAGCTGTCACTTCTGACAATCAAAATTTAGGTGTATACTCAAATTATGACTGTCAGAAGTCAACTGTGAACTGTCAGTCAGCACCAAAGAAGCCATGGGGCTACTGTATTTGTTCTTATTTGCCATGGTTGTTTTCCTAGCTACCGGTCCTACTTACTACCCATCCTGTATATCTGTGTAAGAAGTGTAAGAATGAGAAAGTTAGAATTTAGAAGAGGTGTTATTATAGGTAATGACAACTTTCAATGGTATCTTTACTCGCAAAGGTAGGCACATGAACTAAACTCCAAGCTGTTCAAGTCTGGCTTGCCTGTGACGAGGATGTCATGCCAGGTATATGGGGGAAGAGCGTATGGTTGAATTTAGAGGAAGTTTAGCCGTATCTGTGGGGAGGAAGAAGAGTTTAAAACCATTTATTGAAAACAATTATCAATTCACATGACCGGGCTTCGAATCATTTCCCCTTCATCAGAATTCTATTCCATTGCTAGAAGAATGCCTTCGATGATCTACCACCAAAGAGGGTTAATTAAATTTCGATATCCTCAATAAGAAATAAAAAGTTTCTATTTTATTTACTAAAGAATAGATTTTATTTCAAAATGTCTTGAAGTTTTAAATAAAATATCATAAATTCCTACAACCACATCTCAAAGATCCCATCTTTTTAAGTTTCCTGGCATTCACTCAAAATTGTTTTTCGTTGAACTCTTCTTTGATATTCGTAATGATCGATTGAAAGCTAAGTCGTTCTTTCGCATCAAAGGAATAATTGTTTAATTACATGTCTTTTGAGAAACGTTACGTGGGCTATAATTAGAAAAATTTGTTTAATTAGCTTCCTAGTGTTCGAAAATGAGATTTAAATTAACGAATTACTGAAACATTAAAATAGGTAAGGCTTGGTTATAAAACACTTAAGGTTATCAAGAAGGACATTTAAATTGTAAATGAACAACGATCTTTCATTTACAAGCTTATTATTGAATTATACATACCCAATAATGGCTGTGAATTACTTAGCCTATGTAATATTTCCACTTTTATAGGCTACTATAGATTGATTAATTTTTATTGAGAATCTCCAATACGTGATTTCTTATTTCAAGATTCATAAGTATGAATCTAGGCAACATTGTAAAAGCAGAAAGGCTCAGCAGATTAATAAATAAAGTGTTACTACTAAGAAAATTATACAGATTGAAAATACAGACTTTAGAAAGAATTAATCAATTGTTTTATTCAAGAAAATGAAAATACAAGTTTGAAGCAATGCATAAATGATAAAGGATTTTTTTGTATAAATTATTATATAAATAAGTCCGTCATCATATTATTAGTGTTATTTATTTTCTAGAAATTGATTTTTATTTTCTTGTTTTAATTGAAAATCAGTTCGTTATGGCATCCCCTCCCAGCCCCACCCCCTTCCCTAGTAATTAAGAACTAGTACCTAGAGCCTATGTACTGAATCAATATTTAATTTATTTTTTATTTTGGTACTAAAATAGTTTTACGCCATAAAAAAACATTAAAAATAATACGGACCTTATTATGCGTTCTCTCCCATACCACCTATCAGACTCGAGAAAGTAGCTTTAGAGTGAAAAATAACTAATTATTATTCTTTGTCGGTGTGAAATAGAGCCATCATGTGTATTCCAATCAGAACGCCGCGTCATCTCCCGATGATGTCTGGCGTGCCTAACAATTCGTCAGGTTCCAAATATTCCCGGTCTCACGCAGGAATTCAACACAAACAGGAGCAAACACTGAAGTCTATGCACGAACAGACATTGACTAGAAGGTACGTGTCCGATACACGTATTTAGTTATTACATTTCGTGAGTATTCCCTCATACTTTTAACATTGTAATAATACGCACCGTAAGTCAGTCAAGGTTTCAATATACTGGATTGCCGGTGACAGAACGATGTAGGTTTTAAGATAAGCCCTGTAGGCTCTTTTCCACGTGTGGTCCAAACACTTTTGGTTTTTCCATCCCTTTTCTACAATAATGTTGGTGCCCTTCCTCTTAAGAACCCTTCCAATCCTCTACTTAGAAATAGTCGTTAATAACCTTAGTATCAAACATATTCATTAAATTAAAACAATGTATTAATACTTTTTTTAATAACTAGGGAATGAGCCTATGTCTTATGGTTCGTGACGTCACAAACCACAGAAATATCTGGCTTGAGCCGACACTAAATTCTTCAAACGACTGTATGGCTCAGATGAGCACTTATTGTTTCATAGTTTAATTTACTATTAAATAAAACTACGTAGCTGGTAGAATGGTCTAAGTCGACACGCTTACAGCAAACCGATATGAAGGTGAAGAAGATATCTGGGCTAGAACTCCGGTCGGGTGTAAAAAAGTTGGCCTCTAGTTTACTGCTTATCAATATTCCTAAAAGCAAATTACGTTATATTTCTTCTAAATTCTACTCTGCTCATCCCCACCTCATTAATATAAATGTGAAAATTGCCCAGATGAGCTTAGAATCGAACCTGGAACCCTAATTGCAGTTAATGGGCAAACTAATGACTTATTAAAGGTGTTGGAATTACATACTTTAAATATGTTTATAATCTATAATCTTTTTTTTAAAATTGATCTGTTGGAAGATTGAGGAAAAGGTGGCAAATGAGGTTAATTACTTAATTTAGATCTTTAATACTATTCATTCTTTAATTCACTTGTCTTTGAGGAATTTTAAAATCTACTTACATATAAATATTTTCCTTTGAATGTAAGCCTTGAAAAACCAGAAAAGTATTTTGCAGTTATATCAAATATAATATTTATAAAATATATTGTAGACAATTTTAAACATTAGATTTATATGTTTAAATAGATTAGATAAAGCGTAGATACTCTTTGAAATGCCACCACAATAATCTTTCCCTTTGCATATCAAATCTGTAATATGGTTGTACCGAGATTGACTATAACTTAGTTTTATAAAATATAAATATAATTTTTATTAGAGTAAGCTTTAATAGTACCCATCTATAAATAATTATGCGTCAACACTAGAGTATTTTTAAGCTTTTTATCTCTTTGTTGTAAAACCATTTATACTTTACTGATCAGTGAATTTTTGTTTTAAGATAAACGTCTGTGGCCTTTTGTTTAACATTTGCATTGTTATGAAAACAGCTATGTTAGGGTTTGTGAGGTTATAATTATAAACTATACATATTACAATTTGAATTAATATCTAATTTTTTTTTAGAATAAATAAACATGAAATACTAAAAATTGTTTCCCCCTTATATTTTAAATTCTAAGCTCACTGTCACACCCTTAAATATACAAAGTATATTGTATAATTGAAGTAATATTGATTAATTTAATCCATATGTATCACAAACTGATAATAGTTAGTTGAAACTGAGCCTGTGATATGTTCTCGTTCCTCAGTAGAACAATCATCGGCAAGGTATAAATGAAACAACATAACCATGGGAGGTATATAAAGAAGAGCCTAATAAAGAAGAGTCCACAGAAAAAACAAAGGATGTCACTTTTTCCCCAAATTTAGTTAAGGCACAGACTCTAATTGGTGTAGAATTATACCACAGGAGTCCACAGCAATAATGCTGATGGTTCCTGAGTTACAGAGGAGAGAAAAAAATCCTATACAGGCAAAGAATGCTGGCTGTCACTGGTAAACATAGCAAGAATGATGGATGTCATCAACAAAGGCTCCATTGACCCGTGTATTGCACCACACAGATCTGATTGAGCTCCGGCAGTTTGCCAGTGATGCAGCTGTTGTTTTAGATAATTAACTGTGGTGTTTGTTTAATTGCTTCCTTTTTGTTTGGTTCTGTATGCAAACATCATGAACCATGAACCAAGAAGGTAATAGTGAACCCATATAAAGTAAAATTAAAAGAGCTTCAAGTAAGAAAAGGAAAAATATTGGTAGAATGAGTGAAGCTATGAATAAGATGAGGTTATGTAGTCATGATACTGGCCCAAACTGTGAGTGTGTGCGGCTTAATTGTTTTAAAAATATTTCCGATATACAAAAAAACGTATAGTTAGTTAATTCAATCAAATGAGAAGCTATGATTAACAAAACGAATATCTGCTTGGTTTAATGTCAGTTAATGCAGTCAAAAAAACGTAGGCCCAGGAAAGACGAAAACAATGCAAAATTTCATGAAAATACTTATAGCTATAAATTTATAGTTTGTGATGATAGTTTTGTGAGTGAAATTTTAGTGTGTGTGAAGACTTTTATATGTATTCATGGCATAACTTCAAGGAGGGTTCATACATTATATAAGTTACATCGTTTAAGAAGACTGGACTGGCACCAAAAGATAAGCGTGGGAAATGCAGCTACTCACATTGTAAAATACCTCTTGATGTTGAGAAAAGTGTAACCAATCACATAGCTTATTTTAGGGGTTAGCCTCAATAATGTAAGCGCAAATGTTATAAAATCTACCTTCCCGATATGTTAAATGTGAAGAAAATGTATGAGGTGTACAAGGAAAAAAACATTACAACCAACTGTGTCCTGTGAGTATTACAAAACTATTTTTAATACACAGTTTAAAATAAGTTTTGGATACCAAAGATGTGATACTTGTGCCAGTTGTGACAAGTAACAAGCAGAGAAGAAGGTTGCAGAAAAGAAATGGTCGGATAGCTCAATATCAGAAAAAGACAAATCTGGCTTGGAATCCGAGCTACGAAAAACTACAAACGAGAATTTAGTACATAAAATATTGAAAGCAGAAATATTCTATGAATGTAAAAGAGCTACAAGGAAACTTAGTATGTAAAGAAAGAATTATGAAGAAGTAGCAATGGAATTTCAAAAATATCTTAATACACCCAACATTTCAACCAACGATGTGTATTATAACAGGAGACAGCTATCTTTTTATTCATTTAATATACATATCTTGTCCATAGGAAAATCATTCTTTTACTTTTATGCTGAGCTAGTTGCCAGAAAGGGATAAGATGAATTTAGTTCGATGCTTCACAAATTCATTTTCTCAAAACTGCATGCGGAATTAAATCATCTCGATATATTTTGTGACTCCTGTGGAGGACAAAATAATAACTATACATTATTAAGGTTGTTGCATTACATATTAACTGTTACTAAGTGAGTGGAAATAATTAAAGTGAATTTTGCAATTCAAGGTCATTCATACCACGAATGTGACTGTGACATGGTTCTTATAAAGAAAAAATAAGTAACTTAACTGCCACAAGATTGGATCAGTGTGTTTGAAAGTGCACGTGTAAAACCTTCTCCTATCGTAGTAGTTGAAGTTGATCAGGCATTCATAAGGAACTGGACAAAGAACTTAGAACCAATGCTCAAGAAAAAATGTCCTTTTGCATCGAGACCTATCGGAGAGATAATGTTTATCGCAGATCATATTTGGCTCATGATGCAAAGGCCCTTCATTCACTGGAGCTTGGGAATCAACAGTGATTCGAGACCCATTAGCAGGCCGTAGCCAGACCGTAAAAAAACGAGCAGACACGTGGATAATTCTTTCTTCCAAGCAGACTGTATGCAATTAAGTCAAGTCAATAGTTAGGTGAGGCTATAATAATTTCTATATTTTTTTAGTACAAGTTTATGATTCTGAACATCATTTTACAGATCTCCTGCCAATTTCGTATGAGAAGTTCATATACGATATCATGCAATTTTGTGGGCAAGAGGCCAGAAAACTCTATAGTATGCTTTCACATAAAGAAAGAACAACAAAAGACAAGTAAAGAAAAACAGTGACAACAGATGAGTGAATTTTAATAATAACTTTATCTATAATAACTTTCTTAGTGACTTTCCTATGTAACACGCACTGTTCTTTGGATTTATAGGTGCTAAACTTCTACCCCATGACATTCATCATTCTTGGACCTTTTTCATATATTCAGCGCTTTTGCACTTTTTATTGTGTCGTTAACAACTGTTTTTATGTATAAAAACTGTATTTTATATTTTGGAATTATTAGATATTTAAAGTTTTTTTCCTACTGTCTTAAAGCATAGATAAGTGAAATACTTTTCTAAATAAAATAGATAGTCACCCAGTATAAAGGTTTTCAATTTTAAAAACTGTTTCCTGATAAATAAGGATTTTTGACATTCATCATTTTTGCAGTGGACTCTTAAGTGTGATCGGCCCAATAGGAACCGAACGGATGAAAACATAGCACAGGTAGTTTTAATAAACAATACTTACCCTGGGTGGATTTCAAGACACGACACTGGCTGGAATAATTTTGTATTTAGTGTCAAAACATGACAAACTGAACGTGCTAAGTAGAATAAAAGGCATATTCCGTGGATTGTAATTGTTCATATCTCTGAGGGATTGATATTTGCACCAGTTACCACAAAGACCATGCAGTATTTTACAGTCGAGATTCTGAGGACAGTCAATCCCACAGTCTACCTGAAAGTATTTGTATTCATATACTAGCGAGATTGGTTGATTATTGAGAAAATAAAATAATATAGATACGACCTTCATAATCAACTGTAGAAAAGAGATATTGATAACCAACCATATGAACCATAAGTTGGTAGAATATTGTTACCAAAATCTAAAATTCATGATTTAAATTTCCAGGTTGTAATTTTTCTCTTAATTGATGATAATACTGAATAATTTCACTCTCACGACGGGTTATACTGGATATTTTCATTTGTGTAGGCCTATCGGTTTGTTCTGTTAATCACTTTCCTTGAACAAGAAATTGGTGCAAGCGAATAGGCCTCAATTTAATTATAGTCTGGTTGGAGGCCCATTTTGTCCAAGAATCTTATTAATTATTTATTTGGCACCACGTATTACTACCCAATCAGGTTATACGAATAAGTACTAATTACACTAATTGGCTAGGAATTTTAAAGGTTGAATTTAGAAGAATTTAGCCCGCATTTGAGTGGAGGGGGAGTGGAAAATCCCTTTAGGAAAAACCACCTCCAGTACAGCCAACCGAGATTCGAAACTTGATCTCCCCGTCCTCGGCAGTCTAGCTCAACACGAAACTAGCATGTTAGCTAACTGCATCACCGAGGCGTGTCAGAATCTTATATTATGGTACAGTAGTGTTTTTTAGTATAAAAGAGCTTCCGATAGGGCTTCCGACCAAAATCTGAATATAGTTCCATCCTGCAATTTATCTCAGTTTTTATTTTCTGCCCTTTCTGAGTATTTAATTTTTTTTAACAAAAATTAATTATAGTGAAGGAAATGGGGCGCATGGGATACCGATTTCGGTTTCGCACATGGCACCAAAATTGCTCAGACCGGCTCTAAATTCAACTGAAATATATCGTTCCGAAACTCCTGTCTATTGATCCTGGAACCACAAGTAAATATTTCAGGATTATATCTGCAATGACGAGTAGGGGATCAAAGGAGTTGGTCTCCTCTTGTCTGGTTTTTTGGTGGTGAGAAGTTTAGGTTCAAATAATGGTAGTGTGTACTTGGATGTGATTTTTTTTTTCTAGGGATGTATAACTTGATTCCTAGGTATCTCAATACCCTCCCTTACTGAAATCGATATAAATGGGAATCTAATTAGCAGGATTTATACACCTCAATTTCTATCCCTCAAATCCTAGTGAAAGAAAATTCTGGATATTGAAACGAAGTGGCAGGTTTAAAATTTGAATAAATTTTAATTGTGACCATTTTAAGAGCTTTTTTTTTTGCCGTGTGTCATTTCAATACTTATATATTGTAAACATTTACCTTTATTTTCAAAGTATCTTGTTCAAATAAAACAGTCATTTTGTTAGAGTATTCTCTACCATTTTAATTTCTATTTTTTTTAACTAAGTAGAGCAGGGTATACAAATATAAAACCTAGTTTTTAAATGTAATTTTATGCACGGAAAAAAATTAAAATTGTTTATATCTAAGAAGCTGAAACTATAATCAAAATAGCGGTGATAAGATTTAAGAATTATAATCCAAAAGAACGGGAATAGTTATATCTCTAGGTTTGTATTAGAGAGTTTTCCTAATTTCATTAAAGCAAATGTGGGTAATTTTCCTCTAATTTATAGCCGCCCAATCCCTACTTCAATTGTATAACTGTGAATAGCCCAGAGGAATAGTAGGAACCGTACCACAGAAAATAAATAAAGTGCGGTTAAACATTTATTGGTTTCTGTGGCTTTGAGTATTTTCTTTTAACAAATGTTCAATATAAAGCTTTTAAATTTTACATAGGCACTAGAATTATTAAATGTGTTATTTCTTAAGTTTCTAGGCTATGGGATGTTTCAATGTATTTGTAAAAAAGAGTAAAAACATTATTTAAATTATGTTAAACCAGATTAAAATATGGTAAAATTATTTATATTTCCTTTCAACAAATTTGATTTTTCAAAAATGAACACTTTAAGCTCATCAAATTATAGAAAACAGTTAATTTAATCCAAGCAAATTTGGACATATTTTAATTCATGCAGCCGATATTTTAGATGCAAACACTAATCTTCTCATATTAAAATTTCAGTTTTGTATAGAATCAGATATTTAAAATACTTCTTAATGGTGATCGGTGTAAGCTTTTAAGTCCTTTCCTTATGCCTCGGGAAATCATTAAATCGGACACTTTGAGGCGCTTCTTAAGTTCCATATTTAATAGATCAACTGAATATAAGCGCTTCAGACGAGTCTAAATTTCTCAAATAATTGCATTTGATGTGTTAATCATTAAATCTGAATGAATAATTCAGATGACAGCCTGTAAGTATCCAACTCGTCATTACTTGAGGGGAAAAACGAAGAGAGATGTGTCCAAGAATTTGAAGGAGAACAAGATAAAATGATGTTGCCCAAGGTTGAGTTTAAAAAGCTGGCGAAGTTTTTATTTCTTTTGCATCGCCTCTTTCTATTAGTCAAGGTTATCCGAATATTAAAATTGATAGGGTAGCGATGAGGAATTATTAATTTATAGGAAATGTACTCGCGTTTGCTTATAAGGAGTGAGAGGACATATTGTAAAAAACACTCCCAATACACTCAACCTGTATTAGAGCCTCCACCTCCCTGCCACCGGAAGTCCAGTTTTTTGCGAGAGAGATGCCTTAGACCCTACGTACTATATTACCCTTTATAGTTTCGTCAAGTATCGTTGAAGTGATTCCCCTTTTAATATTTTCATTATAACCTGCCATTATTTATAAATGAGACCCTTGAGTAAAAATTCATAGAGATTGTTGCAACAATGATCTTAAATTCTAAAAACTTCACGTTGACGCAGTGGATTGGAGATTAGAAAATCAAAAATAAATCTTTGTAAGATCACCTCTTTATGCGTGTATACATTTTAGATATGTATATTACGAGGTATTTGAATTAAAACTGTATTTTACCAAATATCTCTTTGAATTGTATTTTACTAAATACTTGTTTTAGAACGGTATTTTATGAATTACATTTGCTAAGAGCTGTATTTTACGAACTGTGTTTCTTTAGTCTGTATTTTAATAATTGTCCGTTTTAAAGCTGTATATTTTCACGAAAGATCAGGCTTATAACTGTATTTCACAACTGATTATTATTTTAAAAACATTTGTGCAACAAATATAATTTTTCTTAAAATAGTAGGCCCAATTACTTTTTTTGTAGACACACTAAAGTAATACTATACTAATCCTGTCTGAGAATTATGGGGTCCGTGTCTTAATATCTGGTAATAACGCTTCACTTTAAGTGTATAAGCTTAACTTTCTTGCAATAAAGTCTGGAATGGGACCATTGATGCAAAAAGCAAGGAAACACTTTCAAATCATATTAAAGCGACTTATCGATGTTTAATTAATTATTTTCGGTTGTTTATTTGTGTAAACAAATACCCGCGGTGATGGCGAGGTGTTAGAATAAACGTTTCACCTGATATTTGTTGATGAAAAGGTCAAGGTTAGAATGCGGTTGCTTTCACGGCGGTCCCACTATTGTAATTATCGATGTGGGGGAATTTTCTTAATACCACGCTTCACATACCTATGCCATGTAATCATTCGTAAGTGGCTATTAATTTAAACTTAAAATTTAAACAATAATTTGTAACTAGCTATTTATGTAGACAGTAGACGATACAATATTTACGAACTTTGAAGTGCTAGAAAATTATCCCTGATCTACAAACTCTGATTGGATGGAAAGCAATAGGTCAATAATTATAGGTCACTGTCATCCTCCACACATTATTTCTGTCCACTGTCAACCTCTACGCTAATTCCCCCTCCCCCCCAAAAATTAGTGTAATCGTTCAAACATATTTTTCTGGTCATACAATGTTCTTAAGAATTCCTAAGAGTTTCTCGCTCATAGATTCCAAAATTGTGTGCTAAGGAATAGATAGTTGAGGTTATTCTTATGTTTGTTATCAACAAGTCTTACTACTTGTACACATATATAATAATTATTCCAATGGCGTATGGATGAGGAAGGAAGCATTTTAGAGCTAATATACCCGCATTTGCTTTGAAGTTGAGTGGAAAGCATTAATAAAAACCACCCTCAGTAAACCCGATCAGGATTCGAACACCAATATCCACGTCATCAACAACCAAGTCCAATACGAGAGTGACGCCTTTAGCCATTCATCCATTGAAGCAGGTGTTATTATTGTTCTTTAATTTATTAATCAATAATATAAAAAAGTATCTATATCAATTTTTATCTTATGTTTACAAGGTGTAAGAATACAAAATGTTTGTAAATATCACATCTATGTTATTTCAATGTATATTTTATAAAAATATATTCACGTAGAAGATTAAATCTACCGCGAGAACTTTCTGT
The DNA here is from genome assembly GCA_902155825.1 of Timema genevievae. Taxonomy (NCBI): domain Eukaryota; kingdom Metazoa; phylum Arthropoda; class Insecta; order Phasmatodea; family Timematidae; genus Timema; species Timema genevievae. The sequence goes on along the minus strand of CABFWO010000042.1, from coordinate 394,309 downwards.
ATGAAGTACTTGTCATGATGGAGGCAATGAGTAGTATTTTGACCAGACGTAGCAATGACTGACTAGCCGCCAGCTAACTGATTTCAAATTGGTGCAGGAAACATACATGATTGATCTCCCTAAATTGTGTTATTAGAAATATTTCTAATTTTACATGACTAGATAATAATAATTATTGTTACTATTACTATTAGATATCGGAGAAAATATTTACCACTCTATGTTCTCTAGTTGTTTTTCCTTCCAAAAGTGTTGGTTATAACTTATAATATGTACACTTTTAATTGGAAATCCGAGTGAGGGACTAAAAGATGATAGCGCGACAGCCTGAGTTTAAAGGTATAAAATTACATTTATTTTCATTATTTCTAATTTGCATCTTCAAACGTTTCAGACTTAACTTGAACAGAAACTCTTAAGCACCTATTAGCAACCGTGAATATTCGTAGAATGTCGACGGCACAAGTATTTAAATGCCTGACAACATTCCTTCACCTAATCGTCACAGGTAATCATTCTGGCGGGAAATTCACGTCTATCTAATTTATTAAAAGTAAGAGCAAATTTTAAGAATTTGATAAAAAACATTCTGCTTACTTACAGGAGCGATGGGTGCGTCGATGAAATATAGTTATTTTTATAAGTCGTGGTTTCTTATTTCAAACTAATGCGGAATGTTTCTTTTAGGATCAAAAACTCTTAGTTTTAGATTATATGTCAAATTAATTATATTTTTAACATGGTCAAAACAGAAAATTCTAAAATAATTGAATATAGTAGCCGTTTTGAAGATTCAGAACCTCCATTATCATAATAAAATAAGTGGTGTCGTGACTAGTACATATTTTTTTCTCTCTTTTATCTTAAAATAGACACGTTTTATAAAAATTCGTAAGATTTGTGAAACAAAATAATAAACATTGCTGCAGAAATCCTCCACTAAAGATCATAAAGGAAATAATATACATTATGGCATAAATATTGAGAAAAGAGGAATATCACTGTCCACAAATGAGAATAACAATCATTATTTCATTTTCAAAGATATCCGTAGGAAAAATATATTTATTGGCTTATAGCTCATAAAGATTATGTTTTATAAAAATATATTTCTTATAAAAGATTTATATTTTTAATAGTAATACAACTTAACAATGATAAGTTGTTTTGTATTTCAATTAGATGATGAAATATCTAAATTTGGAAGTTTCTGTTCTAGTAAAGTTTCCTCAGATTCATTTTCATGAGTAAGCAACAGCTGTCATTTGGTTTGTAATGTTAAATAATGACGAGATAAAAAATGTAATTAAAATATTTATAGCATATTTTTAGAAATACGATTTTTTTTTTCCCTTCAGTACTATACCCTTAATTTTAAATTTGTATCTTTAATTCCAAAACTCCTAAGGGGCACCTTGAACACTAAATACCAAGTTTTAGCCTGATCAGTAAAATAGTTTCGGCTCCAGGCCAAGATACAGATACACAGGCGAACAGGCAGACACACGAAATTGCGAAAAACACTTTCTAGGTTTCAGGGAGACGTGAAACGTCAACAATTATCAAAATCTCGAGCTAGATTTTTTTAGGATCACAATATTTCTCTCTTCAAGGGGTTGAGAGAAATTATCATCATCATCATCATCATCATCATCATTATTATTATTATTATGATTATTATTATTATTATCATTATTAGCAGCACCACATCTTACTACCTGTTCGGGTTATCCGCACTTATGCTAATGTGTAATGGTAGGGTGATTGTGAGATGAAATGGAGGACCTACAGTTTAACGTGGAATCCGAACTACGGTGGAGGCCTGGCATTCCTCACATTCACAAGTTGTGATTAATACACGTATTATCAGAAGTGAAGGAAGGGTTCGGCAATCAGATAAGTCTATGCCGGGACCGAGGATTGAACCCCGGACCCTTAGCACAGAAGTCTTGACACCTTACGCCTAGACCACCAGGTCACCTTATGAGATAAAGTATTAAGAATCAAATAGCCAAAGCTATTATTTATGCTTTTAGTGAGGATTAATCCATCTAGATATCACATTCTGAAAATTGAAAAATGACACTTAGACACGGGAAAGGTCCCGGGTTCGATTCCCCTATCCAGGTGTCACTTTTCAGTTTTCAGAAAGTATAAACTCAGTGTTAAGAAATTTTTTTCATGTGGATGGGGCCCTTAAAAGAAATACCAATTAAAAATGTTTTATCTTTACATGTGATCTAAAATTATGCTCCTCTGAAGAAGATTCATAAGAACTATATTTTAAAATTGTTACTATCTCTTCAAAAGCTGAAGACACACCTGTCTTCACATTGTATAGTTCCGGTCGCTCCCTTGTTCGCCAACAAATCATATCCCGCCTTTCTGTAAGAATTACTCATTTTGGTGTAATCCCCTGAGGCGTTCAACCCGTGTAAGGCCTTGTTTGCGTAACTAGTACACAGGATACTGGCACAGTTGGAAAGATAGCGCTTGCTCATTTAGAAGAAATGGAAGGTAAATGATTCGCCGACAAGACAAAGAGGCAGCTACCGTAGCGGCCACCTGTCCAGAATCAGCCACGGTGATTTCATCGGGAAATAAATTGCTTCTTGTCATACCAATGTAGACGTTAAATACGGTATTTTATTCATTAAAAAAAACAGTTTTTTCCTTGAACTGCCTATAATTATTACACTAATGGGTTAAGGAACAATAATTCAGAAGTTAGAGGAAATTTACCAGCATTTGCATGGAGGTAGAGTGGGAAACAATTTAGGGGTAAAAAGCACCCTCATTACACCCAACAAGGTTTCTAACTCTGACCTCTCTGTCACTAGAAAAGCCAGACTATTAATCCACGTGCCCAATTATGTGGTTATTTGTAAAAATAAATTATGATTGTTAATAAACTGTTAGTTAAATATTAGAGTATATGTGGACTGGTTGTGTTTATGGTTGTGAAACTGGGTATCTCACCTTACGTGACCACAAGAAATTTAGGGTGTTCTAAAACAAGGTACTTAGGCAAATATTTGATTCAAAAGTAATGACGATATTGAGGAGTAGAGGAGGTTACATAGTTATGAGATACATATTTTGCACTCATCACAATACATTGTTTGGATAATCAAATAGTGTAGATTACTGCAGCGTGAATGGAAGAATTTAGAACCGTGTTCAGTATACTGACTGGCAAACCAAATGGGAAGAGACTATTGGCCAGACCCAGACGCAGATGGGAGGATAACTTTAAAATGTACCTAAAATAGATGGAGTGTAATGAGGTGGAATGGATGGAACTAGCTCAAGATAGGGATAGGTGGCGTACTTTTGTAAGTGCGGCAATGAACTTTCTTGTTGATAATGACATAGAGTAATTTAGTGTACACTTTTAAAAAAAAGGTTTTGTCTTTTTATGAGTCGTCAAACCCAATACAATTCTTTTTTTTTAAAGTTGTTAGATTGTGGATGGTGCGGTGGGTAGTATACATTATTTTACAGCTACTAACATGTTTTTGGTTAGTATCAATTTTTATAGTTGTATAATAGTTATTATAAGTAGTAATATTAGTACTGATTAACTGATGCAAATCTATCAATTACCCGATCTTAGGAAAAGACCACGAATAAGGGATATCGAGACGAAACCATTGATACTATTCAGAAAAGAGGGTGTATTAAAACAATAAGTCTTCTGATTTAAAAAACTTTTAGTTGTGATTGAGATCCACTCCTCCATCTTTCAGAATTAGCCACGCTCTCACTATGATGAAACCTGCTGGTATATATTTATTTAACTATTAAATCGACCTGAAACTAAAAGTTGTTAGTAATCATCGGTCATTTTCAAATATAACGAATGAAAGAAAAGCCCACCATCGACGCAAATCAAATCTGATTTTTAAAATTCAATTTTATCTTAGATAAATACCGTTTATATATATTAAATATAAGTTGTGAATTAAAACAATGTAAATTTTATACATATACGCAGCTTATAAAATTATTTCCTTGTTAATTTTCGTTTTAATTTTAAAATATAGACAGTTTTAACACCAAATCTTACTAACCGTTCAGTTTATAGGCATATCATTTATTTAATCAAGCTCATTAGAGGAAAATAAAATTGAATATTTTCATAAAAACGAACACAATAAATAAATAAATTAGCTAAGACATAGGTAAATTATTATAAAATACAAAATTAAAATCAGACTTGAGTTTTTACAGCGAAATAAATTTTATATAGATAACTAATTTAACATGCAATACAGTTCATATTTATATTTAGTAAATTAGTTGTCTTACAACTTTTGGTTACTGAAGTAATTTAAGACAGTAGTATCTTATGTTTGGTTTAGAAAACCAAGACTAACGGTAGAAGGGCTCGTTCCGCTGACCACATGACACCCTCTATTTGCAAATGTTCGCAATATCATCGCTAACAATGGCAGCCGCTCGTTCGGTATAACTCGTTTACAGGTTCAAACCATGGAGAAGAGTAGCATTTGTTTTGAAAATGTTATCAAATAATATTTTAAGATTCATACATATTAATAAACACTATAATTTACCGATTTTTGATAGAAGGTTAAATAACTATACATAGTAATGTTTAACAATCTATATTATTCTAGTGGACTAATGCGAATAAATTATATATTTTAATCTTGCTGTTTATGTGTAAAATTATTAAAAACATATATTTTGGGGACGCTTCTATTTTAAAAACTAACTTGTTGACCACTCGTTACGTTTCTAATTTATGTTCATACAGTTTTTATATTTTTTATTTTTGTTTTTCCACTTCTACTTTAAGGTCTTCATAGTTCCTTGTTTACTACTGGTTCGTAAGGGAGAGGTAGCCATTTGGTTGGCTAAGCGATTTCACCGGCAAGATAAGTGAGACTTTAGTAGAAGCGCCTTCATCTTTTAGCTCGTAAATGTCACCATTTTTTTTTTTAGGAAGAAAAGTAGTCGTACATTTTGTTAGATTTTTTTCACTTGGCTATAAGTTGGTAAGACGTGAAAAAATGCTTTAGGCCTACTGGCAAGATGTGCGCTTAGAAACATCTTTAGTATAAAGTGTTACAAGTAATTTACAGCTTGTTAACCCATTAATGAAGTGTTTATTTACTGAAAATTGAGGAAGATTTAAGCCATCTATAGTAAGAGTGTATGAAAGTGACAGCTAGCAGAAAGTTCCTTGATTAATGAAAACATTGGCTGAAAGTCACTAATGTGAACCTATTTGGAAATAGTTATTATGTGCATCGTAGGCCCGGGAAGGATCCAAATCCTTGCGAAAAAATTTGGGAAATTGAATTATGTATTGGGATTTTTCGAGAAACAAATTAATTAAAAAAAAGTTTATTTAAATGGACCATTAATCAATTCCACATTTGTATTTAATGTTCATTAAAACACTATTGATTTATTAAAATTTAAATTAAACTTATTTTCCGTTAAGAATAAGGACACCTTAAACTTCAGTGCTACAAATAATTAATGGTAATACTTATTCTTGATTAGATTTATGGCCGGAAAACATATGTTTAACGCAAAATAATATTAAATGTGCCTTATAAATTTCAAACTATGCCAAAATACACATTAATTACATTTATTTGCATAAAGACAAGCCTACTATGTTAATGCTATTATTTGGAATTAAATCCATTTGCTTTAATATCAAATAAAATAACAGCTGGATAAACTAATCATTTTGGAGTACAACAGCGCTTTTTGTGAAAGGTTTAGTAACTAAATCGTCAGATGTAACCAGGTACACTCGCTCAGCTAACAAATATTTTTGGAATTCTTATGAACAAGAATGTGGCTAAATTGTACTTATTCAAATTAGTTTGAACATCTTGATGTCATACCAAGGCCACACGGAGTGCTGTGCTATGTATGCTACGTGTGCTATGTAGTGGTTCGCTTTGTTCACCACACCAAGTTGCCACACTAGAAGCTATGATTTGTACGAGAGACTTCAGTCTCGTACAAGATGTTGGCGGGTAGTTTGCCCTGGGAGAGTGATGACAGTGATGACAGTGACGATGAGGCTTTGTTCTTACTTTCATTGTGTAATGAACGTACAAGAAATATGGTACACGAAGTGAACATTAAAAGAACAAAGTTTGTTGAATTTCATCATCACCTCGTATATTCAGTTTCCGGTATTCAATGGTTTTATTCCACAGGTATGGGTGTGTAACGTTATTTGCCACCCTACCAAGTATTTCCTTCTATTTTTATAATTTTTGTAAATAGTTTCCAATTTATTTTCGTTGGAAATGATGTACTTCAGAGTTCGACCGCAGCTTAACGCGCTTTGTTGCCGGCGTGGTAAAATAATACTATTTACATACGTTCAAAATAAAAAAAACGTAAGGAAGAAGTCTAACACTGTTTTAAATTATTAAAATAATAAATTTTAACCTAAGGAAGAACACTTACCTTTTTATTAAACATATTAATTATCCTTCTAAGAAGTTTGTTGACTCTTCTATTTATTTTAAATGTCGGCCATGATTTATTTCAAGGCATGCGCAGATCTGTTAAACAAGTGAGTGGCGTGTCTCGCGATTGTAAAAGAAGTAAGAAAAGAAAAAAACGTGATGTAAATACCTCTAAACTAGCGCGCATTTCAATTTTGACAGATGGAAATAAACTTTTTAATTCCTTTAAGAAACATTGTTCATATTCATTGATATATATTTCAATGTTTATATTAAATTTGCATTTTATTTTATATTCATCTCTAGTCCATAGCCAACATTTTACCGTTTGTGTTGTTCCTTAATACATTTATTTTAAAAGTGGAAACTTGGTTTAAAAGGGGGATATTAATATATCAATAGAAATATATTTTTCTTTTGCTATCATTTTATCACAAGAGAAGAAATAATTTTAATAATTCGTTAGGTTTAGTGTTCAAAATTGTTTTTCAACGTCTCAATATAAAGTAACATAAATTTATTTTAAGAGTATATGGGAAGTTTCAACGTTCTTATATACAGGTAAGAAGAGAAATAAAATAATTTTTATTCATTTTATTTTTCCTATTTTATTAGCTAAAAGAAATTAAAAAATAACATCATCTTAACAAATGAATGAAAATATCACACTCATTAATGAGGTTCGTAATTTTTATCATCATAAAACTTCTAATTTATAAGAGACATAAAATCAAGACTTGTTTTAAATTTCCTCAATATTTATTAAAAAAAACATGTTTGAGAATATGAAGAGCTTGGATGAGATTATTAGAAATAAGAAATGAAAAAAGTATCTATTTATATGAAGATTAATGATATTTGGAAAACCATTCGAATAAAAATTGCCAATTAAATCAATACTTTTACTAGTTTGTCCGAAGAATCAAACTGAACTATCCCTTATCAAATACTAAAAAATTAAGCCAAACGTATAATTTTACCAGAGAAGTGGACTTTAAAAATTAAAGAAATGGTGTTATTTTGAGGTAAGTTTGATTTATGTATTATTAAATATGAATACAATACAATAAACATAAACATACACAAAATACTTTAAGAATTAATAGCCGGAGCTATTATTTATGCTTGTTAGTAGGGAATTACTCCACTGGATATCATATTCTGACAATTGAAAATTGACACCTGGACACGGGAATCGAACCCGGGACTTCTGGCTTAGTACGCCAACGCTCTAACCACTGAGCTATCCAGGATTCGTCCCGTACCCATGGTCATTCTTCACTCATATTTTAAGGAAGAGTCTATGATGGACTAGCGGAAATCGTCGGCTGCAAGTATGTGATCATATTAATATCACGAGCCATCGGATAGCGCAGACATTTGCGACTCGGTAGTTGGTTAATAGCCCCGGCTATTAATTCTTAATATATGTGCGATCCTGTACAATTTAATATTGTGCAAATGGCAGCAAAAAGCCAACTACCGAGTCGCAGATAGCTGCGTTATCCGATGGCTCGTGATATTAATATGATCACATACTTGTAGCCGACGATTTCCGCTAGTCCATCATAGTACTCTGCCTTAAAATATGAGTGAAGAATGACCCTGGGCACGGGACGAATCTTGGATAGCTCAGTGGTTAGAGCATTGGCGTACTAACTCAGAGGTCCCGGGTTCGATTCCCGTGTCCAGGTGTCATTTTTCAATTTTCACAAAATACTTTCTTATTATTTATTGCTACTCTTCTTACTACCCATCTCGGCTATTTACATTCAACTATATTAATGAAATATACCGTGTATTCATTTGAAAAATTTGTTTACAATCTGAAAGTAAAAACGTAATTAATTTTTCTGTATGGAGGCGAGCATCAATGTGCTTGAAGAACGGCAGCAGCTTTTAACCAAAAACTTCAATAAAAAAAACCGTATAGAATCGCTCTGTTTTTGATCTTGTATCAAAATGTAAAGAATCTGGATCAGTCACAAACAAAAAACGGTCTGAGCGTACAGTATTGAACGAATAAACTCAAGTGGAAATTTTGGGTCATTGTGAGGCAAATTCTCATAGTTCAGTTCGTGAAGTGTCTAGTGTTAATGGTGTTTACAATGTTTGAATAGCCACCTCAAAATGAAAATGAATAACAGTGGTTTGCTCTATAGTTATTTTGTTTATAATTTTACAAAAACACATAAACGTGTAGAAATACACTCAGGCACGCGTGTATACATACACTCACACAACTACCCGTGGTATGTATGAAAGATTCTAATATCACGACTGGCACCAGTGATGCTGAAAATTGTGAGGTTTGTACTTGATGATATTTGCATGGAAAATCTTGAAACCAAATTTTTAAAATATCACAACGTAAGCTATAAGAATATGAAATTAAAAAACTAGTGTCATTAAAATAAATCAAAGTGACTTAAACGTGACCTTAGCAACACCACTCATTGCCACCTTAACCTCATCACCTTACTAACACTCCAAACTAAATAACTTTTATTCCAAAATTGTTTTCAATAAAACGTTATTTTCAATATATCTATGTTGAAAGTTTTCAAATGAACACACGGTATATGAGAATGGTAAAAGTAACATTAAATATGACAACATTTTTGGATTAAAGAAGAGAAAACAAATTATAATTATATACCCTCATTGTCCCAGCCACAATCTGAACCCCGACCTCCCCATCACTGACAAAAAGATACAATTTATTAACATTTAGTCCACGTGCTCACTTGTACGGGTGAAATTTAATCGAAATAATTAAAGCTTTTTTATAGTGAAAAATACCAATGGAGATAATTATGTTTATTCACGTAACTATGCGTGTGGAAGTATGTCTTGTCTGGCATCAGTAAATTGTTCTCGAAGTCATGATTTTTTTTATCAAGTCCAAGAACTCCTTACAAAACTGAAGTCATCTCGCTTTGTCCTGTTGATGAAGTTCCTGGAAAAGTTGAATCTTATACGGATGATAATGTATGTATTTGTTTAGAATGTGGCGAGCTTTGCTTGCAATACTTTAGACGAGGTACGAGAGCTTTTCGTTGAGCTGGCTTGTGCGGATTTCGAAAAAATGTCATCTCTTACTTTGAATTCACACGCTCATTTAAAACCAAGAGCAAAACAGATATGACTTATTGTGATGAACAATTTAAATTTTCGATATTTAGTTTTTAGACATATAATTATTATAAGTTCAAAAACAGCCTCAATAGTAATTTTGTAAAGAGAAGATCTCACCAGCTCCATGTTAATATAATTATTACAGTCTTAATATTTCTCTTGAAATTAATTGTAGTTAAAATATTTGCAATAATTTCTCCCTGGATTTGGAATTGATATTTTTCCTTTGTAAGACAGACAACAAATTATTCTGTACTTAATAGTTCCTTCTATTAATAAAGAATAAACTTTGTTCAATTGGTTAAAGAAGTCAGTCATTCAATATAATATGTCAAAATTGACTATAATAAGCTCCAGGTACTTGAACGATTGCTTAGCACTATAAATTCAAATTACTTTAGACGAGCTACTAAATAAATAGCCATTTGAGTAGTTGCTATATTGAAACGGATAGCCAAATTGAAAAACCATGTACAGGTCCAGTAATAGTTTGCGCTTGATTCAGAAAATATTCTTGCCAATTTCATTAAAATTGATCCACACATTTGGCACACATCTGGACAAACAGAAAGACATATGAGTGGCTGCTATCTTGAAACAGATAACCAAATTGAAATACCATGTGCAAAAGATTTTTGGTCTTTATTCAAAGAATATACCTGTCAGATTTGGTTTAAATTGGTTTATGAATTTTACTGCTATCGTCGAACAAATACTTGACATAAAAACAGACCAAGTGTCAAATGGTCATATTTTGAAAAATATTCACAATATAGCTAGCTGAGATATGTACACTCCGCTTACCTTGAAAGGTAGCATTTTTACTTTGACAGATTACACTTCGCTTAAGCCGGGGTGACAATTATTTCTAGCATATGAGAATAGGGAAGATAACAAACATTGATAGGTTTATAACATTTTTATTATATATAGAAATAATTCAGTGGCAGGTTAGTCAAAGCTAGTCAAAGCCTGTACTGATGAAATGTTCTCGCTCACTTAGGGCCGGTTTTATGACTCCTGGATAAATATTAATTTGGTAGATAAATATTTATATCTTATGGATAAGTTTATAAGCATTTATCTGCTAAATAAAATGTATTTATCCATCACATTTTTATTGGGAGGTTCAAGTACCTGACAACTTTTATCTGAAAGTTCAAATGGGTGTTGCCATAGTGACACGTTGTTTTTAGTGAGGTTTCGCCTATCAGAATCTTCTTTTAGGTTGTTAGGTTGTTTAGTAAGCACAGGCGCGGGCTCTAACTATCTAAAGTTAGAAAATTTAATTCACACTTTTATATAAACTGACAAGCTATTTATATAAGAACAAATTAACAAAATATGAGTACAATAAATGAAATTTTGTAAACGTTGTACCCAACTATTGATCATATTTTGGCAGACCCCAAGATTAGTACTTACACGACATCTTAGCTTCTGCACACACGTGACACCATCTGTTTACTCGCACTTGTTTATGTAGCGGTAGCGTCTGGGCTTATACGCATGCGCGCACCAGTAAAAACAGTACCAACATTGCATTTTCTACATAAAAATATATTTATACTACATATAGCTATCCAGCAGATAAATTCAGTTCATAAAACGCGGAAAATATTAAAGTGGCTGATAACCTTTAACTGGTTGCTAACTTTAACCTCCCGATAGCAATATTTAGCCCGTAGCCATAAGAGGCCCTTAGTCCTCAATTTATCATTGATACACAAGAGATAACCTGCATGCCTCGCTTTCTCGTTAATCCTGGCCAACGATTGTTTTACGAGTAATTGTAACATTTCTCAGGTACAGTTTAAGTCGGCTCTGCCTGCCCTGGCAACAAGCCACGTCATTCCACACCACTGAATAAATTCGTTCTGATAAAAAACATAAGATTTACTACACTGTAAACTTCTCACGTGACAATTTGGTTCATATTACAAGTGTGTGTTCCTAATTATGAGACCAATTATCCATCTAAAGTATTCATTTAGAGAATGCTAAAACAAACGAAGTGTCTCACGCCAACTTAATTATTTGTTTTAATTCCATATAATTTCATTAAACGGCGTCTTCCTGAATTTAAATGTTTTTAAAAATTAGTAATTAAGACAAACACAGATTTTATTATTAGTGTCAACACATCTAAGTGAGTTTATTTGAAGTAGCCTTTTTATGCAGTAAAATACATCATGATCGCAATAGTTTGTAATGCTGGTAGCGAAGAGGTCAAAGATTGAAACTAGGTCTGTTGCACAGGAGGTTATTTTTCATATGATTTATGAATGCTGTTTTCAAATTCTCTCTCCACGATAGTATGGAAGTACTTTCTCTAGTTAGTCTTTTCCGTCCCTACCCCCTTTATTAAGCCATCAATAAACTTCTGTTGAATGTAAACATAAATCAATCGTAAGTAGATATTTTGAATTAACTTATTTTAAACGTAAATAAAAGTCTTCAAAAGAAATGTAATTTTTGAAAATATTAATATGAAAGGACCTCACCTAAGAACTAAATTAATCCATGGCATCAAATACAGTAATAAACATCTAATCTTAGCCCTAGGAGTATTATAATATGATTATATGTAACTTCAATTCACCCTGAAAAGTTAGCAGTCTCTATTTGACTATTTACACTTTCACACAATGTTCAAGTTAGCTACCTTTCATCGTAAATGAGTGTAGAGAAATACCGAATTATCCTAGTTAATAGCCTAATTGGTGATCACATGGCTTAACATGTCACTCTAGTGTGGATCTTGACTTCCGTTGACAGGGATATAAGTATTAGAATCCAAGTCGGGTGTATTAAGAGTATTTTGTTCTAAATAGGTTTACACTCTATCACTAACCAAATTCACGTACATTTCCTCTGAAATTATACCTTCATCATAAATATACCGTTAGAATAATGAATGTGTGGGTGTAGCCTGAACGTTTCCTAATACTCGATAAAAATATTAATTACCTTCAGGGAAATAGCTCTTTAGGACATTTTACAGTTCTTCTATACTCCTCAGCAAGAGTAGATGATCGATTAAATATTTATTGTTATTATAGCTACAGTAAAATTTTAATATGAAGGAACTTTTAAAAAATAAAAACAAAAAGCTGTCTAGCAAAATTGAAAACGTTTAAATGTTATAGCTATTGATAAAATACAGGATGTCCATCATGGGACTCCAACATTCTAAACAGTTTAGAGCGAAATATTTACAGAATCATGATTAAACATGAACATGATAGTAAAACTTACAAAGTTTCTGTTAATTTCAATTCAGTTTAGTTCAGTGCACCTCCACAAGGACGCCTTCGGTGGCAAAAAATGTCTAGTCTGTAGTCACGTTCGTGTTCAAGTTCAAGTTGTTACATGTATACTGTGATAGAGTTCATACCATCTGTCACGTATGGTATCAAATCCATTATGCTGATAACTTTCGTTGAGTACACTTTGTCTATGACATACTCCCATAAGAATAAATCTAATGAGATAATGTCTAGGGAACGTGGAGGCGTGGTAATTGGATCATCACGAGCTATCCAACGGTTAAGGAATGTGTTATTAAGGAAATTTCGGAAATCATCACTTCAGTGGGGGGAGGGGGGGAGGTACCACCCTGCTGAAAAATTATGATGGGCTTTATGGCTGCTATTTGTGGTACGACAAAAATCTTAAGCATATCCAGCTATACCACGCCAATGACTTTGTTTTCAGCGAAGACAAATGATCCAAAAATCAGAATGTGCATTATCAGACCACACCACACAATAATTTCGGACTATCGCGCATGTGTTCTTCGGCTACATGAGGATTTTTCGAACCCCAAATTCACACATTATGGCAACTCAATTTTCTCAAAATGTGAAAGGCTGCCTGGTCTGAAAAACATTGTGTGTGGTCAAAAGTTACTGTCATCATCAATGCGATCCAGCATAGTTTTCCAAATGATTGTCATTTTGGACCATCGTCAGGTGTTTTATTTCCTGCAAATATGTACCTTATTGGGCATGAAAGCGTAATCGACGGTGAAAAACTTTATGGACCACCGACCACTTAATTAAAGTTCTCTCGCTTCTTGTCTAACTGACTTCCGGGGAGTTCTTTCAAATTATCTCCACATATCTTCTACAGGCTCTTCAGAGAAGCTGGGATTTCCGCAACCGTGTCCTTTCAACACTATACCAGACACCTTAAACTCATCACACCCCTTCTTGACTGTCTTGAATGTCGGAGGGTTCTTACTGAAGACACGGCGGAAGTCTCGTCGCACCTGAATGACCTATTTTGTTTCTGAATACCACCACACAACCTGTGCTCGTTCATTCGGAGTCGCCATTTTAGAGAATGATTGGTTGCAGCGCCAGTGTTTCTCTGCCGCGCACTATAAGATTCTCACGTGAACGATGTGGGTGTCTGCTTCCGTTACATTCAAAATATTAGCTGTACAACATTAAATTAAAAAATAATAGACTTTCAAACGTTGGAGTTCTTATGGTAGACAATCTGTATATCAAAAGTGACATCTGTAGATCATATTACTTGAAGTCTGTCACATCTATTAGCTTTTCTAGCAATCAAGTAAGGTCCTGTCTATAACAATTGGATGGTAAATATATGCTATCAATTCATGAAGACAAATTATTTATTTAAGAATCAAAGAATTGTCTAGAGTGAGCCGGTTATACAGGGTATGATCACTTTTTAAATTAATATTTAGCACCGCGTCTTACTACCCGTTCGGGTTATACGCTTAAGTACTAATTATGCTAATGGATTAGGAATTGAGAGGGTTGAATTTAGAGGAAGTGAACCCGCATTTTCCATTTAGGAAAAACCACCCCCAGTTCACCCGACCGAGATTCGAACCTCTATCTCCCCGTCCTCGGCGGTCGAGCTCAACACGACTCGCGCGTTAGCCAACTACGCAACCGAGGCGGGTCACTTTTTAAATTCCAGCACAAATACTCATATTTGTTTTACACGAAGTGGTGGACTAAGTTAGTAGCATAGAAGATCACACTTCTTTAAATAGCACAAACCTAGCCACATTCATAATTTCGGCCACGGATTTATTTCTAAACTATTTCGGCTATCAATCTTGACAAATTATACATTTTGTTGCAAAGTTAATATTTCACACATGAATTAACTGTATGATTCTCGTGCATAAATGTTATTTTTATACTAAATTGACAATGAGATTTTTACAAACTCTGAAAAGTTCATCAATAAAATATTTCAAAGTGAATGATAGCTTGATTTTCCTTAGTTGTTTTTATAATACGTGTAGCCACCAAATAATGAATCTGGATATCTTAACTTTTGCAACCTGTTATATTAATTTTTATGGTCCTAGAGATAACAATCAATAAAGGATTACTGATTTTCTTACGATATTTTTTAATCTTCAAAAAATAATAAATATTTCCAAATTTTGATAAATCTTAACTTAGTTTAAATTATTATTTTATATTTTATTGGGTATTTAATATTGCACGGGACTTTTGATCACAAATATTGAAATCAATCTACTAATATATTTTCTAATAAATTAACAACACTTTCTCTTACAAACTCAGCTTGGAGACCCCAAGAAGGAAACAGATTTCTCACGGTCTCATCAAAGCTTCGATTGGAACAAAATCAGTCTTCTACCAAATACAATTTATAAGTCGATGGGTAACGGACACTCTAATTTGTTTTAAATATATATTTTTAAATGTAATAAATACAAGAATAGAGCACTGGATCTTTAGCTTACTTAGACTCCACCTTCAAATTATGAGTGATTTATGACATTTGACCTACAGGACTAATATGTGTAGCCCAGTGGTAGAGTATTGGCCTAACATACTGAGCCAAAAGCCCAAGGTTTGATTTCTGAATTTAGGTGTCTTTTTACAAATATCATTTTTAAACACATAAGTTTTAAGTGTTGTATACATAATTATACACAACATTTAAAATTTCTGTGTCTAAAAATATATATAAATTCTGAAAATTAAAAAATGACACCTAGACACATTTTCAGAATATGATATCTATATGGAGTAATTCCCACTAATAAGCATAAATAATAGCTCTGGCTATTAATTCTTAATATATATAAATATATACATGCATATATATATATATATGGGCCATTGGTGTGAGAAGCTGGTCTCTTCTGGCTTGCTGGTGACGCCGAGTTTTGTGTGATAATACCTCACCTGACCTACTGACTGTATATTTATCCTAAATGGCTTACCACTCTTATTCCATTAAATTGCAGGTATAACTATTATAAATTCTTTATTACCCCTCTTTAGGTCATTAGCATAACTAAATGAGTATAACCTGAACGCAAATTACAACTCGATACAATTAATAAGAGAGTAGTGACCATTACATAATCAGTATACAAGATTAATTCACGTATATAAAAGACTATTTTTGTAAAATTTACTAACCAACAATCTTGCATCGTACTCTTCGGATTATCGTTCTATTGAATAGAATCGTACATCTCTAAACAAACCTGATGCGTCCGCTTATACAACTCATCGTCTGCGATGTACTGCACAGTAAAAGAGAAGAGAGGACAATGCATCTGTACAAATGAGAGCAACACAGGAGAGAACCACCTTACTCCAGTTTACAAAAGACCCACCTGGTATTCCTTTACGTTCCCCACCCACCCCACTCCCTTTTTTCGTTGCACGGATCCCTCATCTCAATTCAAGAGAACCTCGGTATAAAGCCTAGCTCTACGTGCTTGAACCCCGATGCTGTGGTTGACCTCCGAGAAGGAATTATAGCAGGACATTCCTTCACATAGGCCCAGAATACTCGCGGTACTCGACCATAGTCACGGCCATCCCCATCACGAGCAGGGAGCAGGCACTTCTTCTCATCAACTCGTTATTTGCCAAATACTGTTCTGATGAACATACCTAGTCCAGAAGGAAACTAGATAATATAACACTAATATAATTGCAACAAGGTTCTTTACCCTCATCAGTGGTCACGGAGACAGTAAAGTTCGTCCAGTCCGACTAGAGGGTGACTGAGAGGCTGGGGTTTGAATTTTGGCAGGCTGTATAAAGGGTGGCTTATCCTAGATTATTTCTCACTCTCCCTTTGTGAATATTTGGACACATTTCCTCTAAATTCTACCTATATTATCCCTAACTCATTGGTTTTATTTTCACACTGCTTCTTACTACGCGTTAGGGCTATACTCCTATATACTAATTACATTTATGTGATGCAGATTAGGAATTTTAAATATAAAGGAAATGTACCAGAATTTGGCGTGAAGGGAAAGTGGAATACCACTAAGGAAAAACCACTCTAAGTACACCTGACCGGGATCGAACCCCAATCTCACCATAAATGACATTGCTAGAGTAGTACCTTAGATCTAGTGGCCACCGAAGTGGGTTACCCTATTGGTTCATTCAAATATGAAGGGCCCGTATGGATAGTAGAAAGAAGTGTAAAAAAACTAATTTTCTACTGAGTATCTATACCAAAAGAAAATCTCGTTAACTGATCACTACAGGCAGTAGCAATCTAAAGGATTATGACAATCGGAAATTGTAAAGGCGCTTACCCTAAAATATTGTTCTATATGTAACATTTTGAGTTATTTTTGTGATATTAGACCTTTATAGTGTGATCAAGATCTACTACAATAAACCACACACTTCACGTGATAAAATTACAAAATTTCATACATTCTTACAGCATTCTCTATTGTGATAAGTTTTGTATCTGAAATGATGTTGAGGGATTTCAACTTCTTATTTTTTGTAATTGACTTGCTCCATGTCTTGCTATCCACTTAGACTCATCACGTATTTACGTTTAAAAAGTATGAGTCATTTAGAATTTAAATAAATTGTAACGCGATTTAAAATAGTTGTAAGCTTTTTAAAAAAAAGCTTTAATGAACCCAGCTCCAATCTCCCCGTCAGAAAAAAAAAACCCACAAAATATGATTTTGACTCTTTTTTTCCTTGTGGCCACTGGTGTAAGCTTCTTAATTCAAACTGTTTGATAGAAGAGATTGGTATAAGGCAGCAAATTTTATTGATGAATTAGATGGATTTGTGCGGGATAAGTATTAATAAATCAGAGATATGTCTAAAACCTTTAAAATAGCCCCTAAGACATTCGATAAGTATCCGAAGCCCAACATTTCCGTCAGAAATAACACTTTGCAATGCAAGCTTAATGACCTAAACAGCATTCTTATAAGTGCAGGCTTAAAGAAAGAATAGTGGGGTCAGACTAATAACTCAAATTGTGATTACTATTTGTTTGTATTATTTAATTAAAGCTACACACTTTCATTTAGTTAGATTCTGGTGTGTCTGCTGCCCGCATATAAGTTTCATTATTTAAAAAAAGCATCTTATAGGGTTAATGTGTTTATGATTTGAATCCCTCTATTGGATTTATTATTTTTTTAAAAAAACCATCATTGCTCTACGCCCCAACCTCACTAAACATATGAACTTTTTAAATCAAGAAAGCGTTAATGAAAATACAATTTTGTATCCACTTATTTACGGAAATAATTGTATAGTCTATTTTCAGATGTCTTTATTAAATATATCCGTACATAAAAAAATATTAAAATATTAGACTAAGCCACTCACCAAAACGTATTCTGAGCATTATATATAAATAATATGGATGATATCTTACTACTTTTGAAAGAAGTTTTAATATTATTTATTTACAAAATTTAAGTTTAATCAAAATTTCCATAGCTGTTTTTGAAATAATTTACTTTTTTTGTTGCTTGTTGTATATAGAAATTCATATTCTTTTAATTCTACCGATCTTTTTATGATAAATAATGTATAAATTTAAATCATGAAGAAAAATTAATCACGTTGTCATTAGACTAAAATTTCGTGTTTAATGTAAATAAACACATTTTTGCTATACTTTTTACAATTTACTACACTTGATAGTGTAGTCCACTCACGATCACTTTGGCTACGATATTGGGAAAGTGCCTTAAAACAGTTCTGGATTAATCTGCCTCGTGAGTATGTATTGTTACCTCGACAAGTGATAATTTGACTTTATTTGACAAAATATAATATTCTATTTGTGAGGCAGAATGAATTTTGAGTAACTTTGTAGGTGTCATAAAATAGCAAAGTTAATATGAACCAACTATATCTACTTCCTCTTTAATAGATGAGAGAAATGTAACAAACACATTTGAGAATTTCCAAAACTTTTATCGTTTTATTTAATTAACTCATTCTTTAATTATTATAAACATGCATTCATTTTAATATAATATTCATTTGTTATAAGTAAATTAATAAATACAATATCTCAATGTACTCAGTAAATATTTATTTGCTAGATCACTGTTCGTTCTAAAATATAAAAGGTTTAGAGTGTCATCTTGTTATCGTTGAAGATAATTTGTCTAAGTGTTATCTATTTATAATTTACGTTGATGAGTGAATGTATCGACACTATTATAACAGGTTCCCGATGTCTTAAAAAGGGGTTTTAGATCTCAAAATAAAAATCTTGAACTGCAGATTTGAGAAAAAATCCACCAAATTTTCACTGGGCCATATTTAAAAAAACTTGTGATTTGGACAAGGAAGAAAGTTATATTGGGCGATTTTTCACCCGGATACGATGAATAGTTACATCACTGAGAAGCGTTTCCAAGTTTAGAAATCCTAGACCATTTATGAAGTCGTTTGATATATTTTAATATTGTTTTCATCAAAATGTTGGCTAAAGTTCTGATTAGTTAAAAAAAATTGAATTTTAAGCGTAAATGTTTCGAAAAATTGTATGATAGCTTGCTTAAAATCTTATAAAACAATCCCCAATTATCTTAAAATTGTATATTGTGACGCTATCAAAATTTAGTTTTATTTGATACAGAATGGTTGAATATTTTAGGTTTCTATTTAACTCTTTGCTTTAATATCAGAAGAATAACGTTTCGCTTAAATTATTATTATTTTTTTTATACTTTAAATTCAAAAATTAATTTTTTTAAATTTTCAGATACCTGCTAATAATTTTTTCCTGCATTTTGTTGTAAACGATACTAAACAATGTCAAACAACTTCTTAAATAATGTGGGATTTATAAACGTCTGCAACACGTTTCAGTGCTTTACCATGTAGCACCCTTAAGTTGTTTACAAACAGATATATTTTTGTATTTGTTGATGAAACAAAAGCTTAATAGATTGGTATTAGTTAATACCTCAAATTTTTCAGATCGCATTTATTAGCAAACGCCTAATTTGAAATAAATTGTCTCAACCATTCAGACTTTGCAGAAATACATATATGAGCCTACATACATACCGATTTGTACATAACAAAATCTCGCTAAAATATTGAGATTAATTTGTTTGCTATCGTTATAATTTATTTATAGTTTATGAGAAAATAAAATGGTACTATGCATTACTAGTCCCTTTAATATAATGGTTATAACAACAAAATAACAAGTTTGTTCGTTTACAGTTATATGATGAGGTTATACATGAATAATTGTGTTCTAAAAACTGCTTCAACCAGCAAAAAAGGTTAATATTTGCATAATCTTGACGGCATGCAACAGGTGGTTTTGGTTTAGTGACTTGCCGCTCAGACTCTCAGTAGGATCGCCCACCAACGTGACATGACACATGATCTGGCAATAACATGTCTGAAATATGACAGTGACACATAGGCCTTCATGACGATATTCACTTGTACATCAAACCCCATTGGAATGATTTACAAGCAGTTCATTTGGTAGTAAACTTGCCTCTGATTTTGAAGAAGGTTTTGCTTTATTGAATTGAATCAAATTTGTTCGATACAATTCCGTAGAAAACGAAACTTTAGGGTACACCCTTTTTTGGTGAGGAAATGTAAAAATAAAATGATGCTCTCAATGTTTTTAAGAATTTAAGTATGTTTCCAGAAAAAATTCAATAATTTTACGGAATAACTAAATTATTATTATTATCATCATTAGCACCGCGTCTTACTACCCGTTCGGGTTATACGCACTTACGCTAATGTGCAATGATAGTGTGATTGTGAGATGAAATGGAGGACCTACAGTTTTAACGTGGAATCCGAACCACGGTGGATGCCTGGCATTCCTCACATTCACAAGTTGTGATTAATACACATCTTGTTAGAGGTGAAGGAAGGGTTTGGCAATCAGATAAATCTGTGTCGGGACTAAGGATTGAACCCCGGACCCCTAGCACAGAAGCACCTTACTCCTAGACCACCAGGTCACCCATGAATATATAAAGAAACATTTAATTTATTACTAAGAAAAACTTAACCTGTGACTTTAAACGTATGTCCAGTGAAGTAAATGAACTAACTTGACCGTTACATGTGACAAAAGGTACAGCCTGCAGCAATCGTCTTATCAGTCAAGTCACCACTATGTCGTGACACTTCAGTGGCGTTGTTTAGTTATTTTTACATTGGTTTAGCCTGAATATGTATATTGACTCCACATCATGGGTCAGATCACATTTATCGTCATTTTGGTGGGTGCTCCCCAGTATGCAAGAGGTAGGGTTCGAATACTGGAAGGAGATAAAAGGTGTGGTTTTCCTTGATTTTGATTTTCAAAGTTGTCTATTTTACATATTTCCAGTTTAATATTTTTTTTCCTCAATTTTCCTTCCATTTCTTTCCACCCAATTACTCTTTTCTGGAGTATTATCTTATTACCAGTCCATTTTATCGGCATTTATTTACATGGATCAGGGATGAGAAAGGTAGAGTTAAGAAAAAATGTTGCTAAACTTGCTTGGATAAATAAAGGGCAACCATTTAAGGATAAACAGCCTCAGTTCATCCAGCCAGGATTCAAATTCCAGTCAACCTATCACAGATAAACCAGTTTAGTCTATTCTGAAAATTGAAAAATGACGCCTGGACATGGGAATCGAACCATGTCCAGGTGTAATTTTTTAATTTTCAGAATAAGATATCAAGATGGAGTAATCCTCACTAAAAGCATGAATAATAGCTTTGTCTATTTGATTCCAGTTTAAACTAGCTTAACGTTTAGTTCATTTGCCCCCTGATGTCATTTACTCTATGTTATGTTGCTAATGATTATTGTTAGAAAATTACCTTTAGTTTAACCTGAAAAGTATTAATCTTACCTTGCATGTATCTATTACGCCTAGATTATAATATATTTCCATGGGGTATTCCATAAAGGTTAGACCTTGCAGGGTAAAAAGTGTAAATATATTAAATTGAATCTATTGTAAAATAAAATTTTGACATTTTTGAATACTTATTGTCTTTTCAGAAATAAGAATTTTATACTTTAAAATGAAAATTTGTAAATATGAACAACCAAACCAAACCAAATAAATTATTGTTTAATATACGGCTAGTCACAAAGTCTAGTAGGCCCAGCCCTTTATATATAAAAAATTTAATAGTCAAGTTTACGTTTTTAAGACTTTATCAGAAAAATACTTATTAAAATTAGAGGAAAAAACACATTATTACTGACATAAACCTTTTTTCATATACAACTGGGCTAAAATACTTAATGTATTTCATGAAAAAGGCTTTAAGTAAACATTATATTTTGGGAGATATTTGTCCAAAATATAGAAAAATAGGTATCAATATAAATATTTTTGACTGAGATTTAAATGGGATATTTAGCAATAGTTTGACTACTATTATGTATACTAAATTTATAGGTCTCCATTAGAATAGCATGATTTTGTAATATTATATATCAGTATGTTGAAAAATCTCGAGTGTGTTAAAATAACATCTATATATGTCAAACTCATAAATCAAGAATCTGGGAAACCAACGTTACCTGAACTTTTAAAATATATTGAAAAATGTACAACCGTACACAAGAATAAAACCCTGGACATTGAGTTTAGTGCCCTACTGGTCTGCCACTATTCTATCAACGTTTGTTCTTTGCCAATGGTTATGAAGCTCTTTTTAATTTAAGGCCTAGTCTATGTTAGACAGATGGCATTTCCAGGTACTTACATATTATATTAGAAACATCAACAATAACTCGTAGTCGGCATTATTTTTTGCCAAATCATATCACGTTCTTTTATTTTAGGGTTTCCCTTATACAGAAAATAATAATTGATGTAACTTACTATCCCAAAAATTAACAAAACATATTTATTTGATCATATCACATTTTTGAGCTGAATCTAAGTCTCGGTTTCTATTCCAGAAGTTTAATTGTCATTTCTAAAAACATAACGTCTATTAATCCACCCCAATTATTAAGTTAAGAATATAAACTACTTGAGCTATTTTTTTTATCAAGTATTTAAGCCTTGATATATTAACAAAACATGACCATGAATGCCATTTGAACGGAATTCTGTTTCCAAATGAAAGTACGTTCCGGATCTCGATTCATCATTGACCAACAACTAAATGAAAGAGCTATTGTAGATTCTCTGTTCAGTTATTAATGGCTATATGATTACCATCTCGATTAGATTGCTTACACCTGAAGATAGTCTTGATAGCCAGATAAGAAACTTGACTTAATTACTAAGAGCAAAAAAAACCCATTCAACTACATCAGATTAAAAAAAGAAAGATCTTTCAATGAAATCAATTATGTTTTTGATGAAGGTGAAACTTTCATTTTATGCTTTCAAACCCTCATATTTTCGTTATGTTTTAAATTACTAACCTTTAAATATAGACATATTTAAATTTAGGAAATGTTGATAGAACGTTATAATTGTGAGTGAGGTTATATGGTCATAAAACTACTAGCTAAAATCAGTTTTAAAGTGTATTTAATTATTCTCCAACAAACTTAGATCATATATTTATTGTATTATCTCCGACCTAGGTTCACTGAAGATTTTATCATTACATTTTATTATCCATAATTGTTGATAAGCTGTAATTATATATTATATGCGTTTTTCATATTTGATAAAAAAAAAGTTCTATAAAATATTATTGTTTATGAAATTACATTGACATTATTCAATCACACGTTTTTAAATGCAAATTTAATTGTGAACAAGAATATTTTATTAGAAAAACAATTATTGGTATTTTATTTAAATTGAACAAATTATTGTTTAAATTATTTAACTCTTTACAAATATTCCAAGAAAGGGATTCGAACCCTGAATTCTCCATGAGCGTCAGAAATAACCAGATTAGACTGATATCTTTGTTGACCTGCACATTATTTTGAGCCAATTAAAACTAATTTATTAACGACGATTCATACCAGTTATAAAATTAACTTCACTTTATTTTTAGCAACGCGTCTTACTATCCGTCCGGGCTGAATAATTATATACCAATTACGAAAGTTATTTTAAGAATGAAGAAGGCTATATTTTGATTAAGTATACCTACGTTTGCGTGGAGAGGAAGTGGAAAGCCATTTTAGATACAACACACTCAGTACACCCGACCAGGAATCGAACCTTGATCTCCCTATCATTGACAGTCTAGTCTACTGCGAGAGTAGCGCGTTAGGCCACGTGACCACCAAAGCAGATAAAAACTTAACTCGCATTAAAAAAATTCACTTAACACTAATATTGAATATTTAATCAGACCATGTTTCCTTTTACTACAGTTTTATTGCACATAATTTCTCTCTGATTCAGAAAAAAAAAGGATTGAAACTAAATAAATAGTGCTGTAACGTAAACCAGAAATTGACTTCTATCCCCAGGCGGCACTAACACGCTAAAAGCTAAATAAATGTCAAGTGTCAACTGGTATATATCACAATACCTAAGGCGGAAAATTAAATGCACGGTTTGCCCAAGTACATTGCTTTAATGATAGATCATAAATTATTATTGGTATAGTACGTCACTTACAGCTAGATTCTTGTTCAATACCCACCAGATATGTAAATTATTATTATTACATATATTATTGTAAGGTTATCAAACTGTATACTGAGAATGATATGTATCAATACCAATAAATTAATGTAGAGGTACCTTTAATGCAAAAAAAATACATGAAATAATCTCAACATAGTAAAAGTTTTATAGTATTAAAACATTTTTAAGCCAGTAAATTTATAAATGGTTTATTTTTCTTGGAAATTGTTGTTTTGTGCTTTCTTATTCGTTGATTCATAAGGACATAGGAATGTGCGTGACGTACCCCTGAGTTTTATTAATCATTTAATATTATTTGATGGTAATAAGTTTATTAAACAAATTAAACCAAGCTTTAATGTAGCTAAAATACTCTTTATAAAAATATGTTTATCCTATATAGTTTTCCAGAAAAAAAACTGGAATAACTTCTACAATGTACATTTCTGCATAGTAAATTGAATGTCCTTAAGAATAAAAATATGTTTTAGAATAAATGAACACTGTCTTACCAGCATCGGCGGGAACACAAGTTAAAGCGGTGACCTCGTCTGGTATAGTTGAATAATTGTAAGAAGTTCGTATCCCGAACGGGTGCATTGAATTTACCAGGTTTGGTAGCTGCATTGTCCAACGTATTCTACTCTCGCAATAATCTAGGACTGTCAATGTTGGAAAGACCGTTGTTCAATCCCAGTCAGGTTTGATGATTATTTTCCCACTCTTTAGCCGCGCAAATGTGTGTACACTTCCTCTAAGTTAAACCTTCCTCATCCCTAATTCATTAGTTTGTAACCCTGACAGGTGAGTACGTGGACTAAACATAAAGCTCATTTAGTCTAGTTTTCTGATGACGGGAAGTTCTGGGATTAAACTCCGGTTTGTTTTGTATTAAGAGTATTTTATTCCTAAATTTTTATCATGCTCCCATCAAGCACATGCGGGCATACTTCCTATATAAGCTATAGAAAGAATCTGGTATGAATAACAGCTTCTCACAGCTACAAAAACGAATAAAAAGTATGTTTTATATGTTTATACGTCAAATAATGTGATAGGCTCCCGTCACGTTTGATAAGTGATTAAATAATTAAATATTGATACCCGCTTTAGTGACTGAACGGTCTAAGGCGTCACTATCATGATAGACTCGCCTGATGATGATGGGGAGATTGGGGTTTTAATACTGGTAGAGTCTAATGAGGGTGTTTTTTACTTAAATTGTTTCACACCCTTTTTTCCACGTAAACGAGTGTAGACTATCTCTAAAATGCTTTATACATCATCCCCAAGGGACTTTACCCTATTATATTAACTATCCTACATGCGTATTATCTGAAAAAGTAGTATGATGTGGTGATAAAAAAAATATTAATGTTCACAGCAAAAAATGTGATTGTATTTTCTAAAATCTTCTTACTAACATAATCCTGCCAGACATTATTTTATTTTCCTAATATCACGTTTTACTACCTCTCCGGATTACACGCATAGCTATTCCTTATTCAATAGTCATAATTATTTCATTAATGTAGTGAAATATTGTTATTAGATGACTAGGAGTAGGATTTGTTCAAACTATAATAATGTAGTACCCCTATTTAAAATTGAGGTAATCTCTTAAATTAATTTTTTAATGGCAGCAATCAGAAATAAATATTTATTTGAATACATTCTGTTAAAGTAATTATATGATGAGTATATAAAATTTGAATTTGTTGAATCTAGGAAAATGTACAGTACGGTACAACACTTGCTACGTTGCTAGATCATATTTTATATTTTACATCACGTCCGGGCTATCCGCATGTTTACGTCAATAGAGTGGTGAAGAGTTAAAAGTATAATCCAAATAAAGTGCGGCCGCATTAGCGTGGATAAAAAGTGCAAATCCATACAGTAGGGGGATAAAATCACTAGCACATCTGGCAGACCTCCCTGGCACCCGCAAACCAGACAAGGACTGACGCCTAAGTTATTGTGCCCACCGGCGCAGGCTGCGAGAACTATAAACGCCAAAGAATAAACGAGGCCATAAAACCTTTAAAGAACACTTACTAGATAGTCTTAATAAAATGGATTGAATATTTACTCAATTCCTTAACTCTGTATCCAGTAATGACCTCCATTTATTAAATACAAGTCTATCTTTCTATTTTCTCTATTCCTGGAGTAATATAAAGTAGCGTGCTTCAAAGAACTTGTGATGCATCTAGGTTTATTGTGTATGGGAGTAAAATAACATAAATTAAGCTTTACTCATATTATATTCTGAAAATTGACATCTCGACAGGAGAATCGAACCCTGGACCTTAGTACGCCAATGATCTAACCACTGAGCTATCCAGGAATCACCTAGCTCAGGTTTATTCTTCACTCATATTTTAAGGCAGAGTATATGATGGACGTGCGGAAATCGTCGGTTACAAATGTGTGATTATATAAATATCACGAGCTATCAGATAACGCAGACACCTTCGACTCAGTAGTTGGCTTATTGCTGCCACTTGTAGAATTATTATGACTGTAAGGGATTGCATATTTAAGAATCAAATAGCCAAAGATATTATTTATGCTTTTAGCGAGGATTACTCCATCTAGATATGATATTCTGAAAATTGACGACGGGACTATTCCTGGATAGCTCAGTGGTTAGAGCAATGGCGTACTAAGTCAAAGGTTCCCGGTTCGATTCCCGTGTCCAGGTGTCAATTTTTAATTTTCAGAATATTATATCTAGATGGAGTAATCCTCACTAAAAGCATAAATAATAGCTCTGGCTATTTGATTTTTATATTAATTTAACATACGCTCTATTGGCACTCATTTTGCGTGCGTGAGGCTCAATAATATTTCATCTCATTATAAATGGAAAAATCAAACGAGTAAAATTCCTATCTTGTCAAAATCACAAGGTTTGTAATCAAGACCAGAGATAATTCAGTATTTTTGTTATTCTGGCACAATCATACAGCTAAAGACCTTTTAA
Organism: Timema genevievae; assembly: GCA_902155825.1. Lineage (NCBI taxonomy): Eukaryota > Metazoa > Arthropoda > Insecta > Phasmatodea > Timematidae > Timema > Timema genevievae. The sequence goes on along the minus strand of CABFWO010000042.1, from coordinate 366,825 downwards.
GATGGGGGTGTAGGGCAGCGAGAAAATGTGTTTTTTTGCAGTTTTTATATAAACAAATTTTTTGACCAAACAACTCAAATACGGCTTCATTACAAATATAGAGTTTAATTTTACTCACATGGTGACCTCAACATTTCTTTGAAATCTGAAGAGGATGTCATGGAAATTGTTGACATCTTTTCTCTTAATTAAAAAAGTTTGTTATCTAATGCCGCTATGCTCATAAAAGACATTCAAGAACTGTTGATATATCCATGTGTAGAAAATTAAACTCTAGGTTTGTACTAAACTAACATTTTATTTATATTGCCAAAACATTATTTTGCTAGAAAAACTGCAAAAAACACTAGAAAAACTGCAAAAACACTGGCCTTTTATCACGTTCCCTAAAGCCCCACCTTAAGAAATTACTATCACGTTTTATAAAATCTGAAATTCTGTATTAATAACCTAAATGCATTAACTGATTAAACATAATTATATGGTATAGATTTATTTTTGTGTATAATCATATATTTTTATATTAGTATACATCGCTATATAGATATTAATAATTTATAAATGTAAAAATTCATACTCCTTATATTGGGGGTGCGTGTTATTTATTTACACTGTATAGGGGTACATAGTCAAAAAGGCTTGAACAACACTATTCTAAGTAACTGCAGGTAAATGTTTATTTTATATCACTATCCAGTAAATGATGAAGAAGTATATAATGCATGGCTCACAAGAAACAAGACATATCAATTTTATAATCTTCAAATCTATGACTTTACTGAGCTCAATTTTTCTATTTATGAGTAACACAGCAAGTTTACTATACATATAAATTTCAAATAAATACTTTTCAATTTGTGTTATGAAGTCACGGAAAAATAAGCCTACGTTTCTTTATTTTTAACTGGATCGTGGAAAAAGTTTTGTTTTTATTGTATTTAATATAAAGTACCAGAATTTTTAATGGTTGCATATATTCACGCTAAAATGTAGGCTTATTCAGAATATTTCATTAGTCAAAGTTCTAACTAATGAGGCCTCACTTTACCTTCTAGTCAAAGTTATACTTGTCAAAGAATATCAACTTTTCATAAATTTTGTGCTGTGGTCCTTTAATTTTAATACAACGTATATTTTTCCCCTTCACGCTACGATTTGAACATATTTAATCATCCCCTTTCTCAGCTCTCTATATATTTGTTGCTCCATTATACTTAAATAACAATTGTGGTGTTATTATTTTAAAGTAAATATAAATATTTTAACCACCCTTATTTAATCATACAAAAATCAAGGTTCCCTTGATTTTGTATACAAAGAAGGATTGTACAAATGAGACAGTGCGAACACAGCATAGAGATGGATATTTGCTAGAAAAATTATGTTTTCATTGAAGCAACTATTTTTGTCAACATTCTGAACCCCTAACCATTAATATGAGTATTTCTTTATCAAAATCGGTTCAAACTTTTCCCCTTTATTTAAACTATCGAAAATGGGCTTATCAAAATATTTATAAAGATATATAATTAAATCGTAAACCAACTCTTTACAGGTGGAATACATTTTGCCCCTTCAAACCTTATGAGTATGAATGTATGGTGTCCCTGCTCATTTGGCGTGGAAATGCAAAGCGGTGGGAACAAACAGTTATCTTCAAGATTTTTTTTATTGTTTTGCAATTTTCTTTTTTGAAACGGTTTGTTCAAGAATAGAAGCATGTTTATTAAGTTATACTTTTTGTATACACACACCCCCTCTTTAGTTTTAACAATGATCAAATATCCATAACATTGACATTTTGCAATAGAAAACTGCCAGCTTCATAACAAAAAATAAGAAAATGTAACAATTAATAAACATTGATACACTATCTTAAAAGGGATGTTGAAAATATTAGCATAAACATTTCAATCGTTCTCGAGAAAACTGATATTTCTAAACGTATGATTTTTTCCGCAAGACCTGTCCGGTAGCTAGAGCCATATACGGTTTCTGTGATCCATCTGTTCTTGTTGGCGCGGAAGGATACTTTGGTCGGTTGTGAAGCCAAGCCACGCCTTTAATACTCCCGCCCATCATCCCATAAAATAGGTTTTAGACGTGCACTCGACAGGGCCAAGAGCCTTAGAGACGCTGTTCACATAAAGTATTCATATCGAACCTATGTAAACAATGGACTATAGCATTATGTGACTTACAGACTAGATTAATTCTAGAACAGACACAACTCCCGCTCTCTTGAACGCTAATTTATCACGGCGAATGGGTCAATGGTATGTTTTTCAACCATTTGAGAAAATAAAACTTAAGTCTTTTAGTTTTCTAGGAAGACGCAATCAAAGCTAGTCTATGATTTTGGATACAAGAAAAATTAAAATGCGTATACATTTTTTACAAATAGCTAAAATTTCATTAAAATAAACGAAAATGTACTTATTTGGTTTGAAATTGTATGTTGATTAATCTATAAAAAACAGTTCTTGTAGTATTAAAAGAATCCCAAAGTATTTTACTTTGACTTAAACTTTCTCAAGCCTGTTTCAAAAAATACCACTTCAGGTATTTTAAAATGTTCAAGCCTCTAAACGCTTTTAACGGGGATTGTACGATATTATTCTAGAAAACAGTGGAAATATATTGATATATTTGTTGTTCTTAATATATTTGTAACCGATATACAATTGAAAAGAGTAAGTTTTATTGCAGTCATACAGATTCAACCAAATTAATGGTAAAAGATAACTTGAAATGTTATGGGGTCGGTCAACCATTATTATATTCTTAAAGCTCATTAATATAAGTCTATCAACACCTAATTTGTCCGGGGTTGTGAGATAAGTTTTTTTAATTATAGTTAGTAGCGTTTATATGCAAAAGTAAACTATCTCTTGGTAAAAGCTGTATCTACAAAGATTATATTTTGTATTTGAATAGTTCATATTCTCAAGCTAAATAATACTACGTTATTTTATATATTGCATTTAATACAAATGTTATTGAAGTTTTTATCTGAAGACTAAAGCTGTATCGGGGCGCTTAAAAAGGATGTGCACGTACATTGTCTAGAAGGGTATGGGGAAACCATGCTGATAAATAACTTTCTGAAAGCACCCCAAGCACAGGTAGGCAAGACTTGCATCTAAATCCACCCGTCACCAACAATTCAGTCTAGTGTGAAACTGGTGCCCAAGACCGTGCGATTACCAATACAAGCAATATAACTACTCGAAATTTGGGTATGTAAACCACAACAAATAGTAAATAATGTAAAATGAGTTTAAAATATAATGTAAGTAGTGTGCAAGCCCTTTTTTATGCTTATTTTAATAATAAAACCATATTGGTAGTAGCACCCGAATTGGTGGGTATGCGGACTAGGTGTCAATCTCGTCTTGTATAGCTTTCTCGTGATGTAAATGTCAGGATTCAAATCCAGGAGGGGTTTCCTGGGTATTGTTAATACAATATTATTTCACACTCTTCCTCAACACAAGTGTGGAACATTTCCTCTAAGTTATGCCTTTTTCATACCTACCCCATTTGTGTAATTACATGTTAATATTCCTGAGTGATGGGTAGTAAGACTTGGTTCAAAACACAACACATCGGTATTTTAAAAGTTTTGTTTCGAAAGAGTACTTCTTAAAATATTTAACATAAACTTAATCTACCTAATAGAGATATACGTCAGTTATTATAACGTCAAGGCTTTGACAGGTTCAAATCCTAGCGTATTCAAAATTGAATCTTGACTTAGAATAATGGCAATCACTGGTCAATATCATCTAACAATAATACCAAGTAGACAAGAGCGTATAAAACAAACCACTATAAATCCTCGATAACTGTATGGCAAAAAACATTAAAATCATTTTACAGTAAAATGTTTAACAAATAGCCATAAATAGTGATTAAATTATTTCAAATCACGAGTTAAAAAGGTTTAAACTTGCTATTTTATGATTTTTACGTATAATTTCTAAGTAAAATAATTAATGTATAGGCTGAAATTTAGTATAATTAGAATTTTATATGAGATAGACACAATTATTATATATTTTTAATATTAATATTTATATAATGATTATTAATAATAATATTATAATAATCTATAACTAATATATATTAATAGTAATATTAATATTCATTTCTATGATATTAATTACTATATAATTATTATCATAATTAATATAGAATAATAGTAATAATATTCGATAATATAACGATAGTTTATATATATATATAGTCAAAATATATACATAATAATAAAATAAAATAATATATTATAGGTATAGCTAATATATATTAAAATATATATACTCTTTATAATATTTACTATAAGATTAATATAATTTATAATACTATTAATATAAATATTTTACAGTTTACAGCTCATATGAATGTCTAGCCACACTAAATTTCAGTCCTATACATTATAGACTTTACCTTAACAATAGTACGCAACGAGCATAAAACTGAACTATGCCTACACACTTTTTAAAATTGTACAATGCAGTTTTAACTGCCGATCTATCTTAATAAGAGCGTTGTAACAACTTAGCTACCTTCTTAACCAACTATTAACTTATTTTCCATTTTGTAGGCGAATGAATAACTTCCTCTTTGTATCAAGATAAAATCACTTGATTCATACCTTCATAAAAGTCATAACATATTTTTGCATAACATTTTATTTAAAATGTATGCACATTCAATTCACAATCACAGGTTTCCTTGTGATGTAAAGTCATTCAACCAAATTAAGACCCTTGCTTTGGACAACACAATGGTTTTCTAAATACAAGCCTTTAAAATATATGCAAAACTCTCTATAGAACAAACATTTTTGAATGCTGCATGTCTCCTCATTAATGAAGACGCTTTTTAACTGTACAAAAGTTTATTTAAAATCCATGTATTTAGTGGTTTAATTTTAGTACTTGTCCTCTATACTAACCTCATAAAATTAATACATGATTGAGTCAGTCAAAAAATAATGATAACTTTTCAATAATTATAATCTATAATAGATATCCATGCTCTTAATATTCTTAATTTAAAATATATAACCAAAAATCTTGGTTATTTATTTAATTTTATTGAAATATTATATAGAACATATATTGAGGTTCCCACTTAGTAGAGGTAGATTCCATTTACAAGTATTAGTTTAAATATGTGTATAAAAATTAACTAGATAGAGCTAGATTCGGGTTCAATTTTCATAAGATCTAGTTTCAATGGGTAAGCTAATATATTTAAATTTTTTCAAAGATATATTAAGCTTGCATGGCTAATATAATTTTAAAATATTTCTTGAAGATGTTAATTAGTAATGTAACTTATGATATCACATGGAGATAGAAATAATTTGCCAGGTTCATGAAATATTATAGGCCTACGTACTTACATAAATCATAAAATTCTATAAATTAGTCAAAGTGTGATGTTTCCTCTTATCAATGTGGTATGTCACTTGTTTATTATATATACAATTTTCCGGAATAGTAAGCATACTCTTGTGAAATGATAAATTTATCTAAATACTTAGACTTTTGGGACGAAAGTGTAATATTTCAACAAAACATGGGTAGATATTATATACTATATTATTAAAGTAGGCCACAAATATCTTCTCATTGATAACCACTACAAATTGACCTTGATTAAGGTAACATTTTCCCAATATGAAAAAGAGCTAAATCTATTCGCCAAATCTTCACATTTTAGAATTTATATATATTCTGCGTCCTAAATAAATGTGTTTAGTTTTGTAAGCTGGTTTCACACACTTGAACAAATACATACATTTCCTTTCTTAATATATTGGACGTACTCTAGTTAAATATTATCTCGAATCAAGCTTGATAGTTTTAAGATAGTATACCAAGTTGTTGGAGACCATATATGTATCTCTATGTATCAGTTTAACTTATTTTTCTATCACAATGTGTCAGTCTCTTCAAAGTAGATGATGATACGACCATAAATTTAGGTTACCCATTGTTGGCCACGGTTGATCTAACTATTTGATATTAATCTAAAGTACACGGAAGCAATACAATGCACAATTTCGTATCTAAATGATGTAAAGAAGACTAGGATTGAGGTCAGCCAACTCTTTTATCTTCAATCGACAGCAGCAATGAATGACCTTCTATCGTACCAACACTACATGACAAGCCAGACTAGTGGAGACTTGAACGCCCGTGTAGACTCCGAAACTAAACAATTTTAATTTTGTATTATAAGGTTAATTTCTTAGATTAATATATTTTAAATCGTGAATATTGACGGATTAGTTTATAGAGTAGGGATGAATAAGTTAATCTGGATGAAGTGCACCCTTATTAGCGTAAATAGGATAGAGGAAAACCATAGCCATTTAACTACAAGTGTGTGTATATACTAACTTAATATACACGTTGGAGATATTAAGATATTTTATTGGAATTATTTAAAATTTTCTTTAGTTACAGCCCAATTTTAATATGAAGGTCCTTATGTGACGGCTAGGAAATATATCGGATATACTTTCAAGTCATATTGTAGGCAGCAGTCAATTTTAATTGATAATAATATACCTACTCATTAAAAAGAACTGATAATATAGTACAATTTCATCATTTCTGACCTGCTTACCGCAAAATAAATGATATTTTCTCCCATTTTTTTCCATCCATGATCATACTTTAGTTTATGGCACAATTTTTGATTTTTATATTTAAAGATTGTTAGTTACTTAAACCGAACATATAAGTTTAGAATTCGTAGTTACCTAGATATAGTAATGCATGCTATTTCAAACAAATGCCTTCCCTTAATAATTTGGCTAGTTTATAAAACAATAAACATTGCAAAATCAGATTATTAAAGGGTAATTATGAATTTGAAAGCATTATGGTACTTTACATATATATAATCATAGTAATAAGTATTATAGTAGAAGTAATATTGTATTAATAAATCATTAGCCACAAATGTGTATTAATTTAAAGATAAATAATTTTGGAAACTTTAACGCACGGGAAGCGCTCACTTTTAAGATGCAGACAAAATAATCTAAATAGACGTTGACGGTGTTATTAATATGACAATGTTTCAGTTAGGAGAGTTAATTTATAAACGAAACATAGAGATATGTTGTTTTATGTGATAAGTAGAAAAATAGTGGAAAACTTAAAATAAAATCTTATTTTAATGATAAAATTTTGTAATGTATAGTATTTGTATCCAACTAAAAAGTTTGTCAGTTTCAATCTTTTAATACTAAATTAATTTTTTTTCAATAAAGGATGATCTATTTTAACAAGACAGGCAGCATTATAATCTAATATTAATGTTTAATTAAAAATTAATATAAAAATTTAAACACTATAATGAAGCATATTTTTAAGTGCTAATATAATTGTTCATGATCTATTTAATATGTTGAATTACTCACATTGTGTCTCCAATTTTACACCAGTTGCAGATTACTAGATGATTTGTTGTATACGTATTAAAAGCTTTATCTTGCACTCGTCATTTGAAAATCTTGAAAAAAATGCATCCTCTATTTGTATCTCTTAGCGTGTTATAAGCGGAGAAATAACTTTAAATTCCATACGTGTGAATAATGATTTGAAAATAATATATCAGCATCGTGACTAAGCTGTTTTGTAAGCACTTCTCCCTTTAAAAAGTTTATTTGCTTTGCCTTAGGGTTTAATTAAAAAGATATTTAGTCATATCACCATAAAATATAGCTTTAATCAATTTAAAACAAATTTATTTATAATGTTTCTTTATAGTATGCAACCCTAATTTTTATAATTTAGTTTACTATTTAGTTTCATTGTATCATTTAAGTTATATGATTTATTTAAGTTGTTAGCTTTGGAATATATACAAAAATATACTGTTCTGGGGTTGAAATAGTTAAAATAATATTTTATAATAAATTATCATCTAATATTTATTCAAATTTTCTATTTTTTTGATTATTATTATTTTGATAGTTTTAAAACCTAAATAAATATATTAATATTTATTTATATATACATAGTATTTATGTATACATAGTAAATTTAAAAGGTTATCGTTGGTGAGATTAAAGTATTTACCATAGGCCCTACTCACTTGAATTACTTGGAAAAAATATTTTGTAATTGCATTCGACTGTTTGAATACTATCTATATTTTACTATTTTAGGCCTTTGTGGTGCTTAAATTTAAGTTAAATATATATTTATAAAATAGTTGTGCTTAAAACTCCCTTTTATTACTATACTATCAATAACACAGCAATAATAATATAAATCTCAGTATGAAATAAAATATTATAATTAATTTTAATTTTATTCCTATGTATATTTTCTAGACATTTTTAGATGGGGTTGTTTTTAACTGCACGGCTTGTCAATTTAAACATATTTCTATAAAAATGTTCAACTTTAGGCTTACTTATTCAATGATTTAAAAAAAATAATACTTTAGGCCTATTACTTTTCTCTGATAGCTATTCGAAGCACTCGCTGTAAACTATCAATTTTACAATAAATTGAAAACCATCAGCAAATATATAAAACATGTCCATCACCTCTCAGCACTTCATATTTTAATGTCTGGTGTCCAAATTTAATTCTTAGAATTTCCTTTTAGATTATGGGTCTTCAATCCATTAACAGTCCCTTAAATTCAACATAAAATTTCTCTTTAAAAAAAATTCCATTTTTTTATTTTACAATTCACGATTTGGATAACACACCCAATTAAGAAAAGGCATGAAAATTTGCGAAACCACTGTCACAGTCGAGGCCGCGGTAGCTAAAAAAAAATAAAAAAATGTTTGAATGTTATGTGAAGAATGTAAATATGAAGCCAATGATGATGTCGGCTGCGATGACGAAAGAGTGAGAGAGAGAGAGAAAGATGATATCTAGACTAAGAGCGAGCTGTATGTAGTGTTACGAACGGACGAGAACTAGTCGCTCTGTGCGCCTGAAGAGCTAACAGCAGACGATGCACAGCGCTGAAGAGCAAGTTTAAGACTGAAGTTGAGGTAAAGAGTTGCCCTTGGGAGTGAGATACCCTAGTGGTCTCGGTGTAGTGATGCAGGCTCTTCATGCGAGACGGCAGCACCTCTCTCTTTCTCTCTCTCTCTCTTTCTTTCCCTCTCTTCTCTCATCTCGTCTACCCTGGTTCCTCAGGTCTGCAGCTGCTGTGTGTGTTGGTCCAGTAGGGGCAGTTGTTCTTCCTTACTATATATATCTCTCTCTCACACACATCTCTCTATCTTTATAGTTCGCATCCATTCCGCCAATCACAATGCGAATATTTGAGCCAATAAAAGTGGAGAGCTAGTATTGTTGTTTTTTTTTGCACTAGTTCACTTTCTTGTGACGTTATGGTTGAGTGTAAATGTTTTAATTGTTTTCTAAAGGAAGTGGTGCTGGTGGATATAAAAATATTCCAATAGTCGATTGTGATTCTACGTACATTATTGTTGTTGGGGGGTGGGGGGGGCATGATAAGTCTTTCGTCCTTTTAAAACCTGCTTGAGCATTGGATAGGTTTTGGCAAATTTTGTTGGATGTAATTCTTTTTAAATAGATTTCTTACGCAATAGAAATATAAGCTTCAAAAACATATTATATTTCTTATAAAGAAACTGCTTTAATTAAAACAAACATATTATTCATGTGAACATATCTTTAAATTAGTAAACAGATTACTAATAATATCTAAATTATTACATATGTTATTCTGGAGTTGTTCTTATCAATGTACAATAAGCCTTAAGCCTATATCCGTTTTATAAGTTTACAACAACGTTTATTGTACAGGTTTTTGAGATGGTTGTAGTGTGTGTAGTATTATTTGTATATAAAAAACTCATTTAATAATCCTTTTAAATATACCAACATGCCAGTTGCTTATAAGATTTGGTTTTAATGGACACCTTAACGTATGTTATATCAGTAATCGATCTTCCAGCCCCGTGGTGTTGCATCTGGATATGAGCTTAGGGGTCCCGGGCTCAATTTCCGACTGGTACCTTGAGTATTTTTCCTGAAAAGGTAACTGCACCAACAGTCAGCAGGGTTTGGTTTATTAGGTTTAAATGTGCTCACTTGTTCCACATCTTCATACTTACTATCACCATCACTTCAATTTATCGGGACATGGAAAGAGCTTCCACGGAAAGATGTACGATTAGTACTTTGAGGAGTCCTTCATGCAATGGTACGTTAATACTGACTAATATTTACACTACTGGGCTAAGAATGGTGTAACCTAGACGTGCAGTATTTTTAGAGTAATCGAAGTATACATTTTTTATTATATAAAAGGATAAAACTATCTAAATACTAATTTCCCAACCCTGAGCTATAAAAACAAAACAAAAGCTATTGCATTAACTGTATGGTGAATAAATTACTTTAGGCACAATAAATAATTATTTCCGAGCCCTTTGAGCCTAAACGTGACTTTGACATTACAAATAGGTGTCCTAAAGTGCGTGAGTTTAAACCCGACCAAGACTGACGTATTTCTACCGAGCGATTAAATTCTGTATCAAAACTTCCTTCGGTGAGGTAATAAATCCATCTGTCCTATATGAATTGGGAAACATAAACTGTCTCTCAAATGAACGATATGAGATGCCTTTTAGGCAACATTTGCAGGCAAATTTCGGTCGCACATAGAAATTCAGTGCAGAAAGCAACGGGTCACCACCGCATTTGCTTTCTTAGTACCTACATGATTGTGCTTTTCCACAAATGGATCGGGCGGATGGCAATAATCAGCCGAAGGGCTTAGAGCGCGTACTGCTCCGGATGGATAAGGTCTCATCCATTAGCTACATAAAGCTTTTTTTCTTACTTTTTTTTTAACCTCCCATATAACACCAAGTTGTCATTTAGTCACACTCTACCCCCTCCAAACTATGTTACTCAACTTTTCACATGAAGAGTGAATGTCATTATTTGATAGGGAAGCAGAGCTCACCCCTCACTCACTACCTACTAACAGCGTTGCATGTTTTACTGATGGCCTCTAAGGAAGGGGTTCAAACCAACCTTGTGGTTGTAAACTCTCTATATTCTTAATAGAATTACAGTTCCACCTATTAGATAATCGAGGACAATGTTTAAACACGTGGTTCAAAAATACGTTTAACTAAATATTTACATCCACAAAGGTGAGAACGTGAATTAAAGTGTCAGTCTTAGTTGGTATAACTGTCCGGTGACGAGATTGGGTTCAAATCCCGGCCGGACACACAAAGGTAGACAATACTGATGTTCCATTCTCCCTCTTCGCAAATGAGAATATAATTCCTATAAACCTTTCCTTTCTCAACTCCACCCCACCAGCGTATATATGCGAATATCTCGAAGGTACAGTAGGATGTGGAGCATTCTTGACTTTTATAGATACATACTTTTGTGACACTGCATAGGATAGCAATAGTGAAGGTATAATTTAAAAGTAAGGGAGGGAAAGTTAATAATAATTTAGGAAAATGTCCATTCAAAACACCCGGCAGGAATTTGAGCCACAACCTCCCCGTATCTAGCAAACATTACTATAAAAAATTAACGTTTAGTCTGCGTGACCACCGATGTGGGTCTATTTCTCTTGCATTCATTTTCGATTCTTGATAATATATCAATGAGCGACGAGGTTTCAAGCTCTTGTTTATAAAATGGAAAAGATAAGACCCCGATATTGTTACGTAACTATTTAATCAACCAGAGCAGTAACGGATGAATCTTACGATACAAAGTGAAGTGAATAGTTAGAAGAATTACAGGTAGAATATTGATTGACAGGCAGGTCAGATTGCTCTGAGTTGTACCTGAGTGATATGTTGTTGGTCCCGGAGTGCCACAAAGAAACAAACAGGTCAGGAGATTTTAAACAGGTCACGACTGAGCATCACTCACATTTCAAAACTAAAATTATTGCCGAGATCGGAAGCGTCTTCTTTGACGCTGAGGGAGTCCCGCGTGTCAATTAAAGCTTTGAGAAAAAATATGTGTGGCCACGTGGGCTAAATGTTGGAATCATCTACTCTGTTTTGTTGGTGATGAGGAGGCTGAGGTTAAAATCCAGAGCAATAGTCGGCTACCTATTAATTATTATTATTATTATTAGCACCGCGTCTTACTACCCGTTCGGGTTATACGCACTTACGCTAATGTGTAATGGTAGGGTGATTGTGAGATGAAATGGAGGACCTATAATTTAACGTGGAATCCGAACCACGGTGGAGGCCTGGCATTCCTCACATTCACAAGTTGTGATTAATACACATCTTGTCAGAGGTGAAGGAAGGGTTTG
>CABFWO010000042.1:306591-354479 GCA_902155825.1 Timema genevievae | reverse complement strand
AGGACCTACAGTTTAACGTGGAATCCGAACCACGGTGGAGGCCTGGCATTCCTCACATTCACAAGTTGTGATTAATACACATCTTGTCAGAGGTGAAGGAAGGGTTTGGCAATCAGATAAATCTGTGCCGGGACCGAGGATTGAACCCCGGACCCTCAGCACAGAAGTCTGACACCTTACCCCTAGACCACCAGGTCACCAGCTACCTATTAATGTTTTATCTACATTATTACTAATTCAAAGATCCCGGGTTCGATTCCCATGTCCAGGTGTCATTTTTCAATTTTAAGAATATATAATTATTGTTTAATACTCCCTTAACACAACTGTGACTACACTTTCTATGTGTTTTTCTCCGTATTATATTAGGTTAATTGTTTCAGCCGCATAATTGTTCGTACCCTTTCGGGCTATACGCGTACATTAATTATGTCAATAGAGTAAGGAAGATGAGGAATATAGAATTTTAAAGTAATTGTAGTCATATTTGCTTGAAAAATCTCAGAACACCCAAAAGGGGCTCGAGCCAAATGATAGTGACATTTAGATGACGTACTCGGGAAATGGCCCGGACGGTTATTAAGATGAGATGTAAAAAAAACAAATCACAATGTCAAGGTAAAATCTTGAAAAAATTAAATAAATAAGAAGGTTTGGTTGCATTAATATTTACTTTCTCAAATCAAGGGAAAGTATTTTGGTCGTGAAAAAAAAATTGATCTCAAGATTATAACTAATTTTTACGTTTTATGTGAACATGAACCCAAAATAACGGATTTTACAATTCTGTCAGTCCCCGTACTTCTGTCTCTGGCCATGGATTTGAAACGGCTTAAAGAATTTTGTTAAAACCTTATATCTAGATGTTATAGGGCAGTACCACAAAATGATTATGTTTTACCTTAGCTCTTAAATTAAGTTTAGCTTACTGACGAGTAACTTTTAGAACTCCAAATTTTTCGAAAATGGTTCTAACGGTTTTATTTTAAATGCATATCTAGGATTTGACCTTACGAATAGTTGGTTTTTGGGCAAAAATTCATCGAAGTGTAGTTTACTGATGACTGATTTTCAAAACCTTTAAATATTTTACAAATGGCTCTAACTATTTGATTCCAAATAGGTATCCTGAGAGTGTTTTATATGAAAAATAACAGTGTGTACTTCTTTTTGGGATAGAATCTTACTTATTAGTAATATACTGATGACTGATAAATATTTAAAACATGGAGATAACAATTATTTGGCTCCAATTGGGTATCTTGAGAGTGTTTGACATGAAAATTAACAGTGGATTACTGTTTTTGGGATAAAATCTCATTAATGGGTGATTATATAATGATTGATAATTTTGCAATTACTTTAAATATTTTAACAATGACCTTATCGATTTGGTTCCAAACGGGTGTCTTGGGAGTGATCTACATGACAAGCAACCCTGTATACTTTGTTTTAGTTATACATTCTATAAACCATCGCTTACTGATGAGATCTTTTTGAAAATATGAACTATTTTGAAAATTGCTAAAACGATTTTGCTTATAATGTATATCTGGGGAGTGTTTGACACTAACATGACAAATAAAGCTGTATACTTGTTTTTGAGGGGAAAATTTTTCTATGGGTGTTTTACTGATTACTATTTTTTAAATTTGAATATTTAAAAAACTTGGTTCAATTTGGTTTAAAATGGGTAAATGTTAGTGGTTTGTACTATAAAGAGCTGTGTAGATATTTTAAGATTTTTTAATAGTGGATAACTAATAGCTGATTTTTGTAAAATTTTATTCTTTTGAAAATAGATCTAATGATTTGGATAAAAATTGGTATCGTTGGAATTTTAAAATATCAATAATAATGTATCTTTATTTTTATAAAATAAATTAATTTAAGGGTAGTTTACATACAACAAATTATTAACTTTTTTAAAATTTACCTTTAAGAATAAATTCTAAGTGGGAATCAGTGAATAGTATTTAATGATAAATAAGAATACGTTTTCATTATTACAAATAATACATCATTTTAAGATAGCTTACAAATAGTTTATTTTTGAAAATTTTAGTATTGCTAAAAATATTTAAACAATTTTGTTTAACATTTGTATATAAAAAGAGTGATTATTGCGACTAGCAAGATAATGTGTTTGTTTTATTAAGAAAACATACTATTGGTAATTTACTCAATGGCTATTTTTGAATAATTTCTTCGAAGCCATATTACACAACCTGATAAAGTTTGTGTGATTGTGTCTTACCATTTATTTATCTTGGCTAGAGAGTGAATACGGTTTCAAAATATTTGTAAATTGATACAATAGCGTCTAGCTCCTTGTAGAGTTTAAACTACCTGCATTTTGTTTGTATAGATTTTTCTTTAGGAGTTATTTAACCAATTTGAATGTATTCAAAACGTCTTAGGGAGAAACCGTTTGTTTTCTCTAAATTAACAAATGTCTGTGCTAAAGCCAACCTTTCTGGGATCTTGCTATTAAATTTTAAACAGTCAAGAAATATTATAATATTTGTATAAATCGATGGAAATATTAGAAATTATTAAAAAACCTATAAATAAAAATAGAATATTCAAAATAATATAAAAATGACTTGAGCAAACAAAGTATCCAAACGTGAAACAAACAGGAATTCCTTCACTCCCTTTATGGTTGGTAGGTAGTATAACTCTTAATTATAGTGTTTATCTTTGGAAGACACAGGATTATCCTATTAATATATAAGATCATAATTATAATCCTATGGTCTTACACCACGGATGACACGTCACTAAGGTAAAACATTTCAATCCAGGCTTTAATATATAAGGTATCTTTGGGTTTTCATTAGAAGACATTGGAATTTGGTTTTATAAAATAATTTTATAATATAAAGAAATTAAAAAATAATAATAACAATTTACTCTTGTGATCTTCATCTATATATAGTGATTTAACTTTGACATGACTTCTGATTTTTTTAGCGAAGTCATGGATATAATTACCCGGTTAATAGGTCGATTAATAGTGTATAATTTGCTTTAATAATTAATATTCAATATATAAGTATATGCTAGTTCAATACAAAGGCAGTCTAAAATAGTTCTAACCGAATAGGTAGTAAAACGCCATGCTACAAAAAAATTACATTTTATCAATCTAACACTTTTATTTAAAAATATATTCATAAAAAAACTGCACCTTAAATTTATTTTACAGATCATAGGCCTATACCAATATACTTTAATACTCAATAAAATTAAGTACTTCTAGTTTATTTTTATACTTTAATACTGAATTTAATTTAAAATTACTGTGACTGCTTCAATATTCGGATGAAGTAATGAATAGCCAACAGGAATAAATAAATGGTATGACACAAGCACACACACTTCATTTTATAAATATAAATGAACAACTCCAATTCAAAAATCAAATACTAATAAATACTATAAGATATTTATTAAATTTTTTTAAATCTATGTGAACCATTTCCAAACCTGTTCTCCCTTCCATCGTATTAACAGATCTGTCTGGGCTATTTTTTTCAAAATTAGAGAATTCAACACCATCTCCATAATACAATTAATGCCTACCCATAAAATAATATATATTTAGTTTCATACAATGAGACTAATTCCACACTTTTTCACGGCAATACATCCGCATGACCTTCTTTTTAGAAATCCTTGAAATGTATTCTTCAAATATGTTGTTATGATTGTGAAAATTAGTTTAGTTTAACCTCAATAATAGTCTATAAATAAAAAGGTATTCACATGTGCCATAAGTTTGCAGTCTGTAAGTTCCTGAAGCCTCGACACAAATCCTCTATGCTTAAAGTAAATATTAAAAATTGTGGTCAATTTGCTTTTTGGATAAATTTCACAACATAATTTTATCTCTACTATGTTTGCCTTCAAAAAACCCAATTATATAATCTATTTATTTATATTATATAGTATTTCTTAAATTATTTTCTCATCTCGTATCCATTTGATGGTGTTAGCATCAAAACATGCTTAATTTTAATCGCAAGTAGACGGCACTGACCTCTACATATTGATACCTTAATGAGGAAGAAACTAACTAAAGCTAAAGATATAATTTTTATGTAAATTCTTGTAGGTCTTTGTCAATCTATTCTAATTTAATTAGTTATGTAACAACTAGTCTATTTTGACTTTAATATATCGTTTATAATAATTTTAACATATTATATATTTACAAATTGAACTTATTTAGGTTGTCATTTTAAAATACATAGTTTTGAACTGCAATTGTTGGTTTAATTCTTTATGGCAATTGTTTATATTGCTTAAGCCTTATGTCAATTGTTTGTATTGTTTAAATGCTTTATTGCAATTGCTTGTATTGCTTAAATGCTTTATGTTTAGTTATAAAATTTGCTCTCATATTTCTAAATAAGAGTACTTTCAAATTTAACTTAGCACAATAATAGTTTTGGCTATTTGATCTTTACAAATAGTTTAAGTTTAATTATTTAGAAATATCGTATCACAACACAACATTGCTTCAAATAAAATATTGGAACTTCACTAAATAAGTTGGATAAGAATGTGTAGTATAAATATTATTTTTAATTTTACATCATTAACTTTGCTTGTAAAATTTCATACACTTTAAAACTTAGTTACCGTATTTTGACTGTAAACCACTTTAAAGAAATTGTTTAAACCAAGCATGTCCAACTTTACCCAGCTGAGGGCCGCCTAAGTTATTGTGGAATTGAGGAATAAATGAAATTTAGAATACTGTACCTAACAATCAAATTCAATACACACACTTACACCCACACCCAAACCCACACGCATCCATCCATCCATTACACAAGTAAAATAATAATTACAATTCTTAAAACTACATGGGACTAAGCGAGAATTTACGTCAGCTACAAGAGAAAATGTATAGTTTATTTTGGCAATTTAGAGTACAGCGAGATCTACTAACATTGGACACCTTCCTGGACCAAAAAAATGTCCGTTATTAAGAATTGTCCGCAATTTGGAAAAATTAATTCAATTTTAATCTATATCAACCTATATACTGTCTATATTAACTACAACGCCCTTATTACTGTACTGGTCATTATTGTATGCAGAAATGAAGACACTGTAAGTAGCTTACTGTACAGATTGCATAATGCACATAAAAATACGTAAATAAAATGAAATGTGAGTAGTAGGCCTTCTGTATTGAATAATTATGTGTTCACAAACATGGACTAAACATCTTGAACATCCCCCACTCTACCTGATCGAAAGGGGAGGGAGGTATGATCTTGAAGTACAGTATTCATTACTACCCAGACTATTTTAGAAACTTTTCCTAGAGGGGGAAGGCCGGGTTACATACACTTCACACAAGACAATGGCATTTTTAGAGTAAAATACTAAATACTATGGACTGATGTTTTCAATTTTTGAACAGTATGATAGAGATCTATATGCATACATCAACATATCTAGCAGTGTCTGTTTACTTTATCGAGAAATTGTTTTACCGTAAGATCCTTTCTTATTTTGCCGGGGAAATTTAAAGTCTCCTTCTGAGGAAGAATACACTATTCAGAGGTCTCCATTATGAGAGAATTCGCTGTAATTCAATTTGTGCTGGCATATTTGAGGGCTACAATTGGCTCTACTGGCCGTATATTGGAAATGTCTGATGATAATTCACACACATGATTAAAAACTTTCGCTGACTCTATTTTAAAACTTAATGTAAATCAAACTACCTTAAATCATTTCCTTCACTAATAATCTGTAGAAATCAAAATATATTTTGGGGATGGAAAGAGAAAAATACTTATCTGAACGCCTTGATAAAATAAAGAATAATTAATCTTTGCTCTTTATCTAGTTTTAAATATGCTTAATATTGGCATTGCATAGTTGTTTACTTATTTTATTTTTTGTCGCCTTAATTAACCACTAGGTTTAAACGTATAAGAACTAATTAGGCTAATATCTTAGGGATGAGAAAGGTTGAATTTAGAGTAAGTATACCCGCATTTGTTTGGGGGGAGAGGGGTATGTAAAACATAGTTAAGACAGCCTACCCCGGTACATCAAACGATATCTCCGTCAACGACAGTGTCCAGTCCATTGCGATAGTGATGTCTTAGAAAGAACATTCGATAAACAAAACGAATCTGATATATGTTAATAAGTAGTTCTAGTTTTTCATACTAATAATTATAGCATTTTGATAACGTGATGATCCAGATCGTGGCATGCGTATTACTACATTCCAAGATAAAGGCTGATGATGATGAGGTAATGGTTCAAATCCCGCAAGGTGTATTTATTTTAATCACCGCATCTTACTATTTATTAGGGTTATACCAACTTGTATTCGAACCCCAATATCGCCGTGTTCAGCGTGTCAGTCTAACAGGAGAATGACACCTTAGGCCATTTGGCCACTGAAGCGGGTCCGATGGATGTACTAACAGTTGATTCTGATAAATGGTTTCCCTCTGTTTCACCACTTAAAAGAGGGTGTATTTATCTTAACTCTTAACTTCCTCCGTCCTAATTAGTTAGTGTAATTAAATTACTATAGTCTTGATGGTTTGTAAGACATGATACAAACAAATAAATGGTACGTAATTCCGCACGGACTTTCTAGTTCTATTGTTTAAAAATGGAGATATTTACTCAAAACTCGTAATATATGTGAAACGAAATAATATACACTAGAAAACCCAAGCATATATTGCACTATACCTGTGTAAAACTTTTTTGAGTCCCGGTTTTAAATTTTATAATGTTATTTTTAAAGATCAATATTGGGTCCACAAGGGTCAACACTTCGTATTAAAATTTCGACTTCTGGTTAAAATTTTCGACATTTTATTAGGTGTTGCACATCTTCATGTCATAGTATCACTATTAAACTCCTCATTTATAAATTTTGGCCAATAAGAGATGTAAATATTGACTCTTGAGTCCAAAATGGAGATAGATCATTGTTGTACAAACATTTCTCCTAAGAGGTTTAAGGAAAAATAATACAAACCTTTTGAGAGAATTATATTTAATTTCTCTATGGCATTGGAGAATTATTTCGTTAAAACTTAAGTAGTATTTCTTTAACCCTAAAGCTCACAAAATTGTATTAATATATTTAACAATATCTCAGAAAATGTTGGTTTTATAAGAATATATTCCATATAAAAAAATTTTATTTTTAGTAGTACTGAAATTTTGCAATGATAAGTTATTTAGTATCTCAAATAGTTGCGGAGACACGGAAATTTCAGATTCTGTAAAGTATCCTAAAAGACATTTTCATGGGAAAATGAAAATAGCCAGTTTATTTATAATCTTAATCAACGCCTATATACGAATTCTAATCAAAATCGTTGGAGCTGATTTTGAGAAAATCGATTTTTTCTCTTTTCGCCCTTTATTAATTTTAAGTTTAAACAGACACACAGACAGACGGCATTGCAAACAACTTCCTTCGGAGGATAAGTAAAGCCGTCGGTCCCATGTCTATTGTAGTATGTATGTATGTGGAAGATATATTAAAATAACTTTCCTGGTAAAAGTGGTAGGCCCTTTCACTTTCTCCCATAAAAATTCAGTGGGGAATTCAACGTGCAACTATCACCTTTCCTGAACTCCCCATAGTTAAAAATGCAGATTCCCCATCATAATCATCAAAATTCAAACAAGACGAGACATACTTGTTTTTCCACACGCCCACCGGTGCGAGTATTTATATGGTGTTTTGGATAATATAAGTAAACTTAAACTTCAGTAGATATATATTTAGAGCGTTTGGTTCTCTAAAATTTTACAAGGTAACAAACAATTTGAGTTATTTCTTTGTACAAATTATGACAACAAACAACCTCAAGGTAGGAGTCTAGGGTACACTATCTAAGAGCAGTATTTTTTAAGTTTTTACATCAAAATTCTTTTTGGTCAAAAGATTTAAAATAATTCTACAGTGGGAAATATAGAGTTTAATTTTCTTCACATGGTGAGGTCAAGATTTCTGTTATAGCTGTGAAGGGTGTCCTGTAATTTCATGAAAACTTTTTGTCTTCATTTTTCAAGAAGAATTTGGGAGAGAAAATATGCCTACAGGAAATCTTAGATGATTTACAGACGTTAAAAAGTTATACAATATTTCAATATTTTTGTTGTTTCTAACTATGGTTCATACCAAAATAGAGAAGAAGGGCATCAATATATTATTATTACAATAAGTGCTATAGTTAGTAAATTTTATAAATCTAAAATCATGTTTGAAAGATATAATTAACTCATGTTTAACATATCCTTGTACAAAATGCTACAATTTAAAAATCAAGATAAATTGAAAGGAGCAAAAATTTATTCTTCTATAAACAGAGTTATTTTTAACAGGTTTACAACAGAAAATTACAATATGATTGATAATGGTTTAAGTGGTTTTTAAAGTTTTAGAATTGCAATTTCGATTAGAAATACAGCAGTGCAGTTATCTGTCCCTTCAAAGAAAGTGATTGTCTTGGATCTGCCATAAAAATAAATATCATTAATATAAAACCCACTCGGCCAGTTACAATAACTAAAAAAAACTTTGGTAACTCCTACATCGGTGGTAACATGATCTAAGAGGTCACTCTCTTAATAGACTGGACTGCAGATGATGGGTAATTAAGGGCTAGAGTCTCAATCAGGTGACCTGAAGGTGTTTATTACTAAATGGTTACCCAATCTCCCGCCAATCAAATACGAGTACTCTTCCTCTATATTAAACTTTCTCATCCCTAACACATTATGTAAGAAAGCAACGCTATACAATTTAAGTGTATAAGAAAGGCGAAGTTTGGTGGATGAATGATGATAATTACGTACATCAGCCATAGCAGAGTCATTTCGAATTGATTGAAAAATGACACATGGACACACACGAGACTTGAACCCAGAAACTTTTGCTTAGTGCGAAAATTCTCTATCACTGAGATATCCAGGGTTCATCTCGTGCTTAGGATAGTTCTTTCCTGATATTTTGTTAAGTGAAGCCATTCATATATACTAATTATATAACGTTGGTTTCTTTCATCTTTATTAGCTCTATTTGTACAATGTATTTTGTACTGTACTATTGGCAGCATAAAGTCACAGCCGAGTCGCCGTTGGCTATGAAATCAATGATGGCTATTAGTAGCCGATGATATTTACACGTCCATCATAGAATCTTCCTTAAAATACGAATGAAGAATGACCCTAAGCACGGGACGATCCCTGCCTTGTCCAGTGGTAGAACATTGAGGCGCTAGATCCAAGGTTCCGGATTCGATTCCCGTGTTAAGGTGTAATTTTTCAATTAATTAGAATCTAACATATCATCTTAATTAATACAGATTGTGTACAACTCAAATGGGTAATAAGACGCAGCGATAACATTTGATTTAAAAAAAACACTTTCATTAGTTACCTTTCCATTTAACGGGAATATCAATGTGGTTGAACTTTTTAGAGATTCTTTATTTTATTTTGTCTGAAAGATGGTTTTCTAAACTCTGCACTTTCTATTTGTTGATGCGGGGGAGGCAGGCAACCCCACCCTTTCCCCTTCCACCCTGCCTACCACTCAGTCACCGACTCCTCTTCGCTTCCTATATTTTATTTGAGAACGTCCACGGGTCAAAACATCGCGTTAGTAGGGTTAGTGTGGTGGGAGGAGAGAAGGGAGGGTAAATAGCTCACCGATCCAGCATCTTGCTCTGGATACAACATGTGTGTATGTGTGTGTGTGTGTGTGTGTGTGTGTGTGTGTTAGGGGGCAATGCACCTCAGTTGGCTGGTGCCGTGGTCTGCACGCCGTGGACGGAACGGAATGGCCTAGGGCGAGAGTCCGACACACTGATTTTCATGGCAGATCTATGTTCTTCACCCCTTCCTTTCCACCTTCTTCTCTTCTGCACGCTTTGTGTTTAGTAACCCCTATCTCCCCCCCCTAAGCTTTATTCCTTATTTTGCCACGTATTTCATAATTGGTTAGCAAGGCCGTACTGGAGGAAAGGATTTTAAACATTGATTTTTCTTAAGTAAAAAATTATAAAATACAGTTAACTCCTTTTGAATATTAAATATCAGAAGGTTTCCTTACATGGCAGATAGACTAGGCTGTCAGACTTGTCTGGTTTGCCGGTGAATGTGGTGTTGGGGTTCAAATCCCAGCTGCATGTACTGAGATAATTTTTCCTACTGATTTCCCACTCCCCCTCCACGCATATATGAATACCTATTCTTTAAGTTCTACCTACCTCCTCCATATCATAAGTGTTAATATGCGGATATCCTGCAAGGATAATATAAAGCTGTTTATACAAATAAATACATATTATTACAAATAAACAAGTACTCTACTAGAAAATTTGTATCTCTTATATCAATTTTATAGATAGAGTTTCATTATAATAAAATAAAATATTGATATCTTACACAGAATTTGATATGATCAATTTAATTTAACTAGTAATTAAAAATTAAATGTGAACCTTAGCTATTTTTACTTTCTCATATAAAGAGAAATTATTGTAATCGTGAATATTTTTAACCATGAGATTATGATTACTCTTTACGTTTTAAGTTGTACGTGTGTTTGAACCAAAAAAGAGAATTTTACAATTCTGTCTTGTCCCCATATCTGTCTGTCTGACTGTCTGTCCATGGCCAAAGATCTTAAACGGTTTGATGAATTTATTCACAATTAACATCTAAATGATACAATGATAAGTGATTTTCGAGAATTCGAAAAATTTTGGAAATTGCTTTAAGAATTTTGTTTAAAGTTTGCATTCCTAAGAAATACAATTCTGAGAGCTGAAGGAGGAAGCAGAGGATAGGGTGCATTAGTGGTCTAAGTTCACTGACAAAATAATGGACCTATTATGAAATAGAACACCTAATAATAATAATAATAATTAGAATAAGAAAACTTTATTTGGTCAAATATGTGCAACATTTCCAAATTAATTCATAGGCACGTGGTATACATTTTTAAGGGTCCAAAATACTGACTTTCTTGTAGTGGAAATTTTGAATTTTACCAATTTGCAATGAGGGGTGATTTTTAAACCATAGTTATTTATCTCTGTTATTTACTCTTCCCACAAATATAGTCACATTTTCTCTAATAAACACTTGTCATCCCTAATGCATAATTAAAACATAATTCGAGGTTCTCGACATAATATCTCTTCAAATTTATTTTAATGCTTTTTATGTGCTAAATATACTTGAATATTTTTTTACTCTTTTAATCATTATTATTAGCACCGCATCTTAATACCCGTTCGGTTTATACGCACTTACGCTAATGTCTAATGGTAGGGTGATTGTGAGATGAAATGGAGGACCTACAGTTTAACGTGGGATTCGAACCACGGTGGAGGTCTGGCATCCCACACATTCACAAGTTGTGATTAATACACGTCTTGTCAGAGGTGAAGGAAGGGTTTGGCAATCAGATAAATCTGTGCTGGGACCAAGGATTAAACCCCGGATCCACAAAACAGAAGTTCGACACCTTACCCCTAGACTGCCAGGTCACCAACCTTTCTAATCGATTAACATATTAAAAGTGCGATTACTAATTATTTGTTTTAAATTAATAATATATGTATTATAACAATATTACTTATTTTCGAGATGACAGTGAAAAATCAAAACAACAAATCTCTAAAAAAAATCTCTGAAATTTCTTCCAGAAATTGGAGACCTTAAACATGAGTCACAGTTTGATATTGAGCAGATACCGGAAATGATTCCCATTGCATAGGAATGTATCATTCCTCCCACATGTTCGAGAGTACATAGAATATCGTTTAGAATCTCAAGTTTAGGACTCAAACCTGGTTAGAGAGAAAAGGAAACTATTTAAAAAATTCCTCATCCAATACTACACGCCCACAAGCAGTCGCCCTCACTTGTGACAAGCGCAGTAGTAAGATAAGTTACGTCTGCAATTTAAGGATCTATAAATTTACGTAGTCGTGTATAAATCTTTATTTTTATTTGTTCTTCTTAATTCCTACTAACTGGACAGCTGAGCAAATGAACTAGATGTCAATCTTACCTAGTCTGGTTTACCGGTGATTGGGAGATAGGGGTTTGAGTCTCAGCTGGGTCTGCTGAGTTTTCTTTTATTTTCTCGCTCTCTTATAGGTAGAGAAAGTATTGTGATTCTCAAAAAATTGAACTCGAGATTTTGATGAATGTTGTCGTTTCATGACCCCCAAAATCCAAAAAGGTTGTTTTTGAACTTTCATCTGTCTGTCTGTACCTAGGACTAGAGCCTAAACAATTTTACTGATCAGGCTAAAACCTGGTATATAAGGTTTTCATAGGGTTGCCCCAAGGGTTTTTTGGAATTGGATATCCAACCCTAAAATTAAGGGTAGTTTACTGAAGGGCAAAAAGAAACCAAATAGATTTTGTAAAAATTGGCTCTAAAGATTTTGATTAAATTTCATATATAAACATTTATACATATTACAAACAAAATGGCTACTCTCAATATTTCGGAAAAACGACTTTAAGTGTTCAGGTCTGATGCGTAAATTCATATTTTTTTCATATCTCTTAAACTATTTGAGATATGAAACTACTTATCAATGTACATATTATGTAGGACTATTTATAATACAAATCTTTTAATTGAAATAAATTTTTATGTAACCAATAACTTTCCAGCTATACGCAAATATATATGTATACTGACTTTTCGAAAACTAAAGGTAAATTATTGAGACCATAAAAAAATCTAACCCGAAATGTTGAGGGATGTCAACGTCTTATGACCCTCCGAGCCCTAAAAAACTGTTTTGGCAGTGCCGTCTGTCTGTGTGTCTATTCAACCCTAGAATTAAGAGTAGATTAATGAATAGCTAAAAGAGAAAAAATCGATTTTCTCAAAATCAGCTCTAACGATTTTGATAAAATTTCGTATTTAGGCGTTTATTAAGATAATTAATAAAATGGATATTTTAATTTTCCTATGAAAATGACATTGAGGGTACTTTAAAGGTGCGGAAGTTTCCGTATCTCCGAGACTATTTGAGATACTAAATAATTTAACATTGCAAAATTGCAGTACTATTAAAAATAAAAAACTTGTATTTGAAATATATTTTATAAAACCAACCGTTTCTGAGATAATGGTAAATATATTAATACAATTTTGTGAGCTTCAGTTGTAAAGAGAATCTAGTTAATTTTAACGCAACAATTCTCTTATGCCAGAGAGAAATTAAATATAAGTATCTCAAAAAGCTTATGTTATTTTTCCTTTAACAACTTATAAGAAATGTTTGTACAACAATGATCTATCGCCTTCATTTTAGACTCAATAGTCAATATTTACTTTTTTTTTTATTGGTCAAAATTTATAAATGAGGAATTTAATAGCATTGGGATGACCTGAAGATGTGCAACACCTAATAAAATGTTAAAATTTTAACCAGAAGTTGAAATTTTAATACAAAGTGTTGACCCTTGTGGACTCAATTTTGATCTTTTTTATTGGCCCAATCATACAAACGAGGACATTAATTCTTTAAAAATAAAATTATAAAACTTAAAACTGGGACTCAAAAAATGTTTTGCGTAAGTATAGTGCAATTTATGCTTAGGTTTGCTAGTGTGTATTATTTTGTTTCACATATATTACGAGTTTTAAGTAAATATCTCCATTTTTAAATAATAGAGCAAGAAAGTCCGTGCGGAGTTATGTACAATTTTATTTTTTTAAATCCTCCATCCTTCTACTCAAATATTGTTGCGTATCTTTCTATATCTACCATATCCTTAACCTATTTGTTTAATTAAAACTTGCAGATCACATTGACACAATGAAAAATAATGTTTCATCCACTTTTTAAGAATCGAGCCTACATAAGATAAGGACGATTTTCATCAAAATATAAATATCGTTTTGTTTTGTAAATGTGTAACACAATATTTTCACAGTTCTTCGTAATACTTCTTATACTGCAATAATTCTTCTAATAGTGACTTTCTGTGTATACTTGGGGAGGCCTATATACTGTCAGTCTTATGTGAATATTCATGCAGCCGCGAAATCTTCTTTCTAAACACTTCGGAAACTACAAAGAGGGAGTCAATCGACAAAAACCGTTAGAACTATTTGGTTGATTCCCCTCTTATAAACACTATGATAATCTTGCATTTCGTGTTTCTGAAACTAGTGGCGCTTTTGTGTCAATGAGTCATAAAACAATGAATGGGGTGTTTATGCCCCCATTTCATAAAATAAAGTAATAATACTGTTTCTTACTTCTTCGTTACCAGGTAAGACGAGACTGTCGCTATTATCAAAAGTTCTGCCGGGGACAAAGGGGCTGATTTTTTTAATTCGACCGGGTACACTGGAGGTGTTTTTCTCCATCTTATCATCACTAGAGTTTTAACCATCCACTGTTCCCGGTATAATAAGGTTGCACTTCCGCTTTACTACCAACCCGTTACCTAACCCTTATAATTTATTGCTAGTAGTTTGGCTGTAAAATGTACTAATCCTTGTTTAGATTCTCTTGTTTTCTCTCTCATCTGAGCTCGTGTGTGTTCTGGTCTTCCATATTGTGGTGGTCTCAACAACTCCAGGTGTACTGATCAGAAGGATGACCGGATGACCTCCAGGTTTGAGTGGTTATGCGCAGTGATAACGTCTAACGAGTATTTGAAGAGCAAGTGAGATTGATCAGAAACTTGCATACGTTGTTTTAACCTTCTGAAAGTGCTTCTTCTCCTCCATTACTTGTATATGAATTTCCAAGTATTTGATGAATACACCAGATATAATAAGACATAATTGCCACCCTTTCCCTTTTTTTAATACATGATTTAGAGTTTGACCCAGAGCAGTGGTTAACTTAGTGCAGAATCAGTGGCAGGGATGGCTGCATGGGCGGTGTGTGTTGTTATGAATCATGAGGTCAAGGTTCAATCTTGAATAGTTAAGATTTGAATTATGTTTCTTCTATTTTACTACCAGGTGAGGATACCTATGTCATTTCTTTTAGTTACTGTATCTTCTATTATATATTGGCTCGATATAACAGGATGGAATGAGAAGGATATTTTTAGAGGAAATACACCCAAATTATCATGGTTATGGTATGAGAAAACTATACTGGTAAATTATAAATGGAACCCCACCACTCTTCTAATTTCCCTAGCGTATCTGTTTGGGTATAGAAGCCATAATTCCCAGTCACAAGCAAACCAGACTAGGAAATTTTGACGTGCCCACCGATTGGAGTAGTGGTATATATATTTTATTAATATTTTACAAATAAAAGCTGTATTGAGAATATAATATTTATTATTTGTAGTATTGAAATATTAAAATTATATCTATCGTTTTTTGGTGGCGGAGAGGCTGGTGTTGCGAGTTCCGGCCAGGTGTAGCTACTGAGGGGGAATTTCCCTAAATGATCTTACCCACTCTTCCTCGACACAATTTCGGGTACATTTTTATATCAATCGTACTCTTCTCATCTCTATATGTTAAGCATATGATTAAATCCTTACTTCCAGGATGAGTAGTAAGATGTGGCGAAAAAAATACTTTTACATGAATCAGGTGCTGAAAATTTTCCGACAATATTACGAGTGGCGTATTCTGAGAAAATAAATAGGTATGCTGTACTCTAAAAGCTGCAGGGAGGATTCAGGGGTCAAAGACTCTTAAACTCGTCCAAGAAGATCAAGAGATGCTTCCCCTGGAAATATTTAAACATGAGTACCTCTAGTTTAGAACAATGGATCTCAAAACATTTATAATTTTTTCGTACTCTTATGCTATCTTGGGAAATTTCGCGCCTCCCAACTCTCCTCGTCTCTATTTTTTGACTTATTTACATCTTTGTTTCAATATACAACTTTACAGCCTACAACAAATTCTGACTTCATAAATGTACACACCAAAACTATGCACAAAACACAACAAAATGTGAAACTATCGATGATTATCATCCCCAAGAGTATTATGAGCGCACTCCTCACTGTATAAGAGTGACATACACTATTCAATTGGTCGAGTGTAATTAAAAGTACACACAGGTAGCATTTTCATTTATTTGAGGTATTTAGCGTGCACTTTCTGGGCCGAGTGATTATATCAGTACACGACTTATAAACTAACTTAAATTTAGAACAAACACAACACCTAGCCCCCAAGCCATTAATTCATCACCGTAAGAGGAGAAATCCAAATATTTTTTAGAATTTATTTTTTCTGTGAAAAATTCTTTAAGCTAACAAATTCGAATATTTAAATAAATGTATTATGTTTGTTCAACTTTTTTAATTAGACAAAAGGGACTATTGAGGGAATTTATTTGCTATGAAATTATATCTTTAAATTGAATAAAACTAACCAACGTAGGAATTTTCTAAAAAAAACCTTGAAATTTATTGGTTCTCAAATTTGTATTGCAAAAATCTTCGAGTTGAGTTCAATCAGCTACTAAAATTATTCTACTAGAAATTGATTTTTTTGAGTATTCGTACACTCCTAAAAGTAATACGGAATCTCTGAACGTCTGTAACGGGTCTCATTGCTTTGGAAGTTGTACACCACCCCCATTAACGGCTTAGTTTAGCGAATAGGATTGAAGAGAATATTAAGAGTATGTGTATTTGTATTAGCATAGAGATAGGCTGATACGATAATAATTATAGTTCTACAAAAATCCGTGATCACTCTGAGCTTAGAGCGTCGCAAGTTTGACACCTTAGACCATTCGACCACCAATGAGGGCCTACTAAAGTGACATGAATACATAATTTTAGGCCCCGAATTAGTTATATAGTAGAGTGAAAGTAAAGCTTGTCTGAACTGTTTATGATGAAGAAGTCAGGGCTCACATCACAGCCAGTTGTATTGATGTAGTTTTTAGAGATCATTTCGTATTCTCACTTCTATGAAAATATGAGTAAATTTAATCTACGTGATAATTTCTTCATCCTTACCCTATAATTGTGTAAGTATTAATGAATATCCATAGTAGCTAAACTACGTGAAACCCCCCAAGAAATAGTGAAAAGAATTCAATTAAGACAACTTAACCTATCAACTAAAGTATTTTTAAATTTTTATCAAATTGAAAATTAATTAAAATTCATGTTAGTAATTACATGATATATATTAAACTTGAAAAGTATAAATTAAATGTAAAATAGTCTTACTTCTGATCACATAAGTAATTTTTTTTATAGTTTTAATGAAATAAAAATATTTACATATAATTGGCGCTTGTCAGGTTTCAACTGTATCAAATAAATGAGAGTACAAAAAATTTAATTCACCTTTAGTTTATACAAAGTTTAAAAAAAATCGATTCTGAGTTGTTAAAAGTGAATATTCTCACAAATTTATTTTTATCTAAGATTAATGAGCACTTTGTCTCATAAATCCCCCTGATTTAGGTGCAACAAGGGAAATATTTTACTGTCGATGCACTAGGAACTCAACCTAAGACATGTGTCAAAGAAGAAATTCATTCACGCGCCACACTGATTTGTATTTACTCGCCAATTTGCATGCCAATGAAATGTTAACACCGCCGGTTCAAGACGATTAATCGGGAAAGGTTTATGTCCTAGTCTATCGTGTGGATGTTAATGTTAGCAAGATCTCATCTGGAAGAGAAAATAAAAAATAAAAGGGGTGGAGTTGGGGGCGGAGTGTAAGGAGCACGTGTTAACCACGGTGAAGATAGCCATCAGGCAAGTTTGTCCTCCTCGGCTACTTTACTTCTTGTATCTTGGTGGGAGGGGCGCAAAGGAGGCCTTGGATGTCAAGGTGTGTGTGTGTGGTGTCGGTGGGTGATGAGTTTCGCCTTTAATAGAAAATCCACACGAACATACCTGCATCGGTGGTCACACGTTCTATGGCAGTGTTCCCCAAACTTGTTCTGGCCAACACCTCCTTGTCTCCATAAGCTAATTCCCAAGGATCCTTACCTAACCCAATAAAAATCATTATTCAGAATAACGGTTAGCATAACATAACAACATTAACCAATTCACAACATGTTTTATATATATATATATATATATATTATATATTACAGTGGCTAAATTTGATAAAAATTGATGAATAAATAAACTGAAAATAGTTTATAATGTAGGGATTTGAAAGTACTCAGATTTCAAGCTTCAAGATGAGCTTGTCATTAAAGCTCGATATCGAGATCGAAAGTTGTGTAGGCTTATTTTTGAGCTTCCTCTTGATGTACGTACAAATCAAGTTTTAAAATTCAAGGATAAGTATAGGCTATTTAATAATTTAGATTATATCCAGAGTTACATTGATAGATCATTTGGCAACTTAAAAAATTGTTAAAATCAATATAAAATTTCACATTATCAATGTAATAGAACTAACAAAACTACTTTCGACAGGTAGACTAGCTCAATATTAATGTAAATTCTATATCCTCGATTGAAGTTGCATTGTCTTGACAAGGCGATGAAAATTAAAATAACTTAATAGATCAATAAATACTTGAATAATCTTTATGTTTACTATTCTTACATAGTCATTTTCTTAAATTATAATTTCAGTTAAATTAAAAATGTAACATTGAGGATCCGTACTGATTGTTTTCGAACTTAAGTTTTTTAAACTTGTATTAATCCATTCAATTAGAAACAAAACTAGCATTAATTAGTATTTAGTTATAAAATTATGTTGGTTAACCTGTATAAAATCAATGTCAATCAATATTGCAATAAATATTGTAACAAACTTAACACATTCTAGCTAAAAAGGCATTTAGTATTTCATATTGTTTACTAGAAATATTGTTTTAGCAATTTTATTTTTCATTTTAAAGCATGAACATCAATTTATAAGCATTAAATCGAAATAAATTTTATAGTAAAATAATTAATAGTGAGCATCCCTATAAGGCATATGCACAATTGCGCATAAAGGAATCGAATTATTGGAACTAAAGAATTGATTATGCGCAATTATTACATTACGGACTAATAAACTAAATATAGAACATTTCAAATTTCTAATTACTTGTGATTCTTACATTTACTTAGAGGGTAGTTAAAGATTCTGAGGCTCATTTTGGGAAGATCTTAGCTCATTGAAACGTCAATTTCATTAACCTTTTTGTAATTTTTTAGTGTAATTGTAAGGTGTTTAAAGACGTCAGTTTAACAATTATTTTCTTCTTTTATTTTTATTTGAGTAATTTACTCATTTTTAAATCGTATTTTTTATAAAGTGCTATTTATACGTTAAAAACCAATCTTTCAAATATTTTTAATTTTATCAAAGGTATTTACTATTTATAAAAATGAATGATATTCATATTTTAAGAACATGTGTTGTTTTAGTATATATTTTTATAATCTCATATTTTAAAAATGTGGTACTTACATTTTATGTTTGTTTTGACTGGTGATATTTTATATATATATATATATATATATATATACTAATTTAATTTTAAAATAAATAAAAAACATATATTTTAACGTTTAGAATTATGAATACACATGAACCCAGCTTGAACTCGGAATCGTTTGGAAATACTCAATTTGAGTCCAACTAGAATTTAAAAAAAAACCTAATCTCGCAAACCTCTAGCTATAGTATAATTTATTTATAGTAAAATAAATAAAATATCTGATAATATTATTTATGCATCGCACAAACATCTACTCATTAAAAATCATTAATATTTAATTATTTTTACTGTTATTTAAAAACATACTTTATTTAGATAGTAATTAAATATTAAATAAAATAATTTTAAATATGCAAATATATTCATATTAAATAACACATTTTTATTTTCAGGCTAAATTTTTTTACTCCATTCAAAATTAAACTCAAGTTTACAATAAAAGAGTGACAACTCGTGAACATCCAAGCTCTAGATGTAATGCAATAAGCCATTGGGAGCCAGCGATATAATTTGTCTTCTCCCCCGAGGAAATACACATCAAGCTACCACTAAGAATAATATTTCAGTTCTCACGCTTATATTTTGCTGTGAAATTTGTTGAATGTTTGATATTGCCCTGGCAGTGATGTTTGATTCTATAATTGACCTGTTGCACGCAATATGGCTACAGCCTGTGGTGAAGTCTTACTCCAATTATTAGCGTCTCTTGAAACCACCCCAGGCTACCCCATTGTGATACTATGCCTGGTAAAAAGTATATTACCTACCTGAGTTATACATGAAGACTTCGGGCTAGCACACTACGATGTGACTCCTAGTTCGAACTGTATTACCTACTTAAGCTACACACGAAGACTCCAGGTTAACACACTACAATGTGACGCCTGGTTAGAGCTGTATTACCTACTTAAGTTACACCTGAAGACTCCAGGTTAACACACTATAATGTGAGGCCTGGTTAGAGCTGTATTACTTACTTGTTACACCTGAAGACTCTAGGTTAACACACTACAATGTGACGCCTGGTTAGAGCTGTATTACCTACTTAAGTTACACCTGAAGACTCCAGGTTAACACACTATAATGTGAGGCCTGGTTAGAGCTGTATTACTTACTTGTTACACCTGAAGACTCTAGGTTAACACACTACAATGTGACGCCTGGTTAGAGCTGTATTACCTACTTAAGTTACACCTGAAGACTCCAGGTTAACACACTATAATGTGAGGCCTGGTTAGAGCTGTATTACTTACTTGTTACACCTGAAGACTCTAGGTTAACACACTACAATGTGACGCCTGGTTAGAGCTGTATTACCTACTTAAGTTACACCTGAAGACTCCAGGTTAACACACTATAATGTGAGGCCTGGTTAGAGCT
This sequence comes from Timema genevievae, assembly GCA_902155825.1. NCBI lineage: Eukaryota > Metazoa > Arthropoda > Insecta > Phasmatodea > Timematidae > Timema > Timema genevievae. The sequence continues at coordinate 333,621 of CABFWO010000042.1, read as the reverse complement.
GTATTACTTACTTGTTACACCTGAAGACTCTAGGTTAACACACTACAATGTGACGCCTGGTTAGAGCTGTATTACCTACTTAAGTTACACCTGAAGACTCCAGGTTAACACACTATAATGTGAGGCCTGGTTAGAGCTGTATTACTTACTTGTTACACCTGAAGACTCTAGGTTAACACACTACAATGTGACGCCTGGTTAGAGCTGTATTACCTACTTAAGTTACACCTGAAGACTCCAGGTTAACACACTATAATGTGAGGCCTGGTTAGAGCTGTATTACTTACTTGTTACACCTGAAGACTCTAGGTTAACACACTACAATGTGACGCCTGGTTAGAGCTGTATTACCTACTTAAGTTACACCTGAAGACTCCAGGTTAACACACTATAATGTGAGGCCTGGTTAGAGCTGTATTACCTACTTAAGTTACACATGAAGACTTCAGGTTAACATACTACAATGTGACGCCTGGTTAGAACTGTATTACCTACTTAAGTTACACACGAAGACTCCTGACTACCACACCATAATGAGATGCCTAGTTAGAGCTGTATTACCTACTTAAGTTACACACGAAGACTCCTGGCTACCACACTACAAGGAGACGCCTGGTTAGAGCTGTTTTACCTACTTGAGCTACACATGAAGGCCCCTGCATTTATTGCCTAATCCAGGTGTTCCAATGAGGTGTCATGGGATCTTAGACTTGCCTTTCTTCTCCAATGTTTTCAAGTAAGGGTAAGTTAAGGCAAAACTAATTAATAATATTTTAGAAAACATAAAATAGAATTAAGTAAGGAGCGTAGTTTAATATTATATCAGACTTGGATTGTAAATATTTAATTCAAAAGATGTTCATTTTACAAGAGGTATAATTTATAGAAATTGTAATGAAAGGGAAAGATTCACTAGTATAAGATAATAGATACAGTACAATAAAATGATATGGAACGAGTTAAAATAACAAATACGTTTAATGTTTGTAATAATCATTTTTATACTTTGTTCTTGGATGTGGATAGGGTTTTAATATTTGTATCGACTAGTTTTAAAAAGAAAGCAGGTTGAGCATTATTTTAAGTGGGGAATTTTTATTTCCAGCAGTTAGTTCCATGATGGCTTACAGGACAAGATAACTGTAATATTATTAGAAACAAAGAGTAAAGTAACATTCAGTAAATAAAATTTCAAGTTATGATAAAACGAACTGTGTCTCAAATTCTTTTGCTTTCAACTTGATGGGAATATATGTGGAAATAATTTATTGCAAATAAATCTGTGCAATACAAGCCTGTTCTATAAGGTTTGAAATGGTTTTATATAATAGTGTACAGTGTTGCGCATGAATAAGGAGCTAATATATTTTATATCTATCCACTTAGCTTGTTTAGAAAGGATATAACTATTTTATAACCGAGTATATTGTCCAATGCGTCAATAAAGGATAGTGCTAGTTTTATCTCGGAGTGTAGGGTGGTAAAATTATATAAGTCGTCACTCTGGTATTATACAGGTCTGGTGATAGCAGGAGGTTAGATGTTTGAATCTCGGTTGGGTCTACTAGAGGTGGTTTTTACTAAACAGTTTCTCACTCCCCTTTCATGCAGATGCGGGTTGATGACCTCTAAAATATTTCCTTCCTCATTTCTACCCAATTATAGTAGTTATCATAAATGCATATAACCTGAATAGGAAGTAGTATTATTATTATTATTATTATTATTATTATTATTATTATTATTATTATTATTATTAGCACTGCGTCTTACTACCCGTTCGGTTTATATGCACTTACGCTAATGTGCAATGATAGGGTGATTGTGAGATGAAATTGAGGACATACAGTTTAACGTGGAATCAAAACCACGATGGAGGCCTGGAATTCCTCACATTCACAAGTTGTGATTAATACACGTCTTGTCAGAGGTGAAGGAAGGGTTTGGCAATCAGATAAATCTGTGCCGGGACCGGGGATTGAACCCCGATCCCCCAACACAGAAGTCTGACACCTTACCCCTAGACCACCAGGTCACCTACTAGAAAGTAAGAAGTGGTTATAAAAAAATGTTTGCGTGCATGACTGTAGCATACTGCTTAGAAGTGTCAACTAACTATCAATTTTATTACTATTAAAATCTAACCAGTCATAGCCTAGATTAAATTTCTTGCATGTCCAAGTCACAGGTTTATGGTATGGTCCAGCAAAGGTTCAAACATTTGATTATTTTCGAACAAATGTAAATTCCAACATTAGTTTTTTTAAAAGCCATTTGGAAACATTTTAGAATTTCATAAACGGTATAAGCAAAACTTTATACAGTTAATTATTACCTCATTTAATCAGTGGTTTAAGGAGTCAATCCCTTTTATAAGAGACCACTGGATAATTGGGGAAATTACTTGGGAGACTACAATAATTCTATTTGCGTAAACTACCCATATGCTAGCTGACAAGTGCTAGAGTATTAGAAACAAATTATGGTGATGTACAGTATAATCTATTATATAATAAAGGAGCAATGTACAGTAAGTATTAATAATTTTTTCTTCACTAAAATTACTTAACTATGACAAATATTTTAAATCCAATATTAATCTATGATTAATTAGACAAAAATGTGTGGATTATAAACTAGCACGAAAATAACGAAAAAATTCCCTAAATTAATGATTGGTTTCGCTCATAAAAAAATTTCATGTTTATCTTATATAATTTGATAATACAATGTCGTCATTCCAAAATGTTCTTATTTAACTGAAGTCGTAGTTTTAATTATGAGGGGTAATAAAGAACTTTAAACTAAAAATTAGTAATACCTATATTATGAAATTGTTTTTAATGTAACAACTGTATATTCTAATTTGCCTTTATACCTACAGGTCAACATAAGGTTATGAATCAAAGGAGCGTCAGTGAGATCTGACATCTTAGCTCATTTTGTAGTGTGTCTGTCTACTGAGCTAATGGTACCGGGTCCGATTCCCGGTATGTCTGAATAATTTATCATTGGTAAAATTTGGGCTTCACCTTTCACAGTAATGAATTAACAGGTAGGGGATGGATGTTATGTCTGTAATAAATTTAAGTTAGTTGATAAATAATGTGTTGATATAATTAGTAGGTTCAGAAAGTGTCCCTTAAATATCTCAAATAAATTAAAATGATCATCACTGATAATGTGTGAGGTCAAACATTTCTGAAAATGATTGTAGCCCAAGCCATTGAAAGTTGGGAAACACCCCTCCCACCTTTTTAAACACTTTAAGAAACTGAATAGTTATTTGTTCATTTATTTATAACTATTAGCAACAAAAGATAATAGAACCTAACGGTGTGGCGTGTTATGTAGTATATTCTTCGTTTGATAACTTATCCCATACTTACACTTTATATTCGTCTTCAATTCACGGGCCATGGTATATTTCTCTTCACTAATGAGTGGCATTGTCTTCTGACTAATGAAACCTTAATTAAAAACAATAATTATCTTTTCCTGTTGAATAAATAGGCCACTTCAGTGGAGTATTTATAAGTGTTTCTGTTCTGCTTGAATAAACATAATGACCTTAAGATGTATCTGCAAAGTAAGATAAAATATGTAGATAATACCAAGAAAAATTTTCATTCTATGCTTGATTCTTATAAAATATTTAATGATACTAAATGCATTTTCTTTTAAATGAGGAATTAAATAATATTAATTTGTTTTATAAAACGCATGCACTTTTTGGAAATATGTTGATGATAGTTTATTTATTGCAAGTAAAATATGAAACTATATTGTTTACTAATTGTGATCTTAATTTGTGAGAATACATGTTGTATCATAAATCTTGTGGAATTAATTTTCTGTACTAGATTTAGGTAGGGAACATTATAATACTAAAAGCTTATAAAAATATTCAATTTACAACTGATACCATGGTAGCACAATTATGCGTTTTACAGTTACCCATCACTGTGTCCTAGTAGCTTGAGAAGTAGAATACATGTATAGATAACACTAGTTATCATTTGATACAGTACCTAAAACTAGAAATAATTTATTCCGTTTGTGTGTCCGTGTGTGTTTAGATTCTTTAAATATATTACAGTAATTTAATTTAGATTTTAAAAGTTTTTCTCTAGTCTAAGGCTTGTTTAATCTACTAGCCTTTCGTTGTAGACACCCTCTAAAATTTGTATAGATGGAGAGTGCTAAATTGAATGTAAATGGCATAGACATAATATATATATATTAATGTACAAGAGAGTTTCTGTACCAATACAATGTTAGCTTATAACTAGAGAAATACTAAATCAATTTAGATCAATATTTTTACATTATGTATAATTTTTCCGGGGTGGTTTTAGGCTATTTATCAACGAAATATATCTTAAAGAAAATGAGTGATGACGTTAAAACTAATAAGATGATTTTCTTAGTTATAAACGAGAGTATGAACACTGTATGTCCACTCATAGCTAGAGAACTACTGATTCTATTTAGACGAGTTCTATTTTATACTATGTAAAATTTCTACACAGATTTTAAACATTTGGTCAACCAGAGCGCTGAGCAGCCACGTTAAAATATATAAAATAGTTTTTTTTTCAAGATTCTCTTTCAAGCCACATTAAAAACGACTATTTTTTTCTATTAATATAGTTCACTAATGACTATTAAACTTTTTATTTTGGTCTAATTTGATAACTAAGGGAATATATTATATACTTCAAATTTAACAAAAAATCTCAGGTGTTATTTCACGCTTAAATCCAAAGATAAATTTGAGTTTTGTTTGGACAGATGTTTAATAATACATTTGGTGTGTAAATACCGTTATTTGGCAAACAAAAATTGCACGCGTAACGTTATGTTCCACATCGTTATTTGATTTGATCTTACAGTCGAATAGATAGATAGATATTAAGACAAATAGATGACTTCCCCCCCTTCCCAAAAAAAGGGCAGTTGACACTAAAGAGCACCAGAGGAAATAGCCATATAAATAAGTGATAATATTTATATTAATTTCGTGTACAGCCGTTCTGACTTAAAGCCCAAGAAAAACTACAGAAGTACGGTACTTGGGTAGACCTAAAGGTCTGAACATTAAGAGTGTTATTTTTTACTTTTATCTGTAGCCTTTGATCACTTGCCCACTGGCGCGGGGAACTTCAAAACCAAGAAATCAAGGGAGGTGAAACTTTACATACAAATTTCAGGAAGCCTGTGGGCAGGGGTCAGCAAACCTTTTGGGTCCCGACTTTTACAGCAATAAAAGGTTCCGCGATTACCCTTACTTTCTCCATGTTATTTTTTTTCCCATACCTACATCTTAGATTTATTCCTAAAATTCAATATTTCTTCCAATATTTACACTCGAGAAAAATCGAGGTAGTAAATATAACATTACAGACATGGAATTGTTTTTTTTGTCATGAATCCAGGCTCTATGCCAGTAGTTTTGGTTTACAAACGAGATAATTTTTTTGTGATTCTTTTTCACGTAATTGTACTATTACATACCAAAGAATGGGTTTTCAAGTGAATCTGTATAGTGGAACAAAATCTGGGTCTCCGTGAAACTTGTGCGTAAGTCCGGTTACGAAGCCTGTCTGTAATGGAGTGGCCGTGGGCTGATGTCACCTGACGCTTCACGCATCCCAGTTCGGAATGTGATATTTACAGTCTTCTCGGTCAACGACGTATGTTTTACTATTAGGATGGAAACAACGAAGTCTGTACAGGGATGGCCTTGTCCATTCCCGCTTAGGGCAGCCATCTTGTACTTGTCCTCTGTGTAGGTAATTAGTGGTTTCATTTTCATTTCGAGTTTAATTATATAACTACTAAAAATAAAAATAAACTTTAAGAAGTTATTATTTCAAGAGGAAATGAAATTTAAAATTAATTATCATTAATGGAAGATTATGTGAGTGATCTAGTGAAAAAGTAGAAATTAGGAAAATATGTGCAAGTGTTCTGTGGTGAGTTCATATCAACACAAACTCAACATTTTAATGCATAGGGTTATAGATTTATTTTATTACTAGGCCTATAAGAAATAAAATAATTGCAAATTATAGTGGTTGTTACCAATAAAATTTTGTAAAACCACTGAACAATTTTAGATTTAAATAAATTGAAATATTCTACAGCTAACATTGATGACGTCACTACTGTGACGCGTTAACATAATTCCATTCTCGTACTGGAAACACATACGTACGTGAAAACCATCACACGTCATAGAATAGTGCCAGTCAGTAATCCATATCACTGTTTCCCAGTCGAGACTGGAAAGAAATACGTAATTATGTGTGTAAAATGAGTACATTTTTTCAGTGTGTGTCCCTGCCGAAATATAAAATACATAGAATAAATAAAATGTACACTCCGCTTAATCTGAAAGGTAGCAGACTTACCTTGACTGATTACATTATGACCCCCTTTTACAAGATACACCATACTGGAACCAAGCAAGGTAGCAGTCTTATCTTAACGGATTACACTATGGCCTTATTTTATAAGCCGCACCATAGTGGAATAATTTAATATAAGCTTGCGTTTTCTTGACGATGTAGTTTTCTTTCACGAGATCGACTGATAATTGCTGCGAGATCGACCGGTTGATCGCAATCGACGTGTTGCTGACCTTTGCCTGAGAATAATAATCTTGAGATTCTTTTTTAACATTTCAGAGCTTAATGTATTAGACCGCTCGACCAGTGGTTCAAGTAATTATTAAACTAAGAAACATAGCAAGTTGATATTTTAGATAGGCTTATCTACTTAAAGAACCCTTAAGATGTAGGCCTACAGTAGCCCTACATAATGGGCTTATTTTGTAACTAATACATATGGTGAACTTGACGCCTTAAACCACGTTATCACTGGTGTAGGTTATTCCAAAAAATACTAGAAAATATTTGCTTTACATATTAATTTATGTAAACCTTATATTGTGTTCCTCGGGCTTATTATATTTAAATCAATGGTGTGAACGTATTTATTTCCACATTTTCACGAAATGTGAGCCTGATGCCCTAGACCATGAGACCGTATATTCTGGAAGCTCAAAAATCAATAAATATAGAAATATAAAGAATTAGCTTTACTTAATTAATTAAGGTACCGTAACCACAGAGTGTGCCTTACAGGAGTATTTTTTTAATATGTAAATATATTTAGAATTTAACGTCCTTCGACCACTTAGCTTCAAATTCAAAATACCTAACAAGATCTATCTTTTAATAGGCCTACTTATTTTATGATGCCTAAAAATATGTACCATAAGCATATTTTTTACTCATATACATTTATATTGATATAGCTAATTATACATTTTGAACATCTTGTCCAATAGTTCAGGAACTGACAATCTAAGAAAAATAACTTAAATTTAGCATAGGCACAATATATGTGATTAAACCTTGGTGTATGCATATTCAGTGTATTATTTTGCATACATTTGTATACCTATATATATTTTTTTTTTAGTTTGACACCTTGAATCACTAGACTATTGTTGTGGATAGCTTAAAAGTAAGAAATTATAGACATTGAAAACTTGGTATTGGTATTCAAGGATCATTGAAAATATTGTTTCCAAACGTAATTATCTAACTCGTACATATTTCGAGGCATTCAACTTGAATTACCAGTTGCATGGATGTCTCTATAACCAAGAAAACAAGCGCGAGTTTAAGGGAGGGCCATAAGGGGCACGTGCCCCCCCTTAAGGTAGAATATTTAAAAACAAATTTAGACTAATGGAAGTGGAGGGTGAAGGCTGTGGTGGCGACCAATGAGGTTGTATATTAATTTCTGGAGTGTAAGTACAGGATAATTACTTGTGGGGGTGAAGCTAGGCTTGAATGGAGAATGAAATTGCTTTTTGTCTAGCTTCAAATACATTTAGCACTTTTTGACTCGTGTGTATTGACCTGATGAGAAATTTTGCATTTATAACACAACGAAAAATATAACATGATAAACTACTAATATTTATGTTTATAAAGTGAAAATTATCCTAAAATATTCGGTCATGCTTTTCATAAGTCCATTTTTTTTATCTCATATATTTACATGTAAATAAAACCTTATTTACATTAATCAAGAAGTTATTTTTATTCTGCATCTTATCGCTAGGTTGTGGGAGAATAGGGGTGGGCAGTGGGCACTGGGCAAGGAATTTGGTAAGAAGGACGCGTGTTAAGGAAAAATATGCTTACCAGCACACGCAAATGTTTTTCCAGTCAATACATCTGTGACCCCCCACCCCCCTTATACAATTTCCAAATTCATACTTACAGGAAAAAATGGCAAGGAATTATTAGGGTGTGTTCATCTTTAGCGTACTTTATTTTACTTTTACATATTTTGCAATCTTAACGCCTTTAGCCACTCGACCATCGTTGTGGGTGGGGTGACTTCAAAACCAAGAAACATTGAAATCTGAAACTCTGCTTTTTTTTTACTTTGTGAAATCTCAGGGAGTGCACCTTGGGTGAATTTCTTAAGTTATATGTTACCTGATGCCATATTCCGTTTAGCCAAAAAGCTAATAAAGCCTACACTTTTCAAGTGCACTTTGGGCATAAATACACAGGCTTGTACATGCATTGAAATCCTAACCAATTAGACATCGTGACAATTTATTGGGGAGGTAAAAAACAATAAACTTAGAGGCTGGAAAATTTGAATAGGTTTACATAGTTTGGCTATCCTTGGTTTGGGTGTTTAAAAATAATTATTGAAGGCCTGACTTCTTAAGCCCCTTAATCACCGGATGGGGGACTGCCAAATCAAGGGGCACATAAAGTGGAAATTTGTTATATATTCTCAAGGATACTAGCGTAAGTGCGCATCATACATTTTATTTGAATATATGAATATATAACTTGAGTTAATTATTAAATTGCATGATTATCGGTTTCTAATGTCAAAAAGGTATCCAACATCTGTCTTTATCAGTATTTTCGTTTAATATAAATATAGAAACCTATCACTAAGGAGAAATTTCAAATATTAATGCAAATAAATTTAACAAGCTCACTAACTTCCCATGGACATTTCTGGGCACTTGCCGCTAGTAGGCCTAGTAGAAAATAAACATAGATAAAACTTACGATACAAAAGGAAATATTATAGCTAAGCTAAGGTAATTACTCTTGTTGATCAAGCTAAAAATGTTTTCTTTTAAAAGAGACGAATTGCTATTGGGCTATGTTTGTATAGTAGTCAACCCAAAGTCTAGTTGGCTCCTCAAAGATGTTCCACCTTCAGCTGTAAAGCCTAGGCAGAGAGGTGGGGATGTTGAGGTCCTCCACAAGGAAGGGATTATAAGTAGCCAAGGTGTAATAGCCTAGTTCAACCACTTTTAAGAGGGTCGAGGGGGGAGGGGCTCGAGGATTAACCCGTACTCCCCTTACGTTGCTTGGAAGTCCAGGAGAAAATTAGGAGCTTCGCTTTCAAAATGAAATAAGAACTAAATTCATAAACGAATGTAAGGTTAGGTTAAGTTAGATTGGGTAGGAGCCATATCTATATTTAGAAACTATGGAAGGTTTGAAAGCTAATTTTTTAGCATAATAATTATTTCTAACACTATTTTATTAGTTGGTTTTTTTACGTAACAACTTGCTCTAGTTCATATCAGAAGATTATAGTGCATTGTAAACGCTGTATCCGATCAGAGATGTATGTATCTGGGCTATAAAGTGGGTTAATCTTGTTCATTTATTGTGGTAAAATGAATAGAGGGTCTAACATCGTCTATATTGGACCTCAATCCTAAGTTCCCAACAAGGATTTTTTCTTGTGTGAACTGTGTCTTACTACCCATTCGAGCTATCCGCATGTTTATACTATTCAGTAGGAATCAGGTAGGTATAATTTTAGAGGAAATATATGAAATCTTAATTTGATTAAAGGAAAAGTGGGAAACAATATTAGATAAAATTCACCCTTAGCACACTCGTCTTGAATCCAAGCCATGGGTTTGAATTACTTACTAGAATTTATTTATTCATAAATATTCAAAGTTTTATTCAAACACGTGTTTTCATTTCATTTCTTACATGGGTTGATTTTTAAACCTGAGGACGTCTAGCACATTCAGTTTTAAATCATTAATTAGCTCATTAACTGTAATTAATAGTTTCAATTACAGCTACAGAGATTTAAATCCTTTGAAAGCGAATATTGTAGGGGATAAAACTTATGATTGTTGGTTTAAGGATCATTATGTACATCGAATTATCTAATCTAATTGTTAGGAAAAAGAGTGGTACCAATATGGTGTTCGAACCTTGACCTAAACATCTACTACAACTAATGATAGTGCGAGTTAATTGTTAAACCGCTCAACCACCTAAAAGTGATTATTTTTTCCCGCCGCTTCTCATTACGTGAATGGGCTAAAAGAATATATATTATACATTTACATTTATGTGAGGTATCTAACTTTCACTTTCTGAACCAAATTAAATATCGGTACACGAACTATAAACTAACTTAAATATAGAACAGACACAATATCCAGCCCCCCCTTAGGTTAATTCGTCACTGTGAAAAAGAAAACGCACATTTTACCAATGAAACAGTTTTTGGCCATGTCGGGAATAGAGCCCAGGGCCCTTAGCTCACCAAACAAACACTCTACCAACTGAGTTAAGGGGTTTTGGATAACTATTATAATGGGTAAAGGATTAAGAAAGTAGAGTTAAAATCTACCTTCATTTGCGTGAAGGTATATTGGAAAACCATTTAGGAAAACTAAGTCTTAGTGTATCCAACCGGGATTTGAGCCCCAGTCTTGAAGTCACAAAGAAACTCAATTAAATGAGCTTGACATTAAGACCATGTGCCCACAGATGTGAGCTTAGTCACAATACATTATCACTAAAGCGTATAAACTTAAACAGTAGTTTATAGCCTAATAGCATGAAAACGGATGCGTCCACGATGTTAGATCTAGTGGCCATTATATAACGAGTTCCGAGTTCATCCACACTGGTGCCTTTCACCGCGAAAATACAAAGACCATGTTTGAGTAATTAACTCCTTTCAAGTTTCACTATTATCTACGTCTTTTATCACCGTGTGTATTACAGCGCACGCACACATGGCTCGCATACTTGCATTGTTTGGCTCCAGAGGTAAGGTAATGCCAATTAGAATTAGTCTTATATCTTAATTGTTATACGAAATCAAGTTCGGTGCTGTATTATGTTGTTGAAAACAAAGAGCGTTATTAATATAATTTGTTGTTCGGTGTCATAACAAAAGCTGATGGTAATCGTTTTGAGTTGGGGTATATTATAGTGACTTGAACATATGTAATGTATAAAGTTGGTTCAATGATATTTTGGTTTGAATAATTCTTTAACCAATATGTTTATCAATAATGCTTATAACACATAATAATGTACACCATAGTAATTGTGTTAAGTACCGGTAATTTATGAAATTAATTGTTCATTAAAAGAACACTTTCTAAAACCAGGGGTTTATCATCATTTTATCTATAGCCACTTGTAATTAAAATATTGAAATAAATCGCGTATCCGAAAAAATAACTAGAATATATTTTTTCTTACATCTTTTTGGAATCAACATATTCCAAATATACCAAAAATAAAATAATTTTTATGTTCACTAATTGACAAGTTGATTCAAAAATCAAGGCTGAAAGACATTATTCATGGTGCCACAAAGTGTGAAACAGCTAAACATATTTTTAAACAGAATAGAGTCCATCCAATTTAGTTCAAACTTTGTACGCGTTGTTATAGACTTTTGTTTTGGCTAAGGATGACCTATCCAACTTTATCATGATTAGTTTTATTAATTATTTTGAATACACTCAGGGAAAGCTAACGTATTTTCAGAAACACAAGAAATCAATTTTTTTAATGTGTGAATTGAAACACAAAATATCATTAGTAAATCATAGTCGATTGCTTTAATACAAAAGAGTATATTCTTGTAAGACCCAATATTGATGTATTTATTTGAATCGAATTCGATTAATGAACATTTTAATAGAAATGTTTTGTCCTGAATATATCAAACCACTATTAAAATTACAACAATTTCTACCTGAAGTTGAAAATATCACCCCCTTCAATCCACCCCAGACGCATCTCCAGAACCACTGGGGATATGGGCCCATCTTCAGTTTGGAGGTACTTCTTGAGATATTACCCGAAAAAAGCCCCCTCCTCAAACACCTTCCAGCTCTCGTCCCCTTGCCTGAAGCATCTTTGGAGCTGCTGGAACTATGGGGCCCATCATAGGGTTGGGGGTGCCCCTTGAAAACTTATCATAAAAAAATCCTTCTAAATCCCTCCGACTCCCCTCTTCCCCAGATGCATCCAAGATAAATTTCCCCCACTCCTTTCTAGCCCCTCCTCCCCCCCCAAACACATCTCCAGACTAAATAGATAGGGCTTGAGGACAAATCTTCGGTTGGGGGCTACCTGTTAATAAATTAATATAATTTTGGTTTATCTGATAAATATGTTACGGAAAAAATATATATTCAAATGTAAGAATTTATTAAAGTATTTGACTTCGTGATAATCACTAACAAGGCCACTAACGTCGCCTTCATTTTGTTATAAAATATGCGATGTAATAGGAATATAAATGGCGTTGGAATCTCTCAGATAGTTTTTATTCATGGAGTGATTGTTGTTTTTGGGAAGTCTAACAAAAAGAGGTGGCCTTGGAATCCCTATGGAAAAATTTGTTTCTTGGTTGTTTAGTTTTGCTATGCATGTAGTGTCCGTTGTATTTGAAGATTACTGAAAATGTATACATTTACAGCTCTTTATATTTCATTAATTTGAGAAAAATATTTATTTTAATTAGTTTAGACATAAGCTTTGTTAAATAAAATAATATTATTTTCTATAAATACATAAGTATTACGCATTGGCGCGTGTATTTGCTATTTAACATTATGATTTTTTTAATTTGGTCTTTAATACACTAATAGAGATGATTTAGCATTTTAAAAAAATCACTATTCAAATAGATAGGTAACAAAAAAAATAATATTATTACACTAAACGATTTTATAAATAATTATAAATAATAATTCTCAACTCAGATTTAGATAAATACTCAGAGAATGTAAGAGATAAGCTACCATTTTCAAGATAGAATCTAATTGATTCTAGTAAACTTTATAACGTTATGTCAAATTTTGCTTTGACCAAGGGTGTAAACATAAAAATGTATAGTTGCCAATGTGAAGAAACGCTTAAATAGCTATTTGTGTTTGTCAAAAAAGGTGTCTTCATACCTTAAGACCTCTCCACACTCAAGCAAAATAGCAGAACTTTTGTTTAAGCGATGTTTTAAAATATATTATATTTGAATGAGCTATCCTATGGACCACTGGAAGCATGTGGCACGCGACACATTTTTTTATTAATAATAATAATAATAATAATAATATTTAGCACCGCGTCTTACTACCCGTTCGGGTTATACGCTTAAGTACTAATCACGCTAATGGATTAGGAATTGGGAAGGTTGAATATAGAGGAAGTGAACCCGCATTTGCGTGGAGGGAGAGTGGAAAACCATTTAGGAAAATCCACTCCCAGTTCACCCGACCGAGATTCGAACCTCGATCTCCCCGACCTCGGCGGTCGAGCTCAACACGACTAGCGCGTTAGCCAACTACGCCACCGAGGCGGGTATTTTTTTATTAATGCCCACAATTGTCGACGGGTTTTTAAAATAAATATATGTTACCTCAAGATTGAATGGATGAGATGAAACATGAAAAGATTCCGTGCAACCTAATTTTTGGAAAAACGAAAAAAACTGATTACTGCTGAAAGTAAGCATTTTACATAAATACTTACAATCAACCAACTGTAGCACTAAATGAGCTGAACACTTTCTTACACTGTTTTAAAATTTCAAAAATTAAATTGGAGCGCTATACATAAATTAATTTGATGGAATGCTTTCCTTTTACTCCTCAACATATTTAAAGAGTGATAATTATTTTAAATTAATATGTTCCTTGGAACAATCGTTATTATTTTCTAATTAAATCATTATTATAGTAATATTTATGACATATATTATTTTCATCAAAAACTGAATATGAATAATAAAGCTTTTGAAAAAATTAAAAAAAAGCAAAATAAAAACATTGCCCTAGCCTAACCATACAATATTTTTTTTAGAAAGGATAAAAATACTTACACAAAACACATATGAATGCTAGTTTTCATTATAAATGTGTCTTTTTTTTTTCTAGTCACTATCATCTTGAAATTCATCAGCTTGAGCAGGAGTTATTGGCCATAACAAAATGTTGTCGTAGAACTCCTTGTGTTCATCGGGAACATAGTGCACAACTTTTCTGATATATATATATTTTTTGCAGTTAATAGGAACCTTTCCATTACACACAGGAGTTGTGGTAAATGCAACGTTACCCCGACCTTTATACAGTTCGAACACATCACCTAGTAGTCTGTCAATGAATGAATGTGCTTGTACATAACTTTTCTGATCTTCTCTGTACACTAGGTGTCTGTATTTGCTGATTAGAAATGTTTCATTAGCCCCAACAATGTTTGTACTCTTCTTGAAAGTATCAGACTACCAACCGTTGAAGTCATGATATTTTTTTTCTCAACAGACTTAACTTCAAAAGTTCTTGCGTGGAAGAAGGAAAATATTCCTGGAATCGTTTCCTTTTCCACCTCATTCATATATTTAAAGCTTGTTTACATACATTAGAAATGAAGGAATGTTTTCTTTATTTAGGCCAATTGATGCAGCTTTGGGTCAGCTAAAAAAAGGCTATCTCAGTTTGAAATGGCAAAAATGTGGAATATTTTCATTTTTAATCTCATCCATTCAATCATATATATATATATATATATATATATATATACACTCACAAAATATTGTTTTACAGAACAGGCTCCATCATCTTACCTAGGCCTACATATTAAAATCTTAGTATTACTGTGTTGTAAGTGTATTCTTTTTCAAAGTTACCCTATTTAAAATCATTTAAACTATCATTTATGTATTACTATTATTATTACTTGTTTATTTGCTTGCGGGCTGGTATAACTGTCACACGAGTCATGAAATGTTGAACGATTAGAAACTGGTAAATTTTCACCCAAACAGTTCCAGGGCTTCATCTTTGAAATTTAATATGTTCAGACTTTATTCGGTTCTTAAGGAAACTCTCATAACTTACATGTAGAACTACAATTATTTTATATCACACCGAAAAGTTTTTTATATTGGTTCTAAAAATCTTGAAGAGAACCCACATCCCCATTTGCTACTTCATCACTTTGAAATCTAAATATCTGATATTAATGTTTGTTTGGGGTCGTTCTGATAACCACCTGACGAATTTCAATCTTCCATCACACTAAAACAATATTTATTTTATCATTTTAAGAATTATCAAAGCTCGAATTTCACCATTTTCATTTTTAAATAGTAAATATTAAAATATATTACTTAATCTGTTATTGGAGTAATTCTCTACATTCATGACAAGTTTCCATTTGCTGCTTGACCTAAGAGGTTTTTTTCAGTTTCACTTAACCACACAACTCTTCTTCCCTAATTTATCCATTTAAAATCTTTAGTCTTTTATCGCTATATGGATGTCTTTATACCTTCTTGTTAAATTTAATTTTTCTACCAAACAGAAAAAATATTTATTTCTATTAGTATTGGAAAATGTAACAAGCTCTCTTTAAACAACTCCTACTTAGAAATTTCAAAATTTAATATCAATATGTTTATGTGATATTGTTCTCATTTTATACCACATCTAAAGTGCTTTTATTTGTTTGCAATCCCTCCCAACCCTCTATTCCATATTTTCTATAGTCCAAGTTACAAATTTAGCATATCACCCCTAAGTAATCATTTGGAGCGTACTTTTTACCCGTCTGGCTAACTTCAGTTTTCCTAATATGTTTCTCCAGATATTTGCTCTTAATCCGAATAAGTGTATCACCACACTATCTCATCAGCTAGCAAAGCAGTGTCGAAAAAATAGAATATTAGTGTGGTTACATATGCGTCTTGAATTTATATCGACTCAAGTATATTGACTCTTAAAGAATTAATTTTCTTGTAACTCTTCTTAGCAACGAGGGGTTTGGAGGAAATATCAACAAACCATATATTATAAATCTATTTGGCAACGAGGTGTTTGGAGGAAATATCAACAAACCATATATTATAAATATCCTTGGCAACGAGGGGTTTGGAGGAAATATCAACAAACCATATATTATAAATCTCCTTGGCAACGAGGTGTCTGGAGGAAATATCAACAAACCATATATTATAAATATCCTTGGCAACGAGGGGTTTGGAGGAAATATCAACAAACCATATATTATAAATCTTCTTGGTAACGAGGGGTTTGGAGGAAATATCAACAAACCATATATTATAAATCTCCTTGGCAACGAGGGGCTTGGAGGAAATATCAACAAACCATATATTATAAATCTATTTGGCAACGAGAGGTTTGGAGGAAATATCAACAAACCATATATTATAAATCTCCTTGGCAACGAGGGGTCTGGAGGAAATATCAACAAACCATATATTATAAATATCCTTGGCAACGAGGGGTTTGGAGGAAATATCAACAAACCATATATTATAAATCTTCTTGGCAACGAGGGGTTTGGAGGAAATATCAACAAACTATATATTATAAATCTCCTTGGCAACGAGGGGTCTGGAGGAAATATCAACAAACCATATATTATAAATCTTCTTGGTAACGAGGGGTTTGGAGGAAATATCAACAAACTATATATTATAAATATCCTTGGCAACGAGGGGTCTGGAGGAAATATCAACAAACCATATATTATAAATATCCTTGGCAACGAGTGTTTTCGGGGTATGTTTTATGACATTTTATGCCTTCACATAAGAAAGTAAATTGTGTTTCTTTCACAAATAAAATATGCACATAAGGAAACCATCACCTGTCATTTGTTCTTTAATTTACATAGATCAGGCTAGGTTCGTATTCATGCATAGTGCTTTGCTAATAGTAAACAATGCATAACGTACATTGCAGAATTCATAATTAAAATACATTGATTTATAATGAAATGTAGTGACTAAGTCTAAAAGTAGATAATGCATGTATTTTACTGTTCATTGCAACATTGCCTCCGTGTAAAAGAGTTACCTTTAGTATACTTGTTTTGCCTTAAATTTAAGTATTTTTTCAGTTATCTTTTAGTTTTTCATATAAATTGTGCTTATTTAGTTTTACTCCTTTGATAATAAATTTAAAACTATTTATTTCGTTGTTAATTTCAACAATGCATCCACGTAAGAGAGTCACTTTTAGCGTGCTTGCATTTGCTTCTTGAATTTTAGGTATTTTTTTGAGTTAGTTTATGGTTTTGCCTGTAAATTAGGTTAATTTAATTTTATTTCTTTGATGTTAAATTTAAAGCATTTTAATTTGGTGTTCATTGCAATAAGGGCACCCCGTAGAAAAACCTTTGTTAGTATGCTTGCATTTGTGTCTTAAATTTAGGAATGGTTTCAGTCATTTCATACTGTTGCTTGTGAATTAGTTTAATGTAGTTTGGTTTCTCAGTACTAAACCAACAGTACAATATTATTTGGTGAGATAGGGCTCTCTAATGTTTGTCAGAACGGTCAAATTTTTAAGGCATTTTATTCTTTTCTACTTAGCATAAACTAAAATAATACAAAATAATACATTTTTAGAATGTTTGTCTAACTCTCTGTTTGTATTCAAGTAAGCTCAAAAATTACTGAGATGGGACTTCTTAAGTTTTACTTCTTATTTTTCAGGGAACCATGGTAATTTATATAACATAACATTAGCTAATCAGTGAGTGAAGTAGAATAAAAAAAACTGGGCCTAAGCAGAGAACATTCATCACTACTGGTATTGCGGGTACATAATATGGCACATTTTATATATATATATAATATGGCACAATATATATATATCATCGTATCATCGTGAATCTTCTTACGCACATAAAACACTGCTATCTACTAGGTTTCATTCTTCTATAGCATTTGAATTTGACGAATGGGTTGATGTATTGTTTAATGTGAGCAAAGCGGAAGGAAAGTTATAGTTGATAAGCTATTGCCATTTTGCAAGATACTTAAATTTAGAAATATTACCAAAATTATAATATTTAGCAGCAAGTTTTATGCCATGTTTGAGAAATGTTGATTTTTAAATATTTCACCGTTCTATTCAATCATTACTCATTCTATTGTTATTAATTGTAAAGTTAAGCTTATTCAAAAAAAATTATAATCAAGTCAAGAACATATTAAGCTTTGTTATGTGGTCTTATCACAATGGAATATTGAATAATAATAAATTAAAACTTAACTTATAAGTCTATGTTAATTTTTTTGAACTAATTTGAATGGTATTTCTGACTGAATCGTTTAGATAAACTAACTAAACTAAACATAGTTTATAAGAAATAGACCAAGCATTACCAATTTAAAATATTTAAAAATTGTTTTTAATAAGTCAACTTATATTAAATAATAATACTTTATTGACTTGGAAAGGCTTGGTAAAAATCATTATCAAAGTGGTAAAACTTTATTAATTTGCCCAAAAATCTTTATACGAAAATAAAAATCTATAGTTAGAATTTAAAGTAAATATACACCAGATAGTGGGGTGGTAGATTTTAAAACCACTTATAATAACCTTCCACAATAAACAAGGGAGGCTTTGAACCCCAATCTTACCTTCACCATATCAACTATACTAAAAAAGCTGGCCACTTAGTCCATGTGGCCATCATTTAGGGTAATATTATCTTGATGAGCTAAACCAAGAATTATTGTGTGGAAATAGTAGTGTTTAATTATTGTGTTTCTTTTAGAGTTCACAAATCTAAAATAATATTTCTACATCCTTCACTGAAGCTAACTTTATTTATTTAAACATCCATCTTTTTTTAACAATCTCTTATATTGCACTAATTGGTACAAAACTTCTCATGTTTAATTTGGCTCTTTACAACCACTAATGAATAGTCTATGAATAATTATAATATCTCAAAGGTAACTATATTAAAACACCGACAAAAAATATTTAAATCATAACTGTAACATTTATTATGAAGAGGAAATAATTTTAATAAGGTTTTTTCTCAAAATATCTACTACATTAAATTAAATTTAAAGCCAAATAAACCACATGGCTGGTACGTGGACTAAATGTCATTCTCATATATTCTGAAGCACTAAAAGTGAGGAAGTTGGGGTTCAAATCTAGGTCAGGTGAGCTCAGCTTACCACTTTTAGATTCTCATTTATAAGTATCATTCATAAATAATTTTAATTGATTTATTTTTATTTCTTAACTAGTTTATAGGCCTATCAACCACAGGCTTATTATAATACTAATTAACCTACACAAAACCTAGCCTTCAATTTAGAAGTACTTATAATGTTAATCTTTGTATGTAAAATAATGTATGTCATAAGAGTAGATAAAATGAGCTTAAACTAGATTCATTCTATTTTTTATTAAATAAATTACAACATTTTATACGAAAAGGCGACGTACAATGGGCTATAGCCGATTGTGGGCTTGGTCAGATATATATCAACATTGTCCAATATTTGACCTGTAGCGAATTAACAGTGACTGAGAACGCCAGTTAAACTGGGAACTGGCTCAATCTCAAAATGAAGGGATTCTAGCAGGGTCTACAAGTACCAAATAGATTGTTGGTAAGAAACATACGTTCCATTTTGTTAAAATTATTGCATGGATTATATATTTTTGTTCAACTTGTCACAACGATGCAGACCGATTACATAGACCCCGTTAAGTATTTAAGTAGCCAATGAGCATCTATATACTGCCTATTTTTAAATTTAACTTGTGTGGCGATAATCCTGAGGGCGTCAAACTCTTAAGAACCTCTAATGGTAGTTGCCTTTTCCCCGCTCGTACTTACAGTTGAATGAGTTCACAATAATGGAACAATAATCCTTCCCTTCTAAAATACTAGATACTTTCGTATTTACTTGTGCAGCTCCATCATTTTGCAGACACAGATGGCTGAGCTCAGCCTATTTCCAAGTATTTCGTCATCTACCAAGCCGTGCGTCAATATTTCCTCTGCTGTTTCTATGCTATTTTCTTTCAAACTGTATTTTTTCGGTTTATAATAACTCAGTTTTCCGACAATTACTGTTTAAAGTGATAATTTTTAACTCCTTCCACAGCTGAGAGTATTTAGTCATTGTGTGGATGATTGCTGTCCTGTGAACATGCTGAAGATTTGGCAAACATTATCTTAAGTTATACCTCAACAGTAAAAGTTTCTCCTAAAGATAAATTATTATTTATTTTAGTCCATCCTGCAACGAATGATTGGCATTTATTGTATGGCTCAGAGCCATGTTTGACTTATTTTCTACTAGCCGTTTAGCCTCTGATAACAGTTTCATCTTTCAATGTAAGATCATAAATTGAAACTTGTTCTGCGTTTAGTGTAAAATACATGACATCGTAAACATTTTCTTCCTTGTTAATGTCAAACATTTCGCATAATTTCCAGCAGGTGGTGGTGTGGAGACTTCCTTTATTTAAAGTCTTCCAATTTCTTTCCCAGTAGGATCTGTATGATTTGTACAAGTTGGAGGGCAACATTTTTACTATAAAAACATCATGGATTCTGATTATCGTGTTCCCTGGTAAATTCCTATGTAAATATATCAAATAAAGTCTATAACAGCTTCTTAGTTACGGACAATGAATCAAATACAAAAATGAAGGCAAATATCTGGCTAACAGGATATGGTATTCTCACTAAAACAACTTCTTTTTGTAAATGTTTCTTCCCATACTTTTTAATCTAAAGATGCCTTTTAATTAGAATATTAATTTATTTTTCTGATTACATATATGTTTGAATGTAAGCTTATATTAAATAACATGTTGAACGCTATCTGTGTAGTTTTTATTTGCCAAAGAGGCCATATTTATATTTACTAATATGAATAAGAAATACAAACCAAATTATGAAAGCGGGTTTATGTATTTTAATCTGCGATTTATATTTTTATTTGAAAATGGAATTTCTATCCTAGGTTTTATTTGCTTTTTAAGTGCATGTCGACGATTTAAAATAATTAAATAAATCATGTTTTTATTTTTTTTAAGTTTCACGTTTGAAAGTTTTGGGCACTTATTGAGTGAATCCCTTTCATTTTCATCAAATTTCAGCTTTCTGTCACATTGAGAAGTCCTAGAAATCATCTGTGCAGATATGCATACAGACATATACCATAATACTTTTATTAATATCAATCTGGATTGTAACGATTTTTCAAAAATGTAAGCCAAAAAACACCTTAATTTGACCATATGCAAGTACTAAAACTCTTTTCCTCAGGTAGTTAAAATACATATCCATCCGTACCGAGCTAGGTTTAAATGTGTCCATTACTTAAAAAAAGCTATATATACTTACTTACATACATACATTACATTACATTACATTACATTACATTACATTACATTACATTACATTACATTACATTACATTTATACATACATATATACATACATATATACATATTATACATACATACATACATACATACATACATACATACATACATACATACATACATACATACATACATACATACACACATACATACATCAAACAAAAAGAAAAACAAAAGTTTAAAAGGTTTTTCTGTAACGCTCTAAG
Source organism: Timema genevievae (assembly GCA_902155825.1). Lineage (NCBI taxonomy): Eukaryota > Metazoa > Arthropoda > Insecta > Phasmatodea > Timematidae > Timema > Timema genevievae. The sequence goes on along the minus strand of CABFWO010000042.1, from coordinate 311,827 downwards.
CTAAGACAGCATTCCATTGCAAAAACACAAACTGAAGCTAAGTTTATTTTATATAATGTCTTAATGTATCATAATACCGTGTGGACGGTGTAATTCTAGCGGCCAAATAGGTCATAATAAAAGAACAAGTCAAAGTTTTAGTTGCAATAACTGTTATCCTCCACTATTAATAGGCATAGAATAGAACATTGCTTGTTTCATCCTTTACTGTTAATTAAAGTGATCCTATAATATGGCCTATGAAAAATGTGAATATATTTTAATAAATAAGTTATTTTATATATTTATTTAATATAAATATGTATTATTTAGGCTTAAATTATTTTATAAACAGAAAAATAATTTCACTAAATCTATTCAATTACTTTTAGAATTTAGGCATAATAAAGAATTATAAATTTATTAAAAATATATAAAATGTGTATTTAACTTTGATCTAAAATTGGTTTAATTTTACATGATATTTTTATATCTTACAAATTGATATTTGCTTAAAATACACTAGCGTTTTTGTTGATTCTGTAGTAGAATTTTATGCACAATTATGAATACAAAAGTTTACTACTTTAAAAATATACTATCGGTATGTAAATTAATATTTTGTATTATCAGTGCTTCAATACATCGGGGTCATTAGCACAACTAGAAATATAAATTTAAAAAATATGTTTTTACTAAAAAAATAAAAGTTTGTATATAATATTTATATTAATAGTGTGTGTACTATAATTTTATGAGTAATACTATGTATATTATATATGTTTGGACTATATGATATAATATTAGATATTGACTATACTCTTAAATCTAAAAAAAATATTTTATACATGTAAATGAGGCTTAAATTAGGTATATTCTTAATTATATTATTAAATAATATCATAACGTCAGATATCTAAAGAGAAAAATATACAGATATTAATAGATAAGTAAAACAATTGTTTCAAAACATTTGTGAAATATCTAAACATGTTTTAAATACCCTAATCAAAGTTTGAAAGTTTCTGTAATCCTAAAAAGGACTTTATATTTTATCTTAAATATTTAAAAATATATTTAGGTACCTGTACATACAATAATAAATGCATGTATTTAAAGTAATGAAACTACAATATGTGAATAGGTAGAAAACTTAGTTTACTGTTTGTTTTAATATTGCTTTAGTGAATTCTTAAATTTAAAATATAATTTGAACAATATTATTTGTAAAAATGCAGCATTACATTTCTGGGTTTAATCTAATTTATTTCAGTCTATAAATTGTTTATGAAATAATATATCTCTCACAAACTTCCCCTGTACTTCTACCCAAAGAATTCGTCTCCTAATTAAACACTAATCATGCAAAAAGGTAATTATTATAATTGAGCATGGCAAAGAATTTAGAAATACAGATAAAAAAGGAATCACTTCCATTGTACAACGCACTGAAAATTACTGCACCTTGGCTGCTTATCAAATTATCTCAATTGTTCTAATCGTTAGCATACTATTGTACACAGATTAAATACATCTACTTGACTAGGTACATCAGAATAGCAAAAAAAAATCTCAAAGAAACTCATCTAGTAGGATGTTTCTGTAAAGAAAATGTAATTATTATGCCATGATTCAACTAGGATAGTCACACACACTGCAAAAAACGTAATGTAAAATAGTAATTGTTAATTAGATATGCATGAACAAATTTGAGTGAAGTTACGTTAAATTAACACTTGAATTCTTTGAACTTGTATTAATTACCCCCAAAAAAACTTGATTTATATAATTGTTGGTTAGTACATCTAGTATTCATTAGAATTTGCGTTTGTAAGATTGTATATAAAAATTATTCTATATTATTATATATATGAAGTCATTATTATTAATCATTGCTTACATTATTAAATTTATTCTTTTAAAAATATTAATTAACTTACATAATACTACATATTTTATAGACTACATATAAACAAATCCTCACTTCTTAAATTCCCTGTGCCAAATCTTACACTTAAAGAAATTGTAAATAATGTAAATATTTGTTAATTTTATTGATTGAAAATTTACCAATTAAAGAAGCAATAAAATGAAATTTTCTATAGAAACTAATATTTATTAAACAATTAATTTTAATATTTTTAAATTTTGTAAATCTAAACAAAAACATGCTTTTTCTTTATCCTAACACAAACTAATTAATTTTGTTGTACCCTTTACATAAGCTTATTTTATTAAACGTGATTAATTTTACTCTAAAACCTCTCTATTAAATTTCAATTCAGGAAAATTTAAAGAATTTCCGAATTTTCCGTTTAATGTAGATGGTTAAAAAAGTAATAATTTTTATTGAGCTATTAATGAGTTCTATATAACCTCTAGACAGAACTTATAGAAAGTAGTATGCTCTTTGTAAGATATTTTACGAGTGTAGTTTTATATTATATGGTCAAGCGTATTAGGCGCCAATAAATATAGGTGTTATGTTAAAACCAGGAATGTTTTCATAAAATGTAAATAAAGAGGTTCTTGCCTATTTATTTCGTTTCCAGACAAAATTATTTTCTTATTAGCTCTATGGCACCACGAGCTCGAAAGTTTATTGACGCACTTACAAACGTACGCCACCTAGCCCTCTCTTGAGCTAGTTATATCTAGTCCACCTCACTACACCATATCTCTTTCAGGACCATTCTTATGTTATACTCTCATCTGCGTCTAGGTCTTCCCAATGGTCTCTTCCCCTTGGGTCTACTCGTCAGTATCCTGAACACGGTTCTCGATTCTTTAATTCGCACTGCATGTCTTGCCCACCGTAATTTACGAGACTTGGTTATCCTAACAATGTATTATGATAAGTACCGGATATGTAACTCATCATTAAATAACCTCCTTCACTCCCCAGTAGATTAATACCTCTTTGGATCAAATATATTCATAAGCACCTTGTTTTCGAGCACCCTACATTACTTTTCGTGAAGTATGGTAAGATACCACGTTTCACAGTCATAGAGAACAACCAGTTAAACTACTATCCATTATTTGCGTGGAAGTAGAAATGGGGATCAATTTAGTAAAACATACCATTATAACACTGAGCCAGGATTCAAACCCCAACCTCCTAGACATCAGCAGCACAGATGCGACGATCTTTTCATTTAGTTAACGTGTGACCACTGATGCAATTATGTTGCTATCTATATAATTATATAAGGACGAAAGCCCTGACTCAATGATTCATCACCATACCTCCCAAACTAGTAGTAGTATACCTTTCAGGTATAAGGCATCCGATGTAGAGGGGTTTTGCGAAATCCAACTTTGAAGGGGGTAAAATGGGTGGTTGGAATATTGTGAGCGTCAAAAAAATGTTATACATGAGATGGAAATCTGAAATTTGCTAGGAAGGTAGCCATATGAATTTAAAAATGAGAAATTTAAAAATGGGGCTCTTAGAATTGGGTTTGGGGGAGGGGCTTAGTCTTAAAAGACATTTTATATGCGGTAGAAAATTACAATTTGGCTTTACAGGTAGAGTGGAGAATTCAGATAAGATAACCTAATATATATTATGATTGTACTTAGGTAAATATTACGTTGCCAATGGATTGCGTTCATTCATGCCATCAGTTTGTGTACTTAATAATATTTTATTTCAAAAGTTTAATTTATTTTAATTTATGAATTGCCATTATTTGTTTTTTATTACCATGTTTAGCTTAGGATTGTACATGGAAGAAGTAACGGCAGCCGGATATTTAACGTCTTAATTTGATATAATTTGATGCGGCTTACTCGTGCGAGGAACGGGTCCAACATCTAGTTTAGTACATTATGTGTATGTATATGTTAAGTCATACATAATAATATTCCTGCTAAGAAAGGGTCATAGTTTTAACTAAAAGTGTATATTTGTTAGCATGAATATATGTATAAAATTAAAATAAATTAGCCACTTCAGTGGGTATGCGGATTAAATGACATGCTTATCTAGTCTAATTTACTAGTAACAGAGAATTCGGGTCATGAATCCAGTTTGGATGTGATGATTTATATATATATATATAAAACATCTCAATAGTTTCATGAATTGAGCAAATTTCTACTCATTCTGTGAATTGGCTTCTTCATTGACCATTTCGTAAACCAGGCAAAAATTGCATTGCATTTCATGAACTGGAACTTTTTGTATTTGAAATTGGATTTAAAATATTATATTAAACTCTAATCCAACATGATTTAATCTAACTTTCAATCCCAATACGATTAAAAGTTAAATTAACTTAAAGATCGAACTTTTTATTTGACTGTCAATTGTATATACTGGGCAAAACCTTGTCTAGTTCATGAAATAGCATGTTCATTAATTGTGCAGCAGAATCACTGCGAAATTTATGAACTACACTATTTTTTTATTTATTTTTTGCACAGTTCGTGAAATTGTTAGGAGGAAAAGCCAGTTTATGGAATTGGCAAAAATTTCCTCGATTCATGAACTGGGTAAATTCACAAAGGAGGTATAACATATATAATAATTAATTATATAGTTAAATGCATTTAGTCCAGTAGGAAATAAGATGTGGATAGGAATATGTTTTCAGAATTAGTCAACCCCAGTTTAAATTGAGCTCTAGACCGCCCGCAAATCCCTAGTAGACTCGTTTAGAGCGCTATAAACTACATCTAGAAGACTTTCCTCAGTAGCTCGCCAATAATTCCTTAGTAGCCATATGGCTCATTTCTTCACAAAATGTAATATACTTTTCACAAAATTATACGAAATATTAAAAATATCAATCAAACATGTAAGTAAAACTTGTCTCAACACAAAAGGATCTTTTCCTCCCCTAACCCTCCCGAGAAAATTGTCCCACGCCTACTTCTCAACACTATCGTTGATATGTGAACGTACCCCTTTTTAAAAGTTGGAAATTCGAGTCCATCTCTGCCACTGGGTTTTGATTCGTCTATAAAATTCCCTCATTCATTATCCCTAACTACTAGTTCTACTCTTTATTCTTATTATTTCTCTTGGAATAAACCTTCCTTTTATTTTCTTGTAATTCCTTCCCTCGCATCTTGCATATATTACTTTTCACTATATCATATTTACTCTATCCAATATACCCTCTTTTTTTATTTTTTAATACTTATATATTTTTTTAAAAATATATATACATTCTCCTTCCCTTATAATATTTAATAGAACCGGAATCCGGATCGTCTTTTACAAACCTTTTAATCTTTTTTTTTTTTT
>CABFWO010000042.1:263986-305940 GCA_902155825.1 Timema genevievae | reverse complement strand
TCTATATATATATATATATATATATATATAAAATATAGGATATATATTATATATAATATAGGATAATTCAAACCCATTTTAGATTATAGTTCACTACCATCATCAGAATATATAAATATACTTTCTTAAATCAATTCCCGTGTCCATGTGTCATTTTTTGGTGACCTTGTGGTCTAGGGGTAAGGTGTCAGACTTCTGTGCTGAGGTTCCGGGGTTCGATCCTCGGTCCCGGCACAGATTTATCTGATTGCCAAACCCTTCCTTCACCTCTGACAAGACGTGTATTATTCACCACTTGTGAATGTGAGGAATGACAGGCCTCCACCGTGGTTCGGATTCCACGTTAAACTGTAGGGCCTCCATTTCATCTCACAATCACCCTATCATTTCACATTAGCGTAAGTGCGTATAACCCGAACGGGTAGTAAGGCGCAGTGCTAATATTAATCTTAAATCAAAATTGTGCAAATGTAAGGAAAGAATTCGGAGGTAATTGATGCAATTAAAATTGATTGAAAGGTTGTTTTTCAATATCCCACGTTTCTTAAAATAGTACATTTTTTGTATACATTTATATATATATATATATATATAAAATTAATACAATTGTAAGTAAATATGTATAGGTCTGAAGTTGTATGAGGGAGATTATTATTTTATTTTTTTTACTGAAAGCAGTCCTGTGTATGAATAGGACTTTTGAAGGGAAATGAAACCAGATTTTTTTTGCACTGGTATTGACACGTGGAAGTGAAACGGGGTCTTGACGCCATCTTGGAAAACGTTTTTGCCACCAAGGTGGTATAAACATTTTATATTATTACTCTTGATGTATTTTGCGCTTTGAGAATTAGATAATATAATGGCCTTTATTTATTTCTTCACTCGGGAAACGGATCCCGCAGTGTTTACGAGTGAATAGAGAAGCTGAATACTGTTTTGAGTTAACGTGACCTGGCTTCGAGGACTGACTACAATGATCTAAGTTTTTTTTTTTCACGCCACGTCTTCCTACCCGTTTGGGTTAACGTGGGTGTACTATTACGCTCATATTTTGATTTTTTTTTAGTATGAGGAAGATTTAATTTAGAGGAAGTTTACCCTCCTATGAGTGGAGGAAGAGTGGGAAACCATTTAGGGAGCACCATCAGTTCACTCAACCAGTATGTGAGTCGAGTCGAGATAGCCACATCTTTGTTGTCAGTCAAGTATATTTCAAGTGTTGGGTTATACCAGGCATGTCCAACCTTTCTCCGGCTGAGGGCTACAAAATAGGTTCTTGTGGAATTGGCAGGTCATACACGAGATTTAAAATACATAGTGCCCAGATATTATAAATACACGTACACACATAACCATACACACATCCACACACATCCGTAAATACAACACACAAGTAACATTAAACTTACGATTATGGAAACTACATGGAAGTTAACTTAGCATTTACGTTAGCTACAAAATCCTAATTTGTTGTTTATTTCTGCAATTTGAAGTATTTCAATCATAGCTGGAGGGCCACACAAAAAGCACTCGGGGGTCGCAAGTAGCTTATGGGCTATGGGTTGGACGTGACTGGGTTAGGTTTTGTTACCACCAAAGTGGGATAGTATAATTTCATTGTTTTGTTTTCCTAAAAATCAAATCTATTTGGCTAATGTTTACAGCATAGTGTTAGGTATGGTATTATAATAGGCCTGGTATTATGATAAATTAGTTTTTAAGCTATGGAATGGTGTTTTATACTATAATCTTGTGTTTTTTGAAGTGTACGATGGATCCTTACTATTAAATATGTATAGCTTAGTGTTTTAATAGCTACGCACGGGAAGTTTGATTGCTGAGAGTGAATATGATCCATTACTTTATTTCAAAGTATACTTATTTTAAATTTATTCACTTCTCATTTTTTTCACCAAGTACATTCCCATCTACTCTCATTGGTAGCAGTCTTACCTTGACAGATTGCACTATGGCCCTTTCATATAAGCTGTATCATAGTGGTATAATGCAAGGTAAGGTTTTTACCCTAGAGAGTAAATTAAGGGGGCCGATTATGGACTATAAGCATATTTAAACAAATGTGACAGGGATGAGGAAGGTAGAATTTAGAGTAAATATACCCTAATTTGAACGTTGGAGGTAGAGTGGTACACAATGTTAGTAAAATAACACCACAGTAAGTAGAACCAACTGTGATTCAAACCCCGATCTCACCATCAGTGGTTTGACTCCTTGGCTCACGTTCCAACCAATATGAGAGTTAATTGGGATGTGGGCTTCTAAAGGATTCTGAAAAGCAACACAAATATTCGTTTAACATAAATACACATTAATCGGGACCAAAGAAAACTAAACTTATTTTTTCCTCCAATATTTGAAAATATAAAAAAAAAAAATTGTTATCATACATAACATTGTATGCGTTCAAGGCATATTCTAAAGTATATAGAACTAGTACTTGGGATAAAACTGTGACCTTCGATTCACCCGTACCAGGACTGATTTTTCACACAACAGGCCGATTAAATTTGGACTCTTTTTTAAATTTTATAAGTACGCTTTACACTAATGTTATAGAGATCAGGGTAATTTTGATTAAATTTTGATTAAATTTAGCTACATTCATTTAAAGTAGAGGATGGGAAGACCTAAGTGATAAATCCCTTTTGGAAAACCATTGCCAGCTAACTTGGGCAGTATTCAAAACACACCCCTCCTCTAAATGATAGCTGAGTATATTTTGAGCTTGACACCTTAAACCGTGAGACCACCTTTATCTAAGTACCAATATCTCAACAATCCTGAACATATTAAAGGTAATTTGATTTTAATATATTTTTTCAAGGTGCTTAGTTGTGGTAAAATGTTTAAATTTTACTCTTGCTAATGTAGAAAGGATTATAAAGGCTTAATTTATAATAAGCGTAACTTCATTTGCGTGGAAGGAGAATGGAAAATATTTAGTAGAAATCGTCCTTAGTACTCTCGACCGGGTTTCGAATCCTGATCTCCTAGTAATTAATGGTCTAATCTATTGCAAGAGTGTCTCCTTTGACCAATTGACCTACGAAGTAGGTCTTAACAACTCTTAAATACTTTTCATCAGCATAGTGTATGTCATTTGACCAGAAACATTTTAAATGAAGATAAAAGGTCTTGGTCAATCATCTTAATTCCCGTGCCCATCATTCCACTTCAAAACCTTCTTAATGAAGTGAAACAGCATTATACTTTAATAAATATACGTTGTAAGCCAATATATATAAATAATCAAACATAGAAAAATCAAAAGTTGATTGACACTTAGCCACCAAGTTCAAAGTCTGTTTTTTTTTCTCGCTCACCTAACCCTGATGAAAAGTAATCGATTCCAGTTTTGTTTCTCTTCCGAATAGTTCTTAGTTAACTTCTTGTGATAACTTGTATTTTATCTACAAGATAACCCGCCTCGGTGGCGTAGTTGGCTAACGCGCCAGTCGTGTTGAGCCAGACCACCGAGGACGGGGAGATCGAGGTTCGAATCTTTCTAAATTCAACCTTCCCAATTCCTAATCCATTAGTCTAATTAGTACTTAAGCGTATAACCCGAACGGGTAGTAAGACGCGGTGCTAAAGTTTTTTATCTACAAGATACTCCTATGAGGATGTATTTTGCTTGAAATTACGCCTGATATAGCAGAATACTTTCTTATTTTTTTAACTTTCTTGCCAGCTACTTAAAGGTAAATATTTTTAAAATGCTAATATGATATTTCTGATTAGAATGGCTTCTTAGAAACTTTAAAACTACTAAAAACAACCTTAATTATTTTAAAATGTTATATTTGACCCAATTATACAAATTACATTTTTTATAGTAAAGCTTTTTTCTCATAATTTACCTTAATCTCATAAGTACGAAATTTCGCGTGGTATTTTATTTTAAAATGAACTCGTTTTATTAATTAATCAACGTTTATAAGATTTTAAAAACTCAAAACTAAGGATTTAAGGTCACAGGAATCTATCGGTGCTTTTCTTTTCCATTTTTGCACTAATTATATTTTAACTAATGAACCAGTCCTTAACTTATGTGGGGCTTCGGAAAGTCTTCAATATATTTAAGCACTATATAGTTTTCTTTCCATATATTTTTACTCATCCGGAATATACATATTTTAATTACTCAAGTGGAGTAGGAAGCGTACTCAAATTGGCATGGAGAGATAGTGGGAAATAATTTATGAAAACCCACCCTCAATACGACCAGCTTGGATTTGAGCCCCAACCTCCCCATTACTTATAATTTTGATGAGGATTATAGTTTAAGGAAACGTTTCCCATGGGCTTGATAAGATTTTTTTAAATAGCTTTATTTGTTTAATAATGAAGTACAGTACATTACTGTATGTTTAATTATTGAGAAAGCCTATAGCAACTTAAGTATAGGTGTCACCCTTAAAAAGAAAATTTGTAAGCACTTAAACACCAATTATTTTATATTTCTGTTTTTAAGATTGATATATCATATTATACGATGATTAAATTAATCATTTAAATGTTCACTGTTTATTATGTGACCTTTTTATGCTGAGAGGGTATTGTGATTAAATCTAATATTACAAATATTTAAATTAAATAATTAACAAATAAATTGTTGGATGAGTCGAATAACCGTATTACTTTTGGTGGTAGTACTTCTGAGATATTTAAAAAAAAATTAAAATTTTAAATATAGTGATTTTTTTTCTGTAGTAGCTTTGATATAACAAGAATAACTGAATAACTAAGAATAAAATAGCTAACGCACTAATTGTTCGCTTTGTATTGGCAACAAATACTCAAGCTGAGAAACTACACAAACTAAAAGTTTCTAATTTATTGCGTAGTTTCAACTATGGAGTAATATTTATTTCATATCAATTCTGAACTTGCATTTAATTTTGATCTGTTTCGTTCCAGCCCCTCCCCTGGTTTCCGTACTATCCAACATTTGTGTTATTTAAATACCTATCGGTCCCATTTAGGTTAGATAATCGAGTCTCTACTATATTTGGTAGAAGATGGGAGATGGGGGTAATGTTTAAAACTACTCCACTCCACCTTTCCTCAATGATTACGTCACTGCACAGATTTCTCTTCACACCTTCTCATAAAAGTCACATACCCCATTTTACTTCTGGGCTCCAGTTCATCTCTAGCTGAAACCTGAAAACAATGACAACCCTGTGTCCTGTTATGTATCCTTTGAAGGGAGTTGTTTTCACCGCGAAACTATTTAGTGGTCCAATGTGACAATAATAGAAAACCATCGGTTGAAGAAAGAAAAACAATTTGAAATAAATATGTGAGATGTATATTTTAAGAAAAACTGCATAAATGTTCCTGATAGGGTTAAGGGTTGGACTAGTACATTTGTGCCCCTTATACCAGCAACCCCAATATGTAACCCTGTCCCCCTCAACTAAGAGATGAAGAAAGATTCGTTCTTAAATACATCGTGATGGACTGGGAGGTAGATATTGAGACCCTAGTCCTCGATCACCCGGATTTGCCCATTTTATTTACCCTTCGTTTTCTCTGAAAGGTATCAAGCTTACCTTTATGTTTCCATTATGGCGTAGATTATAAGATAAGGCCATAGCATAGTTGATCAATGAAAGATGTCTACCTTTTAGGGTAGATTAAGTATATACTATACTTCAATAACATAAAACCTAAGATGTGATTCGTATTTATGACTGGTTGAGTCTGTTTAGTAAACCTGACTCATGATCGTGCCTAGAAGAACTAGGTGTTTGTGTACTAATTCGTCCTACTCCCACCCATACATCAACGCAAATGTTCTAACTTTTAGAAATATATATATATATATTTGAAGAATTACGTAAATCGATCTTATGAAAAATGAATGTTAGTTAACATGTGTTTTAATGGTACACATTCATGTAAAGTCATCCTGAAATCTGTTGACTGTCAGATTCCGACTGAAGTATTATTAACACCGCATCTTACTACCCGTTCGGTTTATACGCACTTACGCTAATGTGTAATGGTAGAATAATTGTTGTGATATGAAATGTATGACCTACAGTTTAACGTGGAATCCGAACCACGGTTGGAGGCCTGGCATTCCTCACATTCACAAGTTATGATTAATACACGTCTTGTCAGAGGTGAAGGAAGGGTTTGGCAATCATATAAAAGTGTGCCGGGACCGAGGATTGAACCGTGCTCCCCCAGCACAGAATTATATCCTGAGTGAAGGTGTGGACTACTGACGGCCACACATTATTCAGTTCTAATCGATTATTATTATTATTATTATTATTATTATTATTATTATTTAGCACCGCGTCTTACTATCCGTTCGGATTATACGCTTAAGTACTAATTACACTAATGGATTTGGAATTGGGAAGGTTGAATTTATAGGAAGTGAACCCGACCGAGATTCGAACCTCGATCTCCCCGTCCTCGGCAGTCTGGCTCTACACGACTGGCGCGTTAGCCAACTACGCCACCGAGGCGGGTAGTTCTAATCGACAGCCTTGGCCTTTAAATCTTGAATCTGATCGAACAAGCTATAGATTAAGGTTTCCGGAATAGTCAAACCCATTATTTAACAACAGTCCTAGATACTCGCTTTGTCGATGACAGGGAGAACATGTTTCGAATCCAGGTCCAATGTCCTGGGTGTGTTTACCCCTAGATGGTTTTCCATTCTAACCCTTAACACATTAGCATAATTAGTACACATGTGTATATCCCGGATGGGTAGTAAGACGCTGTGACAAAAAAAGTTCTATACAACTAGTTGATTCCTGTTCCTAATTGATTAAAAATAAAACCATGGCTCTTATAGGTAATTAAAAAACTTTGTTTATATATAATAATATTGCTAATTTAAAAAAATAAGGTGGAATAAAGAAGTACCGTTTGAAAGTTCTAGGAAAAATAATTTATCTATAGATTTTCAAACAAAAAATAGCTCTACACATTAAAATAAATATTTTGAAAAATAAGGATACGGTTATTAAATTAGTACAATTCGTATTTTCTTAATTTGTGGGAATAGGTTGTTGGAAAGGAAAACAAGAGTAATTATTTCTTAGTTGGCTATTGTGTATTAGTGGAAATCTTAATAAATTTCATTAGCTTGTTTTTGGTGCAAATTAGAAGCAGCCAAGAACTTTAATGTTAAGGTGTTCTGTGAAGACTCTATAAGTGGCATTCATTCTTCGTATAAATTAGAAGCGGTTTTATCTTGTTTATAAATATTTATTAGAGATATAGAGACAATAAAAAATAGGACTGGTTGTTAGCGAAATTACTCATTTTGAAATGTGCCTTCTAACCATGTACTTCATTTTATTGAAAGCTTAGGGCTGAAGGTCGTAACTACAGTCAACCTACATACACAAACAGTTTTGTGAGTGATTCGAGGAACTAAAGGGCCGATATTTCAATCTTGAAATGCAGTCCAACTGTACGTGAATGATCATTATTAAAAAAAAGTCATATTACAATATTTATTATGTATATGTATATAGATATTTGTTTTGAAATTTATTTCAACGTATCAAAATATTTTATTTTCTATACGAGTTTGAATGAATACATCTAAAACCAAATTTATTAAGATGGGGTGGATGGGGATGCAAGAAACAGCCAGTGTTTTTGCAGTTTCTTATGGCAAAACATTTAGGCCAAAATAAACAAAATATTGCTTCAGTACAAACATCGAGTTTAATTTTATTCACATGTTGATATCAACAGTTGTTGAATATCTGTCATGATTAAGGAGGCATTATCTAATTGACTCATCAAATGAAAATAAAATGTTGTCATTAAATTCCAGAACACCTTTGAGAGAGATATTCAAGACTTTTTTTTGTCACCATGTGAAGAAAATTAAATTCTATATTTGTACTGGATCAATATTATATTTATATTGGTCAAAAAAGTGTTGCCATAAAAACTGCATAAATACTGGCTTTTCCTGGAATACTCTTCCATCCCACCTTAACGCTTTCATTTAAGCGGTAGGGAATGGAGGGGTGAATAATAAAAAACAATTCGCCCGCACAAGCACAGAGGAGAGCATGTAAAAAATCCTTCAGTGAACCCGGTCAAGATTCAAATTTACATCCCCTTCATAGACAATCCAGTTTATCGGGAATCTAACGTCTTAGACCTTGTCACCACAGTTCAGGGTATTGTTATTAATCATTTATTATTAAATCGAAAATATTGTGAATGGGATAATAATATATGTTCATGTTACGTTCAGACTTAAATCTCAGAGTTAAAAATATTAAGAAATATAAAGGGATTATAAATATGGAAATAAATTATTAAATATTAAATTTAATCTAGGGAAAAATATTTCAACTAATATATATAATAAATTACAAATCAGTTTAATAATACTGAGATTTAAATATTAATTGAAATTTTATGAAAAATAATGTTATATATTTATCAACTTAGTTGAGTAATTACCTAAATGGTTGTATTTATATAGGATAATAAACATTATATTAAGGAACACCAAATATTGAAGATGTAGTTATCAAAAGTAACAAACCCAAAGTCACGTAAAGAGTTTATTCTTCTTGTTGCCATGAAAATACGAAGATGTAATATATATTATTATCTACAAAATGGTCAACTTAGGGGCGAAAAACCTTCTAGAACTTGATATTTTGTATTGACAGTGGGTAAAGGTTGTAAACTAATTTTAGGTTAAATTTCTATTAAACACGAGATAATTGTATAAATCTTTGGTATTCTATATTTATGGATGATTTTAAAACTAATTTGTTGAGCAGCCGGTCGATCTTGCAGTAATTTGAAGCAAGCTAGAGCCATTATTTTGCTTGATATCATAAAGACAGGCATCGGGTTGTGTATAAGTGAATTTTCTTGGTTTATAACCTTTTTTTCTCTCATACCTACTTTTTTTTAAAAGTGCACATAACTATGAAAACATATCTTGCCTTACCTCGGGGCAGAGGCAGATACCGACTTTATTTTACAGCCAATGTTTGAAATCTTTCTCTCTCAATGAACATTGCATTTTAATGACCTTCTTATGTACGAAGAATGTGATCAGTTTCCAGACTTAAAAAATGGTCCGATGGTACTTTGTCGGTTATTCAACCTTTTTCCAGTGTGATGACACTTGGGCCTTTAAACCTAGCACGTCTTTGCATGTTTCACTAAGTTGCATAAAAATGACAGACCCCAACATCAAATTTAACAGACTAGCTTTGATATTATTTGTAGTATTTCTGTTTAAAAATAACACATTAATTTTATAGACATAGATTCAGCTGATTATTCAGTGCTTTTCAGTTATCACAGTACAATTTAATTTTATTAAAGAATCTCAAATGTGTACCATTGGGTGCACCGACAAAGGCGTTAGTCTTGTACTGTCTGTTTTGCGGTTCAGATCCCAATCAGTGTATGGAACTGTTGTGTTTTCTTATATTGGTTTACTTCTCTTCTCCACCTGAGTACCTACATGAGTTTCCATCTTGTTTTCTTTCTCCCTGTTCTATTAACTTAGGTGTGCGGACATCTTAGACACATAATAAGACAAGTAGGACAAATAAATATTTTCTTTAAATACTAATATATAATAATAATTACAGGGGTTAAAATACAATTTAAAATATTATTACATAATATAATATTAAATATACTATAACCCTTCTCAAATAATTTTTTTTGTACGTTGATAATATTTTTAATCTTTAAAATGTCTGGAGTCCAATTTAGTTGTCACCTATTTATATTTTCCTCAAAATCTATTTTATTATGAGCATTACAAACGATAATTGTATTGTTATTAAATATGTGTTATCATACCTAATACAAGAGGTATTAATAATATTATGTTATTTGGCCTACCATAATTATTGAGCCATATTGTTTATATATATATATATATATTTAATTTATGTGTCACATTTATTTACATAATATCATCTACACACGTTATACAGGACACTGCTATTGTAAGGTTCCCGATGTCATAACAAAGGGGTTGAAATCTATAGCCAGGAAATAGTTCTTAAACTTAAGAATTTTACAAAAATCACAACACTTTGGACAGTCGCTGGGATTAACTTTAAATAATATTTTATTTGAACACGCACGAAAGCTTACAAATGGGGATGGTAGATTTGTAATAATTCCTGTAAGTTATTTTTAGTCCGTTGTGTGTTGTGTAATACATTGCTAGTATTAAAATATTGTAGCTATCAATGTTTTATAATATTTTATTTATTGTTTGTCTTTATTAATTTAATAATTATTTGATAAGTAAATTTTCAACATTTCTAGCTAGTTTTCTAAACAATTCACTTATATTCCTAACTTTCTGTTGAATGTTAAGCTAAGAGCTATCACTTATCGCACTTAAGATGAGTTTTTTGACAATTCTTATGGTTTGGTTTGAAATTAGATTTTGATACCTACTATTGCTACAAATCCAACTCCATATATTTACGATGATGGGAAAACTTCAGTAGAAAGAGTTGTTTATGTGTGTTGAGCATACATCCGTAACTTCATCAACTGTTTGCGGTTGAAATTAATTTTAATTCATTATTAATTTTATAGTATCAGAATTTTAGCATCTTAAAAAAAACCTTTCACGACCCACCAAGAATCTGCTCCTGAACCGTCAATGGTTCGCGACCCACAGTCTGGAAACCACTGTTCTACACAATCATTAATTTAATTTTACACCACTTCTAACTTTCCTACGAGCTATTAGCCTTTTAACCATACTAATGGGGTAGGACCAAGGAAATATGGATTAAGAATAAGTGTACCCTCATTTACGTAGAGAGAGGAAGAACCCTTTAAGGGGGAGAGGGACGGACCTGCTGGTATTCGAAACCCTGGCTCAGCGTCACCGGAAAACCATATAAGATATGCTTGACATAATACGCGTGCCCAGGGCCGGATTACGACATTGGCCTTAGGGACTACGTCCAGGCGCCTCCACCAGCTCGAGAGCCTCCAGAGGTTAAAAAGTTATTTCGTTTGTGAATGCTGAATCAAATACAAAAATAGCTTTAAGTTATCTATTTAAAAAAAAAGGCTTAAATTAATTAATCTGGTCCAAAAACGGATGAGGCTACTGAGGACTAGGTTAGGTAATGATGAGTTACATACCCTGTACTAATAACAATACATTATTTTTTAGGATATTTAAGTCTCATAGATTACGGTGGGCAGGACATGAAGCACGAATGGAAGATTCTAGAAATTTGTTCATGGTACTGACTGGCATACCCAATGGGAAGAGACCATTGAAAGGACCTAGAAGCAGATGGGAGGAAAATATTGGGATGGACCTGAATAGAAAGGCCGTAGGGAGGTGGACTGTCTAGAAGTAGCTCAATATAGAAATAGGTGGCATACTTTAGTAGGTGCGGCAATGAACTTTTGACCTCTCAATGCCATATAGCAAGTAAATAATATGTATAGTAAATATATTATGACCTTGTAAAATTTAGTTTTATTTCATTTAACTTCTATACATATATATATATATATAACTGGGGTCCTCACAGTTCCTGTAGCTCGGGGGCCTACAAAATCTTAATCCAGACCTGCGCGTACCCACCGATGGGAAGTAAAACACTTGAATTTATAATATAGAATCTAGATACATTTTGAAAGGTTTATGGTAATTATACGAAATTCACCCACGGTGGTCAAGCGGTCTCAGGCATCAATATTGAAATAAACTGGTTTTATGGTAAGGAGTTTGTTGAGGATTTGAATCCCGGCCATGTAGACCGGGCGGTATTTCCCCCATCTGGCTCTGGCACTGTGAATCTCCCGTTTCTTCTCAGGGATTATGTGAATAATGTTTACTCTAAGCTATCCTCGTCATCTTTACCCCCTAGAACTAGAAATTGATATTTATGTTTAAAAAAGTAATGAATAAAAAAATACCACAGTTTGAATTTATCAAACCCCAACTCTATGGACAATATTGCAATGTTTTATTATACTTACCATTTAAATTTCCCACTAACAATTGTGCTACACATTATTGTTTTATATCTATGTATATACATAGGATATATATGTATATATATATGTCAAATAATGAAATATAGCCAGTTCGCGAAATTACCGACCAAATCTAGATTTGGTCACCGAAATCAGCCAAAAGACGAGATATATAATAATTTACCAGCAGTTCGAGATTTGGCCAGCCAGTTCTAAACATGTATGTGGGATATTGCCCTAAGAATGGAATATATAATAATTTGCCGTCTAATTTTCAGAGCCTCTTCACGCAATTAATCAATATAATGGATAAAAGGATTATTTACTTTTGTAATGCCCAGTTGCTAGGTTAGGCTAGGTTCGACTATGCTAGATCTGGCTAGGCTAGTTTCGGCTAGAATGGGATTGTGTTGTATTATACATAATAATCAGAACTTCAGGTATTGGCCAGGATGCCGTCTTCAATTGGCGCTTTGGCTGGCTAGAACCCGAATTTAAATTCCCCCCACCTCATTAATATTTCGTAATAAATGTATATATAATATATATAAGTGATATATGTATATACATGTAGATATACGTATATATATTATGTAAATATACTAGCGGATCGTTGCAGAGATGTCTGCAAATTATTATCCTAAAATGTATTTTAAACTTTTATTGGGAAAAGTTCTAAATAATAAGCCTTAAATCGACTTTATAATTAAATATTTACTTATTTACTCGTCAAATTCTATCAACTTTACATAGATTCTTAGCTTTCGATGTTTAATTTTAATCAAAACGTATATTTTCCCCCTTCACTCCACTATGATAACTTTAAAACAAGCCCTCTCCAAGCTCTGTTTATATTTGTCTCGCCATCTAATTAAGTATGAATCAAGTTGTTTTTATTTTTGACCCAAGAGAAATATGTTATTTACAGATATACATTCAAGCACAAATCAGGGTTTCCATGGCGATACAAACAAAGAATGAAAAGCTATACATTATCTGGGAAAATTATATTTTAGTTGGAAATACTATTTTTCTCGACATCCTTGACCTCTAACCTTTAAAATGAGATAAGAATTTTTTTAAATTGGTTCAGCCATTTCCTCGTAATTTCTACTAACGGAAACGGGCTTACCATACTATGCATAAGAGCAGAGGCAAATATTTAAATACAAATATAAGGAAAGATATAAATCAAAAATACAAAAAATTGTATACCTTTAAAATGAGAGGTCAATTGTCAAAATCTGTTCATCCATTTCCTTGTAATTTCTATTACCGGAAACGGGCTTATCAAATTATAAATGAGATACGCGATATATTAATATATCTGTATATTATATATATATATATATATATATATATATTTGTGTCTGTTTATATGTGAGAATGAATTATGTATATATTTTGAATTTAAAAACCCTTCATGATCGTCTAAATCACATCAATTGTTCTTTTGTTGGAAAGGGGTCGTGCAATACTACTAATTGATTAGTTGATATTCAAAAAATGGGAGGTCCTTTTCTTTAATTTAACATCGAGTTCATCAGGAGAACATCGATACGTTAATCAAATAAATTTCTAAGAAAGAGAATACATCTTTTGTTGTACTGTTAGAAGGTGGAGATTTGTGACGATGATGATAATCGTAATAATAGTAATAATAATAAGTGTGAGAATCGGTTAAAAAGATAGGTAGGGTGCCATAAAGAATAAGATAAGGAGTTTTTCAACAAATACATATTCAAATAATTCTATATACAGTCCAAGAGGAAGCTTTATTAGAAGAAAAATGAAGGCATGAGGTGATGGGTTGGAAATGCCACTAAACAATCACAAAAGGATTACTTAGAGAAAGCTTTTAAAGGTGAAAGAGAGAGAAGAGAATAGATTAAGTTGAAAGAGGAAAAGAGAGGGAGATATATTGCACCCAAGACTCCTCTGCAGAGCAGAGGGATATCTGGTTAGACCTTGGTCGTACACAGAAAAGGGTGCTGATGACACCATTAAAACTTCCCTACCTTGTAGCTTGAATGACTACCATCCCCCCCCCCCAACCCTTATTCTCATAATACCATCGTCCACAGGAGCTGTCATTATAGCTGCTGGCAACGGGTTTCCACAATTTAGCGTCACCCTGCTAGAGGCTTCAATTTCTATGAGTCAGTATATGATGTGTGTCTGTATGTAAACTTATGAAATATTTGTGTAGATTTTTTTTATGTTATTAAAAACAGGAATGGTAAAACTCTGACCTATGAGACAATTTTTTGGGGGACAATTTGCTTACTTCACAACTACTATTTTATTCCACCTCATTTTACTACCGGTCTAGGATATACACTTAAATTCACTAATAGGTTATAGATGAGAAATTTATAACTAGAGGAAGTGTATCCTTATTTTTGTAGAGAGGAGTCGAAAATTAATCTAAGAAAAATCAACCCCAGCTAACCCAGCCAAGATTCCAAATTCGACGTCCTCATCACCACCAATCCAGTTTATACTGTGAGAGTAATGCCTTAGACTGATTGAACTGTGATAACTGATGTGAGGTTTTTTACAGATTATTTAATGTTTTATAAAACCCTACCATGGTATGATTGATTGACTTTAAATAATTAGAAGAGATTATGTGGTTTTCAGAAACTCTACAGATTTCCTCTTTAAAGATGAAATGTATTATTGATCCAGCAGTAGAATACGAATTAAGGAACTATGATTACAAAGTTTATAATTATACATGACACAGGGATACAGGCGACCACTTGTCTCAATAACAGCGTCAATATTCATCAGATGTTGACACATTTAATTTCTTTAAATTCCTAGTAAAGCCTTCGTTATATCCAACTTTTTTTTTACTAGCATGTAGAAAAACAAGTCTTGCCTCCACCTTTTTTTAAAATTTGATAACGCATTATGAGTAAATTAAGTGAGGAGGAACTAAGCTAATACTTGCGCCTCCTAACATTTACTCCTGTGAAACGTGGTAAGTTACCTTTAGATGTTTTTATGTTAACTAGTACTTTCTAATCATAGTTTAAAGCAACACACGTTATACAAACCTACTTAAACTAAATACAGCTATACTCGTCACCTAAAATCTAGTATACACTTAATATTATAAATTATTATTAATACAAAATATTTTTTATTATTTTTTAAATGTCCTAAAAGATATATTTAATAAAATAATATTTATATAAATCACGTAAGTCACTGTGTTTACGCTCATTACCATATGGAATAGCGATGTACGAGTAGGAAATGTCATGATTCACCACGTAATACGCTCTTTGTGACATTGGAGGTTGTGGATGCAAAGATAGTGTGAATTTATGTTTTAATAGAAATCATATGATTTAATATCTATCATGATTGATCACAATAAGATACTGTATTCCCTTAAAATTTCTCATTTTGGTCAAAATTCCACTCCCAAATAATATTTTGTTTAATTTTTATGGACCATCTCCACCCCCTTCCTTCCCTATATCTACTTTCCCCCTTATAATGTATCCCATATATGCTACTGGGGCCTATCAAAAGTGGCGACTCTTTGATCTCAATATGACACTCATCAGACTTAAGCAGGTTTACTGTCTGTTAAATTGTAAATAAGGAAAAAAATTAGGAAATACATAAAAACTATAGATAAATCAGATGTAATAAAAACTAAACTTCCATAAGACTGCTAAGAATTTAATAATATATACATTTCTCTGGGAACGGAACCCCTTTTATATAATTCAAGTGTCTTTTTTGCATAATTTTTTTTTTCAGAAACAGATCATACACGTAGGTGATGGTTTGCATTAATTAATTTACTTCAATATTTTCACCCAAACACAGATGAATAGGAAATTAATATTCATTTAGAGGAAAACCACTTCATTGGTCATTTAAATATGCATAAATGTTCACCTTCCATTGTTATTATATTAAAATAAAACTAGGAAATGTTTAGAAAAATATTAAAACTATGCTTTCATTAATTTAAAAAATATATTAATCTCTGAAGGTCTACTCGTAGATTAACAACAGAGCATTAATTTTACTAATTTTGATTGCTTTGGTGTATTTAAGGTGAAATTAATGGAACTACTGATTATACCAGCCCATGATTTACAAATTTACTCAATTCTAGAACAGACAAAACACCTATTTTTCTTGCTGTTTATACATAAATGGGAAAGGAAAATGCCCAGTTTCACCAATGGCCAATTTTTGGGCCTGGCTGGAAGTTAACCCCGGAACCCTTAATTTAGTAGGCGTACATTGAACCGACTGAGCTAAGGTGTTGAAATAATTTTGTTCATACTAAATTTCCAGCTGTATTCTAGTAATTAGAATATTATGTTGTCTCACAGACCACCGCCCTGCCAATACATGATTTAGATATCACGCCAGCTCATAGAACACATTACTTACACTCACTAAACTCAACGTCCCCTAAAAAATCGTGTTCTTAATTCAACTTGTAGCCTTTTACCCTCCCTTTTTTTTTTCATCTCATCTCTTGAGTTTTGGGGGATTATGGCATTGAAAATGGTCCTTTTCGGGTGTAGGAATCCAACACGACTTATGAAAAAGGAAAAGGGGTGGGGGGGGAGGGAGGGTTGAAGGAAGTTTTAAAGCCTAACAGCCACTCTAACCACGAAACATAAACTCAACGCATGGTTCCTATTTTGTTGACAACATGTTGCTATACTCTAAAAACCGGCATGTCCAAGTTAGTAGGGAGGTGTGAGTGACATTCTAAATATGAAAACAAGTAAAACAAGGATAGGAAAAGATACTCTTTGCCACATTCTTTCATGCTTAACAGCACCCAGAATCAAAATACTGGTTATATCCCTATCTACAAGGGGTGACACTTTTTAGCTCCTATTTCTCCATATGGCTGGTATAATCTTTTTTTTACTATTATTACATATATGGGTGCGCATTTTGTTTTGACTTTCTCACGTCCCCCCATATAAGGGGGCCGGCATAGATGGGTAGTATGTAATAATGTCACTTGACCGCTATACGTCTGCCTTGCATATAGATTATGGATCCCAACATTTTTTTATTCTCACGTTTATTTAATTTGAGAAAATTCGAACGCTCCCTCATTCCATTGTATTGTCAAAGAGTTGGCCTTTTTTTTTCGACACATGAATTATGGTTACAGAATATTTGTTAAAAGCTATTCACTGAAAAATGGTTTATGTCCAAATGTTCTTACTTTGTCGGTAACTCATCGTATGCCATTGTTATTTGTAATGAAAACTTAACCATACCTAAAATAAAATATAAATTGGATTAAAATAAATATTATATAAATTTTAAAATTAGATAAAGTTAGCACAGATAGTAATAAAATAATCTATTCTATGAAATTAAGTATGTCTAGTTAATATACTATTATTAGCGTATGACCTGGACGGGTAGTAAGACGTTGTGTTAAATAATAATAATAATAATAATAAATATATCAATCATACTATAAAACTTGTCAATATGTAAGAAATGGGGTAATACTGGTTAATTTTGAAGTCCACGTTAAATGTATTTAACCACCAACAAATCAAAGACGAATATGTAGCCATGATGTTTAATTTCCTAAGGGGGGGTGTAAACGCTAAACATATATGTTTAAATTACCAGTCAGTGTTTCACTTGCTCCAGGCCCCTGAGTAATTCTCACACACCAATTACATCTGTTGTAAGGAAAGATCAAGGGCCGAGATCGATAAAAACATCCTATATTATTATTATTAGCACCGCGTCTTACTACCCGTTCGGGTTGTACGCACTTGCTAATGTGTAATGGTAGGGTGATTGTGAGATGAAATTGAGGACCTACAGTTTAACGTGGAATTCCGAACCACGGTGGAGGCCTGGCATTCCTCACATTCACAGGTTGTGATTAATACACATCTTGTCAGAGGTGAAGGAAGGGTTTGGTAATCAGATACATCTGTGCCGGGATTGAGGATTGAACCCCGGACCCTCAACACTGTAGCCTGACACCTTACCCCTAGACCATCAGGTCACCAACACCCTATACATTAAAACTTTATAAATAAATAATTAAATGTATATTAAACAAGAACATATTCATATTGATTGGTTATATTTAGTTATTCATATAATAAATCTCATATAATCAAATCAAAGTCTTTCAGGTTGTAATCATGATCCCAATAATATTAATATTCACAGTTTTATACACTATTTGGTTTGTACCCATAGTCTTAAGGGCACCGCCTCCTTGAAAGGAAATATTCTCACACTGGGGTACTTCTTAGGGAAATTACATTTCTCAGGCTTATAAAAAATTTTTGTAAATATGTTATAACTTTTTTAAATTTTATAAACGAATTGATTACGTGTTTAGTTTCTATTTCCCTTTACACATCAGCACAACAAATAAATACATAAATGTCTCAAATGAGTACATTTGTTGCTTAGAAATATCTCCTCGAATATAGTTTTTTTTTACAATGATGGATGAACCAGAATAAATACTCAGGCGAATTATTTTTATATCAAATTAATTATCAGCATAAATAAGCAAACCTACGGACAGAAGTTGGTGTTAATACGTGGACCGAGCTACATTTAATATACAATTTGTAGTAGGCTAACTAGCTAAGTCCCCTACAACCCAAAGCACCTGCCACCAATAAAGGTCTTGAAATAAAAAATTACATGGATTGCTGAAAATATGCACATAACTATACATGTCTGTGTTACATACCTCAACACAAAACAACAACTTCGCTGAACACGAGCTCCGTTAGAAGCGCCAGTGTCACCGCACTTCACCGGGCCGAGCTTTGGTTAAACTGACTGAATAGCTCCAGATAGCTCCACCCAGCTATTCAGTCAGATGAACCAAAGTTCAGCCCAGTGAAATGCGGCGACACTGGCCAGGAGAATAGCAGGCGCTTCTAACGGAGCTCGTGTTCAGTGAAGTTGTTGTTGTTGTTGTTGTGGCGAGGTATGTAACACAGACATGTTTAGTTATGAGCATATTTTCAGCAATCCATGTACTTTTTTATTTCAAGACCTTTATTGGTGGCAGGTGCTTTGGGTTGTAGGGGACTTAGCTAGTTAGCCTACTACAACACTTCCACCCTTCAAAACTAGCTAAGTCCCCTACAAATCGAATTGGCAATTTCGAAAGATGATATCTCCTCCACTTTTTACCAAAATTCACTTTCTTCCATTTTGAATACGACTGTAGAAGGCCGGTTCATATTCATATAAAAATTACATTTTAAGAGCCTTCTATATATTATATGTACCAGCATTCCTTTCTAAATGCCATATTACTGGAGCTATTATTGCCCAATGGGTCCAACCGTCATCGCTGATCGCATGGTCTAAGACTTCACTCTCGTGTTGGAATGGACTTCTTATGACGTGGAGATTGGTGTTAGAATCCCGGTTGGGTGTACTGAGATTGGTTTTCCTAATTGTTTCCCCACCTTCTTTTCATGCAAATTCGAGTACATTTCCTCTAAAATTCCACTTTTTTCACTCTTACTCCATTATCGTTATTAATGTAGGCGTATAAACCGATCTAACAGTAAGACGTGGTGGAAAAAAATTGGAGCCAAACAGGTTTTACCTTTACGATTAAAAGGTTAACATTAAAACATTATTTTGGAAAAGCAGTTTTAAGGGGAGACAATCATTTCCTCAAGTTTACCTCGGTGGTTTTGGGGTGAAGTGTTCACCTCAGCACCCCATGTTCGTGGGTTCATACCCAACCGGGGTTGATGGTCTCTCCTTGAGAAATAAAAATCCTTAGCGCATACTTCTTTGGAAAAGGAAGTAAATCAGTCAGTCCCATTCCAACAATGCCAAATAAGATAACCTTGGAAGATATGTGAACATACCCTTCATGGCAAAATTGGTAGGCCCGTTCGCTCTCGCTCATGGAAATTATCGTGTGCTCATATAATCAGTCAATTCAGAAAGTGCAGCTAAAATAACTCAAACCCGCTTAAGTGGGCCCGTGGTTGAACGCTACTCTCTCAGTAAGGCTAGACCACCGATGACGGGAAGATAGAGGTTCGAATCTCGGTCGGGTGTACTGAGGGAGATTTTCGAAAATTGTTTTCTACTCTCTCTCTCCACGCTTCTTCTAAATATAGCTTTCCAAATCCCTAAAAACCATTAGTGTAATTAGTACACAAGCATTTAACCCGAACGGTTAGTTAGATGCGGTGCCAAAATATAAAACTAAAAAAAAAAACCTCAAATGAATAAATAAAAACATCTCCTTAATCACCAATATTCAAAGTCTTTTCACACTTAATAATCCTTCGTTAAATCTCCAGTAGTCTACTAATGTTTAGCACACTGGGCCACTCGTACATAAACCTACATGCTTCTAGAAAGTAGCCCCCACTATATTATACTACAATGCACTACACGACACTTGGGAAACACTTAGCTAATGTGTAAAAAAAATACCCTCCAAATGGATTGTGATGCCAATTCCATCGCACAAGGGACTACTCCATTCACGGTGGGAATTACTCTCTGAAAGGTCTTTTTTCCTTCCAATATCCTTCTATATAATAGATTTCTGGTACGGAAAAAGGCCTTTCAGAAAACAATTCCTACTCTGAACAGACTTTATCTATCACTGCACATGTAAGTCAGTGACAAACGGAGGAACACCTGGCGATCATGGAAGGAAGTACCTCATCACAGGGTGCCCTATAGATAGCCCCACTTGTGGCCGTAGCCTCCGAGTGGAGACACCTGTGTAAGCACAGGTAGCGAACCGTTCGGGAACACCAACCCATGTCTAGTCAACGATCCCGTCATCACTGGATAGCTCAGGAACCACCCTCGCCTTCTCGCCATTTCTTGACCCTTGGTGGTAGGAGCTATCCCCTCCTCCTTAAGTGCAATGCCAGCTTCACGGGAGGATGCCAGAAACTCAGTCCTCGGTATAACCATGGTTCACCCATGCATAGGCCCTAAGTTTCCTAGCGGGTACCTTGTGGAGATGTCCTGAGCAGCTATCACCGGTTGAGATCAAAACCAACTTCTTAGTGTATGTCAGTTGGGGGACATCGCCTTCCCCGACCCACACACTGATGACTCTACAGGGATTCAGTCACCCAATCAGCTAGACTAGATGGTCGGGTCCACCACCCAACCAAGCAAGGAAGGAAGTTGCCTGCAGGCTGCCAACATGGATGCATCCAGGTAGCGATTTTAGGCGAGTAGATATGAGGCAGGCAGATATAATCTCCCATCTGGACAACATTCGAGCTGATACGTGCCACCACGAAGGAAGGAGTAGACTACGTCTCAAACCAGCCCTAATGAGCGCATAACAATAGCCCAATTCTATCCCCATTGGGCTAATGCATGCAGAAACTCGCAATTCGATGTGATGCCCGGTTCGAGAGTCATCGCGAAATTTGATCAACCGACAAATCCAACCGTGAGGATAGGTTCACCATAACGACTTGATGGTGTGGCCCACGTAACAAGCGAGGCCAGTGAGGTTTACAATATCATTTTATGATACAAGATGGTAAGTATGAAGACTCAAATACTGGGTCATTTATTTTCCCAGACGTAAGATTAAATAGCGGATTATGAAGCGGCACCTAAATTAAGTGGGTTAGGATTGACTCACAATGTACCTGGGTCAGAGTCGGACGTGTTAACCGCTCACCAAGCCTTGCCATCGGTATCTGTGGAACTCCACAGACAAGAAGCCTGGCGGCTGTATTCTTACTAGTGATCTCTACCATATTTAGGGTTGGATGCAGACTCTTGTGTGTGTTTGTTTGAAGGCTTCGCTACCAGCAGTGAAGTGGCGATCAATTGATCTATAGAGACCTGCCCAAAGACGTGACTCGTAGTGACTTTTTTTCTTGTAACACAACGGTTTAGGTACAGTCTACGGTTCAAAATATAGGCACTACTGAACGGGTTGGTGGCAGAGATAATCTAAAGAACTGGCAAGTGTTTAATTTCCGCACGAAGCTAAAATATGCATTCATTAGGTTTATTTTTTGAAAATTTAGTTTCCCACCCATTATTCAATTCCATTAAATTTATTCTTTACTTTCTATATAGTTGAATGTTCTAATACAAATGTACCGACTTTTGGTAATAGGGTGTACTAGAAAACATAAATAGCATAATTATACGGAAAATAACTTTAATGCTAAGCTATAAATGTATATATATAATTTTTTAAATTATATTTTACACAAGTTCATTAAATGCCTACTACGCATAGTCCATTAGACTTTTACTCTAATGCTATAGGATTGACCTCTTTTATTATTGTTTATTTTCAGTATTACATACTTGCCTTACAGTTTCACAAGCTACCTCTTTGGCCTAACATTCTATGTATCCTATTTTATATGATTTATATTCCGAATTCCAGATTTAATTATACTCCTACTTGTTCAACTGGGATAAAAACGAAGGACGAAGCACATTATTCTATTATATTTAAGGGATAAGAATAGTTACAAAAGGCAATAAAAACTATTTCAAATATTCATAAATCAAGTAATTCTATCATTTTGGTAGCTATTTCTATTTTTACTTTCTCTCTATCTTACAGGTAGAGAAAGTATGGTGATCGTCAAAAAAATCGAACTCGAGATTTTGATGAATTTTGACGTTTCATGACTTCCTGAATCCGAAAAAGTGGTTTTTGAATTTCTGTCTGTCTGTCTGTCTGTCTGTCTGTCTGTACCTCCAACTAGAGCCTAAACTATTTTACCGATTGAGCTGAAACTTGATATCTAGGGTTTTCATAGGGTTGCCCCGAGGGGTTTTTGGAATTGGATATCTACCCCTAAAATTAAGGGTAGTTTACTGAAGGGAAAAAAGAGAAAAAGTCGATTTTCTCAAAATCGGCTCTAACGATTTTGATTAAATTTCATTTATGAACATTAATAAATATTCCAAACAAAATGGCTACTCTCAATATTTCGGCAAAATGGCTTTAAGGGCTCCGGTCTGATGCGTAAATTAACATTTTTTATAATAGCTCCGAAACTATTTGAGATATGAAATTACTTAGCATTACAAATATGTATATATATTTATAATACAAATATTTTATTCGAAACATATTTTTATAAAATCAATAATTTTCAATCTATACGCAATTATATATATATTTTTAACTTTTTGGACATTAAAGCTTAAGTATTGCGATCGTAAAAAAAACTAACCTGAAATGTTGATGGATGTCGACGTCTCATGACCCCCCGAACCCTAAAAAATAGTCTTTGCAATGCCGTCTGTCTGTGTGTCTATTAAAACTTAAAATTAAGGGTAGTTTACTGAAGGGCAAAAAGAGAAAAAGTCGATTTTCTCAAAATCGGCTCTAACGATTTTGATTAAATTTCATTTATAAACATTAATAAATATTCCAAACAAAATGGCTACCCTCAATATTTCGGCAAAATGGCTTTAAGGGCTCCGGTCTGATGCGTCAATTAACATTTTTTATAATAGCTCCGAAACTATTTGAGATATGAAATTACTTAGCATTACAAATATGTATATATATTTATAATACAGATATTTTATCCGAAACATATTTTTATAAAATCAATAACTTTCAATCTATACGCAATTATATGGATTTTTTTTAACTTTTTGGACATTAAAGTTTAAGTATTGCGACCGTTAAAAAAAACTAACCTGAAATGTTGATGGATGTCGACGTCTCATGACCCCCCGAACCCTAAAAAATAGTCTTTGCAATGCCGTCTGTCTGTGTGTCTATAAAAACTTAAAATTAAGGGTAGTTTACTGAAGGGCGAAAAGAGAAAAATTTGGTTTTCTCAAAATCTGCTCAAACGATTTTGATTAAAATTCGTATCTAGGCGTTGATTAAGATTATAAATAAACTGGCTATTTTCATTTTCCTATGAAAATGATTTTTAGGGTACTTTACAGAAGCGTTAATTTCCGTATCTCCACAACTATTTGAGAAACTAAACAACTTATCATTGCAAAATTGTAGGACTATTAGAAATAAAAAACTTTTATTTGACATATATTTTTATAAAAGCAACAGTTTCTGAGATATTTGCAAATATATTAATACAATTTTGTGAGCTTTAGTTGTAAACATATACTACTTAAGTCTTAACGCAATAATTCTCCAATGCCATAGAGTAATTAAATATAAGTATCTAAAAAAGTATGTTATTTTTCCTTAAATCTCTTAGGAGAAATGTTTGCATAGCAATGATCTATCTCCATTTTAGACTCAATAGTCAATATTTACCTTTTTTATTGGTCAAAATGTATAAATGAATAATTAAATATCAATGCGATGACTTGAAGATCTGCAACACCTTATAAAATGTTAAAATTTTAACCAAAAATCGAAATTTTAATACGAAGTGTTGACCCTTGTGGAAGACATTAAACTGTTTGAAATGCTCTTAGGTGGACAAAGATGCGCCTCTTTTCTCATTGATTATATATCATTGTATATTATTTTATGCGTGTTCTTATATGGAGTGGTGATGATACAATGTACATTATTCCGTTCAGAAATCTTACGAGTTTATATAAAAAGAGAGAAAGTCTGTGCGGTCTGCCGTACCATTTATTTAAACTAATAATATATTAAAATGTTATAAATAATATTAACTGCTTAATAATAATAGTTTTAAGTTCAGATAATACTGTTACCATAGTTTTGTTCTACTATTGTGAGACTCATAAGATTGGTTAATTGTGGGATTAGTTAAGAAAATACTGCTAATTTACATTTTTTCAATTATAGTGTGACTAAAAATATAGGTCAATATTGTGATCAGTCAAGGCATTACTGCTACTTTACTTTGTTTTACTATAGTATTATTAATAAGATATATCTATAATGTGATCATTCAATGTAAAACTGTTCACTTAACTTTGTTTTATTTTAGTGTGATTAATAAGATATTTATATAGTGTGATCAGTCAAGATAATACTACTAACTCTCTTTGTTCTACTAAAGTGTCACTATTAAACTATGTCCACTGTATGATTGGTCAAGGTAGTATTGCCACCCCACTTTATTCTACCATAGTGTGACTAATAAAATATACCCATGGTGTAATCAGTTAATATAAAACTGCTACCTTACTTTGTTCTACTTTAGTTTGATTAATAAGATATATCCATAGTGTGATCAATAAAGGTAATCTTACTTTATTACTTAATTATTCTACTTTAATAGTTGATGTGATAGAACCATTGTGTATTCATCCATGATAAGGCTTATATCATTCAGGGTAAGTGAAGTGCATTTTGTAAACGCAAAACACATCTTTTAGTCGAATTAGACATTTAGAGACACACTTTTATGCAAATAGTAAACTACAATCTCTAACAACCCCACTATAAGATATATTGTCAAATAATGCATGTCATTCTTATCTTTGAGGATAGTAAATTTTCCCCCCAAGTTCGTGTCACGGAAATGACAAGAACTGTATTATTGGTGAAATTGGGTTCTCCCCTTTAATTAATAAAATCAACAAATGTAGTTGAAAATTATTTTTAAAGATTAGAGTTTCGATACCGATACTTACTATTATATAGCCTATACTTTTCTTTCGATACTACCTAATACGATATATATATATATATATAGTTTTCTTCCGATACTTTTAGTGAGTATTGTATCGATACTTTTCTTTCGTTACCACATCCCTAGTACTATGCCTTTGTTAGCTCTTAGCTTGACTCTTTCACTTTGGAAAAACTTTTAGCGTAAATTTGTTGCTACTTGCTATGAAAAATATTTTATTAACAGGACTTATTATTAATATTAGGGCCGAGTTCGAAACCTTATAGGGCTCTAAATTATTTTCTCACGTGGAATTTACCGTAATGTATTTTTCGTTTGTAATATTTTAAACAACTACATTTATTGTAAATTTATACCCGATCATGTAGGTATTCATATCCATACTCTAGGTGACCTGGTGGTCTAGGGGAAAGGTGTCAGACTTCTGTGCTGACGTTCGGGGTTCAATCCTCGGTCCCGGCACAGATTTATCTGATTGCCAAACCCTTCCTTCACCTCTGACAAGATGTGTATTAATCACAACTTGTGAATGTGAGGAATTCCAGGCCTCCACCGTGGTTCGGATTCCACGTTAAACTGTAGGTGCTCCATTTCATCTCACAATCACCCTACCATTACACATTAGCGTAAGTGCATATATCCCGAACGGTTAGTAAGACGTGGTGCTAAGATTAATTAATTAATTAATCAATTAACTTTTATACATACATACATACATGTACGCTAGGTTTTAAATTTATAACTACAAGTCATTAGCATTTTTTCTTAAACTTATCGCTTTACTAACAATTTACGATTTCCCACACCCTTACACTAATATACTATTAACGAGTAAATTAGGACACATTGCATATGTATCAGCATTTGCGTGGGGAGAAAGTGGAAATCCATTTATTAACCACTAACCTAGCACAGCCAGCGAGAGTTTGGATCCGAATCAGTCACTGATAACATTCCCCAGGGGTATTTGGTGTCATCATTTCAGAAATCGGTAAATATTTATCAATGAAAAATTGTAGGTCTTGTTCAAAGAATTTTGTTTATGTTAATATTGTATTTGATGACTCTTCTTCATAAATAATTCATTCCGTCCAAATATTTTTCTTTCTTTAAAAGTAATATTTTCCATGTGACTGTACTGAAGTTTTAGATGTGATCTGACTATACTGCCAGGTTTTGATTATTGTTAGACTGAAACACCCACCTCACCTCACAGCTCATTCACACCTCGGGAATGTAGGAGTTAATAGTGATACTTCGTCAAGATAATGGAGAAGAACAAGGTTGCAGATACACTCAAATTGCACAACAATCTATTGTTACTTCTAGACTAATATCTTGATCGAAAAACAAAATTAGAAGCGGAGAAACTCACAAATTAGTTACTAGATTACATACACAATTTTGTTTAGGTCTGAAAAATCACGTAAAGATATTTCAAAACGAGGCCCTAACTTGCGAAAGAGAGAAAAGCTAATTAGATTTATAAAAAAGTATTAATTTAAAAAATAACACTTTTAAACGTCTTTTTCGTTTCAGTTTTATTTGTATTTTGAATAGGATCCTCTGATTGAATATTGTGATTAAATCAAAAATATAAATTCATTGTTAGTAAAAAACATTATTCAACATTAATAACAGTATAAATTTAGTTTAAGGTTCTTGAAAAAACAATCTTTTAAAACTTGATTGAACTGTCATCTGGAACAACGCTTTAAGTCACATTATTTAAAAACAATGCTTAGAGCTTTGGTAACCGACATTTGGCGTAATATGACCTGTTCTGAACTTACAAAAAATAGCTTACACACTTATAGTGAAGCATCTGCCGCCTTTAAGGCCATTTCCCACAGGCATCCACGGTGTCCACGGTAGCCATGGATGAAATAAATGTCCATGGACATGTAAATTATTATTATTATTATTATTATAACCATGTCTTACTACCCGTTCAGGTTACACGCACTTACTCTAATGTGTAGTGGTAGGGTGATTGTGAGATTAAATGGAGGACCTACAGTTTAACGTGGGATCCAAACCACGGTGGAGGCCTGGCACTCCACACATTCACAAGTTGTGATTTTGATACACGTCTTGCCAGAGGTGAAGTAAGGGTTTGGCAATCAGAGAAATCTGTGCCGTGACCGAGGATTGAACCCCGGACCCCCAGCACAGAGGTCCGACACCTTATCCCTAGATCACCAGGTCACCGACGTACCAATTCAGTTTGCAACCAAATGTCCGCAGACATTTTTGATGCCTACAAACTTGAGTTGCTATACTGTAGTGTAGTGCAGGCGACCACGTGCTCTTCAAAACGCCACTGCGCATGCTCAGTCCAAAACGTCCACGCGGAGAATGATCTGAAAACGTCCGTACCGCGGACACTTCGGTCGTTCCGTGACACCATGGACGCCAATGTAAATTGCCCCATCTGATAAGCTGGGAAGCGATTTCTACAAAACGTCCAACCAAGGATGCCACGGACACCACGGATGCCAGTGTGAAATGGAGTTGTTAAATTTTAGATATTGAAAATAAATATTTAAATATAAATACGTTAATAACTTTATTAAAGTATGAACATATTAAAGTTGTTTTAATAGCGTTTGTGTCTGTCATTTACTTTTCCTCCTATCAGAATCCTTCTCTATGCCTTAATATCATGATTTAAATATGATTTTTAATTCAGTTTTTCTCATAAGCATATGAGCATCATTCTATAATAATAATAATAATAATAATAATAATAATAATAATAATAATAATAATAATAATTTGACAACAAGAAGAAACTGTTAGAAAATATATTATATTTTAGTCAACACCACCCAGAATCGAGCTGAGATCCCTTCCGTATGTGTTCCTCCCTTTTATGCTGGGATCACGATCAACTTAACGGTCACTTAAGGTTAACTTAACGTTACTTAACGTAAAGGTTCTTCTCGTGTTTTTAAATGGAAGCGATCACGATGCAGTTAACTTAACTTAATAGATGTCCTGGGAGGTCTTTCACGTTAATTGAACGTTACATGAAGGGTATCACGTGATCTAACCAGCCAATCATTATGCGAGTGACGTTTATAGGGCCATTTATTAATTCATTTGTTGGTTTTATTACAAAGGTTTACTCTTTATCTTAAGTTCTAGTGATCAGACATTGAAACAAAATAATTAAACTAAAATAGGAAATCTAAATTTATCAAAAATTTTTAATAATATATTTTTATTATATCGATAGAAAACTGTAAACATTCACAGAGCATCACTTAACAAATAGTAAGAATCACAGATCAAAACACATAGGTACTCTAGAATGCAGATGTTTGGCTCGAGTTGTTACGTTAACTTACGTGAATCGTGATAACACATATGTTTTCTTAAGTTAAGTGAACCATAAGTGAACGTTACGTTAAGTTAAAGTTAAGTTGATCGTGATCCCGGCATTATTCCATGAGCCTTTGAGAATTGCACTTGTAAAATTATTTATCTTTTTATTTCACAACTTAATTACTAACCGTTTGGTATCAATGGGCTTATACTTATTCCCCTGATTAGGTAAGGATAAGAAAGGTTAAATTTAGATGTCATGTACCATCGTTTTACGTGAAGGGAGTTTGAAAAACCATATTGATGAAAAACCACATTCAATAAACCCGGTTGGTATTCGAGCCCTTCCCTCCACGTAACCAAACTAGATGAGCATGAACATTAGACCACGTGCCTATCGATGCGGTTCCTATCGAATTAAAACCACACTTTTGACCATTTAATTTTAAACTTTAAAGCCTGTCAAATTGTCTAAAATCATCTTAACACTATATTATCTTGATATCTAGTGAAGATACGAGTTACCTATTTCTAAATATCGTGAGGTGTATCTCACTCCTTGAGACCACTTCTCTTCTTACGTTGATATTAAATGCGGCGCACGACCTTTTTCTTTAATATATTCATCATGTGATCCTTTTTTTTTTGTTTAGTTCCTTTGATAAAAAAAAAGAAAAGAGATAAATCTGTGATTATGCAAACTAGATCGTCTGGTCATCGTATCAGACGCTACTGTCCAGTTGTTGACAGCGGAGAGCTGCCATTATAATGGTAGGTGACCCACGTGGCAAATGAGCTACAGCTCGATGACGTCGTCCTGGACCTCTCCGAGTATCAGCCTGCTATCGAGCTTTACTGACAGAGCGGCCACCGTCTGCTGGACAAGATAGTCTCAACTTTTGTGGAAAGAGGGTGCTATGTATTCAGAACAAAGAACCCTCTGGCTGTTAATTTTAGTTTAATATACTGGAGCTGCTATTTTTTCATTATAGTCGTTCTTCATTTGTCTTCACGAGGCTGAGTCTGACCCTTTTACAGATCCACTTCTTCACAGAAAAATCTAGAAGTGCCGAGGATATAAATGTATCCACATTTGCATAAAGAAGGAATATAAAAACATTTAATAAAAAAACATCCTTTTTAGGGAATTGAATGGGGCCCCAAATACATTGGTTCATATTCCAGTTAGGGCTTTTTTTTTTGTTTCTTTTTTTCTACTGGTGTGGTGTGTCACGATCGTCCCATGAGGCTGGCGTTAAAGGTTTCGTTAAGTGAATTTAAGTTGTGTATTTGTATATAGTGATCAAATTGTTCAGTAAATATACTATAAAAAAGAAAAGAAAGAAGAGCAAAATTTAATTCTGTCTTGCCTTTTCAGTGACAGTAATAGCAGACGGTATTTCCCAATCAAATTGGCTTGCTACCATGTTAATAATGTAGATATATGTTTATGTTACCGTTTGGGTCCTCAGAGGTTTCACTCACCTAGCCTTAAGAGTCACCCTAAATAGGTATTTTATCTAAGTCATTCATTTTGAAATGAAAACAGTTCCCCAATTCGACTAGCCTTCGCAATGACTATCAACAAGTCCCAAGGCAAGACATTCTTAAAACTCAGCATCTATATATCCATCTCGATGACCCATGCACAGCTGTGTATCACACTCAGACCAAGATATAAACATCAAAATAAAACCTCATGGGCAACTACCCAGATCCAAATAACTCTTTACAATAAACTTATATTGTTTAAACTGATGTCTTAACTTAATATATAATAATCAATGTTAGTTTAGTTACATAATGCGTTTGTTATTGACTTTTATAGTTATCATCAATGCGTGTTTCATTGTATATAATATTTATCAAACAATTGTTAATTGATCTTATCTATAGACAATTTATAGCCTGGAATAATACTCCGTCAAAAATTTAATATTAATCGCAGAATTTTCTGTGCAATCTCCTGGTTATAAATATAAAGTGGCAATTGGCATTGATTGCATTGTATTCAGGATTGAAATCGTACATTATTTTGAGGGGCAATATAGCTTTAAATATAATGTGCTCTAACTTTGTGGCTGCACACTACACTGCACAGTGACACCTCAACAATCTAGTTAAGCTTGTGGTCTTTTAGCTTACCATTACAAGTTTTCTTACCAAAGTGCTAGAATAGGGAGGGACACATTTAGATAGGGGTGTAGGGAGCGTGAGTTCAGGCCAGTGTGTTTTCATTTTTGCCAAAATAAATAAAATATTGCTCCGGTAGATACAGAGTTTAATCTTCTTCACGTCAACAATTGTTAAATATATGTCATGATTATAGCGGCGCTAGACGATAAACTTTTTAAATAAAAATAAATGGTTTTCATTAAATTACAGGACACTATTAAGATATTAAAAAAATTAAAGATTTTTTATGTCAACATATTATTATTATTATTATTATTATTTATTATTATTATTATTATTATTATTATCACCACGTCTTACTACCCGTTCGGGTTATACGCACTTACGCTAATGTGCAATGGTAGGGCGATTGCGAGATGAAATGGAGGACCTACAGTTTAACGTGGAATCCGAACCTCGGTGGAGGCCTGCATTCCTCAAATTCACAAGGTGTGATTAATACACGTCTTGTCAGAGATGAATGAAGGATTAGGCAATCAGATAAATCTGTGCTGGGACCGCGGATTAAGCCCCGGGCCCTCAGCACATAAGTCCACCTTACCCCTAGACCACCCGGTCACCGTCAACATATTAAGAATATTGAGTTTTATGTATCTATTAGGGGATTAATTTTTATTTTGGAAAAACAATAATTTTTTTTTTGTATAGAAACTGCAAAAATACTGACTTTTCTCCCGTTTCCCACACTCCCACCTTAAGACGCATATCAGGGAGGGGAAGAGTAATCATTGGACACCACAGAAAAGTGCATCACAGGGGAGGTACTTACATTGGAAGAAAACAAGAGCTAGTACAGTTGTGTAATAAACATACACAGGAGTCAGTCAACACAAGAAGAGCAGAGCTGCAAAAGGCTAGGCAATCACAAATCGATGAAGGCCTGCCCTGCGCTGCTCTGCTTTGGCCTGCTTCGTAATGGTAGCTCATAAGCAGTATTTACAAAAATCATCCTTACTTTGTGGTATATCTCTTACGTTATCTGCGTATCAATGAGCGCCTATTCTAAAGGTGAAAAAGATAATATAAGATTTGAAAAGAAAACTTGTTATTTATTGAGCCACAGAAATATGATAATGATAAAGAATGGTTATGATAATAGTGTCAATATTGACAGTTAGGAATGAAAATATTAAATTAAGAAATGGTAATTACAAACTTTTTTAGAACGTTTTCTAAAAAACTAAGGTTGTACATTTTATGGGGGATGCCTATCGATGCCCTGAGACACGTTGCTGACGTCCAGAAATTCAGATCTTTTTAAGGAGTACTTTTTTAGTAATTAAAAAATGTGTACCATAATAATGCCCATTGTACTAAAACAATTTATTTTAAGTATTTATAAATGAATATGAATTTATGAAAAAAGCTAAATACCGACAAAGTAAATGGTTAGAAACGTAGATATAACTTTCCCTAAATAAGTCATTATTTAAAAGGGTCATAACAGAATGCTATACCATATTTGAGGATTGTTTTAGTTGATTAAAGCTTCCAAACTACAGTTCTCATAAGCAGTAGTACAGTGTTAGAATACTTGCCTTAAAACAAGTTGATTTTAAGCACTGTAAGACAAGCTCTTAGGGCCTCTAAATTGATTAAACTGAATAATTATGGACACAAGAAGAGTATTTGATAAACAAATTTAATACATCATTAAAGTATATTCTAATTTAAACTGTTTGTGTTAAAATAGCTAAAATATCAAGGAATCATTTAAAATACTAACAAATTATTTGGATAGTTCTTTAATTAAAACCAAATTTATTATTATACTCCTCTCTGTTAAGGTGACTGACTGAATAAGCAATAAAATGTCAAGCAGATGTTTAGTTTTTGGCAAGTATTGCAAGAAATATTAACTCAAGAGCTTGATCCTTACTAGATTGAGTACCTTGCTATTTTCTTAAGTTCTACATATTTATAATTTTTTTTATTTGCAAACATGTATTTCAAGATAGAGGTTAGATAATGTAAGGAAACGATATATTTTCAGTGGTCATGCCTACCAAGGCGACACGCTCACAAAATAATGTATTGTCGATAGGAGGATGGTTGATGTTTAAATCTAAGTTAAATGCACTGGGCGAGGTTTTACGCAGAAGATAAATATATTTATTTTTTTCTTCACTCTCCTCTCCAAGCTAATCCAAGGCCAAATCCCGCTTTGGTACCATTCCAAATAATTCCCATTTATAGTAAGTTTTAATAGTGATGTCATTGAATGTACTGATAAATAAAAAAAATTGTTATTGTCAAGCTTATAGTTCTTAGTCAAATGTTGGTTAAGTAGGAAATAAAATTGAGCATTTTGACTCCAATAAAGCTAACTGCACTTAAATTAATTGAGGATACTCTGCCTAAATGTAATGAAAAGAATGCCACATCAACAGATCCTTCAGCTTGAGCAATGGTAGATGAAAAGGGTGGATAAACAGTTTATCCGGTACCTGCTTCGTTTTCAATTAATACGCTGACTAAAATTGTAGTTAATGCTGGTTGTAAACGTCAAAATATTATTTTTTTCAGAGAAGGCCATATCAGAAGCCCTAATATTAAAGGTAGCCCACAATAATCAATTTCCAAATCCTCAAAATAGAATCGGTAGATTTATTAGAAATTATCATAAATGACTGAACTGAGACTATTATATTATAAATTTGATCGTCTCCAATTTGATTTCCTGGATGAGCAAGTTCAGCTTAAATTAGTAATCTACTCATCTAATATTCCAGAACAGGCCCCAAAAATTAAACATAAGGTCCCAATATCTTAATGATTAGTAGAAAATAATCATCGTCTTTGAAAGATGGCTAAATAATAGGCAGTAGATTTTAAATTTAAAGACCAGGATGTTTAAACCTTTTTCTACCATGGCCTTCTAGTCAATAAAATAATATTTGATTGCAAATTTGAAATAGTAGATAATGTTTAAGCTGATAAAGCTTAAAGATTAGGCTCTATCTATAGTATTGAAGGTTACTAGTTTATTTACCTTAAATCTTTATTTAAAGCTATTAATACAAGTAATTAAGGTAAACCCAATAGAGGGATCAAAGTAATAGTGATTACTGTGGATCTTAAAAATAGTACTTTTAGGCCTATATAGATTTGTTTTCTTCATATACGCAGCCAGGGACCGTTCACTTACTTAGCTTTGCATAGTATACCAGGTGTTGCAAGAAACAATTTTAAAATACAATCAAACTTCCTTGAACAATTTTAATCCATTCCAGAAAAATAACTCGTTAAATGGCTCACTCATTAAAGGGGAATAAAATGTAAGTAAAATGGCTCTTATACTTTCAAGAAGCCTAAATAATCAACATTTTTACACCAAAAATAGCCTTTTTTCTCGACGCTGATTCAATAGATATGTTTGATTGATGGCAGCATGTCATATTCACCAACAAAATTCACTGCTCTTAGAGTACTCTAATTTTTAGCAATGATTTCTTGTTTTACTTTCACAATTATGGAATTGCGTGACTTATTTTATTTAGGTTCAATACTTCTAGACGCTAATGTAAATAAATTTGGTTCAAAATATAATTTAAAATTCTCTGAGAAAACCAACAGAGATTTACTCTGCCACATAGTCCGAGACTACATTACAAACATTGCTAGTTAGCTGAGCACCGCTCCAACTATTTTCGAGCTCTTCGATTAGTAAAAGTTGGCGCCAGCTGATGGGTGTCTGTGTATAATCGTTGGGGGAGCTATCATCAGTAATTGGATTAATATAACCTTATGGAAGGCAAATCGTTAAACAGTCTATCGTTAATGATTCCAATCGTTAAGAGAGGTTTGACTGTAGCACTATATAATTTAAACTTATAGAAGGTTTTTCGAATCGACTGTAATATCATTATATTTTACTATCTTAATTGAAATATACTAAAGTCTTTGTTAAAAAAACTCATGTAATGTTCCCATTAATATTTACTATATTTATATATAACTAATTTAGCTCTTAGGTTTAAATATTAGATCTTGAATAACTTGATTTTAAATTTACAATACGTTGAAATTAATATTCCGTACAGTAAACAGTAGCTTACAACTAACTTAAATATATATGTTGAAAATTTGCACTTGAATATGAGAATTGAACCTGGGACCTATGCGCGTCAAGTTAAAGGCTTCAGGTTATATTTTAATGATTTCTGTCATTTTTCAACACTTATTTAAATGCTTAGCTTAATTAATTTTCTATAAAACAGCTAAAATATGGTAAAAGGTCCCAAACAATTCTTATAGAAATATTAACATATTTACCAGAACAGCTTTTGTGGTGACATGGTCTAAGGAGTCATTCTCGTAATAGACTAGACAGCCAATTACGGGAAGATCAGGGTTCCAATCCCAGTTCTCCTTACTGAGCGGGATTTTTCCTAAATTATTTCACACTCTCCCTCCACACAAATGCGTGTAAACTTCCGCTTAGAACTACCTTCATCATCCCTTACACATTAGCGCAAATTAGAACATATGCGTAAAGCCCGAACGACTAGTAATCTCAGAAACAGTTTTCACAGAGAGCAGAGTTGTTTTGAAACAAAATTAAAAATACTATATTTCTTTCAATGTTAGCTCACATGTGTTGGTGAGTCACTCAGGGACATGACTCTGAGTTTATAAGATTAAGATAAAAGGCATACCTAATAAATTGAAAAAAAATATACAGGTTTATCGGACTCCTAGCGGACAGGGGCTCAATCCACATCTGTAGCAGTGTGTGTGTGTGTGTGTGTGTGTGTGTGTGTTTTTCCCCATTTAGGGCCGGTCTTATGATTCCTGGATAAATATTAATATGAAAGATAAATATTTTTATTTGGTAGATAAGTTAAAAGTGCGTCTTGTGACTGCAAGATAGCATTTATCTGCCAGAAAAAATGTATTTATCCATCACATTTTTATCGGGAGGTTTAAGTACCTGATAACTTTTATCTGAAAATTAAAATTGGCGTTGCCATAGTGACGCGTTGTTTTTAATGAGGTTTCGTCTATCAGAAACTGTTTTTAGCTTAAAATCTTGGTTCAAGTGTTTAGTAAGGACAGACCCAGGTTCTAACTATATATAAAGTTAGTACATTTAATTCAAACTTTTATATAAACTGACAAGCTATTTGTAGAGCTATATTTATATAAGAACAAATTATCAAAATCTGAGTACAATAAATGAAATTTTGTAAATTCTGTACCCAACTATTGACCACATTTTGTCAAACACCGAAATTAGTACTTTCACAACATCTTAGCTTCTTCACACACGTGACACCATCTGTTTACTCGCACTCGTTTAGCCGCCATTATTTAACATTGTAGAAAAAAAATCTTGGTTTGCGTGTTAAGTAATCACAGGCCCAGGTTCTAGCTATATATAAATTTATAACATTTAATTCACACTTTTACCAAAAATGACAAGCTATTTGTAGAGCTATAGTTGTCTAAGAACAAATTATTTAAATGTGAGTACACTAAATGAAATTTTGTAAACGTTGTACCAAATTATTGTCCACATTTTGGCAGACACCGAAATTAGTACTTGTAAGACAACTTAGCTTCTGCGCCCACGTCACGCCATCTGTTTCCTCGAAGTCGTTTAGCCGCCATTATTTAACAAATGTTGAACGTTCTCGCCATTCGCTGGGTTGTAGCGGTAGCTTTTGGGCTTATACGCATGCGTGCACCAGTAAAAACAGTACCAACATTGCATTTTCTACATAAAAATATATTTATCCTACAAATAGCTATCCAGCAGATAAATTCAATTCATAAAACGCCTTAAAATATTAAAGTGGCTGATAACCTTTAACTGGTTGCTAACTTTAACCTCCCGATAACAATATTTAGCCCGTAGCCATAAGACCGGCCCTTAGTGGGTTCTATTTCTTCCCCGGATCAATTTCTACTTACAGTCAAGATGTTAGCTTAGAAAGTGACCCAGTGATATCAACACAGGTGTAGGAAGCGAACTTGGAAACAGTAACTTTAACAGACAGCTGGGATAAAAACATCAACAATAATAATACTATTACTTAGCACCGAGTCTTACTACCTGTTTGGGTTATACGCTTAAATATTAATCACGCTAATGGGCTAGGAATGGGAAAGGTTGAATATAGAGGAAGTGAACCCGCATTTGCATGGAGGGAGAGTATAGAACCAAGTTCACCCAAGTGAGATTCGAACCTCGATCTCCCAGTCCTCGGCCGTATAGCTCAATACGAAACCAGCGCGTTAGCTATCTATGCCACCTGATACTGGTGAAAGCATTAACAAACACAATAGATGATTTTAACCTATTGGAGGCTTTCCGATTCAACTGTAGTAAACCCACCCTCAACCCCGTATCGGTGCTCACATAGTTTAAGAAGTAGGTCTCGAAATGGATTGGATTACTAGTGTCAGTGAGGTTAAGGTTCGAACCTTGATCGGGTGTGATGAGGGTGATCTTTCCTAAAGTCTACCTTAGGGTTCGGCCAGACTGACAAGCGCGCGAGCGACTGGGTGGACAAATTGGCGAGCGCGCGAATAAGCGAGCGCGTTAGTGACTGGGTGGCCAAACTGGCGTGTGAGCGAACAAGTGAGCGCGTTAGTGACTGGGTGGCCAAACTGGCGTGCGAGCGAACAAGCGAGCGCGTTAGTGACTGAGTGACCAAAGTGGCGAGCGAGCGAACAAGCGAGCGCGTGAGCGACTGGGTGACCAAACTGGCGTGTGAGCGAACAAGTGAGCGCGTTAGTGACTGGGTGGCCAAACTGGCGAGTGAGCGAACAAACAAGCGCGTGAGCGAATGAGTGGCCAAACTGGCGTGCGAGCGAACAAGCGAGTGCGTTAGTGACTGGGTGGCCAAACTGGCGAGTGAGCAAACAAGCGAGCGCGCGAGCGACTAGGTAGCTAAACTGGCGAGTGAGCGCTTGATTAGCAGATAGCAGATAGACTTCAATGTAAGAAGAGAAGGAGCCCTCTGACTTGGGGGTCCATGCCCATCTCGTGCACTTGCTACCTGAATCTGTCTCATCTAATGCACTCAAATATTTGGTAAGTATTATTAAGTAAACTTTCTTCTCATTTGTCTCATCTAACAAACTTGTTTTCTCCATCTCGTTCATTTAACGAGAAAAACTAATCCCTCGCAACCTTGAATCTCTCCTGACTTTTCCACTCCCCCCTCTACTTCCTAGGGATCGAAGCGTTCCCCTTGCACGCACCGAGGTAGGTCCTGGAAAAGAGACGTAGAATATATCTGCAGCTAGATGACAGAATTAGTAAAGCCATCACATATTTGTTGATGAAAAATTCAGTGTCGATGCTTACGAGACGTTCATTACCTGTGCTGTTAAAAACTGTAGGAGATGTGAGCTAAGTACCTATGATATCAACAATTTAATATATTTTACATTATTAGTTTAATATGACTTACTACTTGGTATATGTTTGAAAATAGTTATCTGTCAAAATGAATTTAATTAAAAAGTTATCTTTAATTTAACTGTTTTTGTATTCATGCTTTTATTTTACAACAGTAAGTCCCATTTAGTACTCACTTAATGCATTAAAAAAATAATCATTCTATTATGTGGCCCTAATATTCAATTCCCCTAATAAAATATTCCAAAGCTAGTCTTTTTCAAAAGTTTTCATCTATAATAATTTGAAAGTAGAATTTATCGAGTTGTTCTTAGCCATGTATAGGCCTATAAGAGGGGAATGCTTCAGACTAGATG
This sequence comes from Timema genevievae, assembly GCA_902155825.1. NCBI lineage: Eukaryota > Metazoa > Arthropoda > Insecta > Phasmatodea > Timematidae > Timema > Timema genevievae. Next base: position 267,064 of record CABFWO010000042.1, on the reverse strand, counting down.
AGGGGAAGAAGGGGGTGGAATAGTCGCGAATGATTCAAAGTCTTAAGAGATTTATTTTTCTTGTTCAGTGCGAACTTGATAAGATTAATAAGAAGAATGTTTGTTTAGTAATATCTCCGGAATATTTGAGTGTACAAGTTGGGACAAACTCCGGTAGAAATTATCGAGTGCACGAAATGATAGGTCACCATATTGAGAGCAACCACTTTACTGAGTGGTTGTAAAGAAGAAATAGTTCAACAACTGTCAGTCGTATAATTCATTTTCAAATTAACAATCCAGCATACAGCATGCTTAGCAAATTACATAAAAATATTTCATTTAGAGCCTTTAAACTACGTTACCAGTGTTCATCCTTTTAGTGGTGCACCCTTAAACTCCAAGGAACTCATTTTACCTAAATTCTTTTTCTTATAATTTATGCAACGCGCCTTACTACTCGTTATGGTTCTCTACATATCTAAACTGACATTATAGAAATGAGTAAGGTTGAAATTAAAGAAAATGTACCAACATTTGTGTGAGAAATAATTTAAGAAAAACTAACCTTAGCACACCTGGCAGGAATTCGAGCCCCGAGCTCCGGTCACAGGGAATCCAATTTATTCTGAGAGTGGCATCTAAGAGCGTGTCATTTCTTTAAATCAGCGTTTTTAAACCAATGTTCATGAAGGGTCCAAAGATGTGCAGAGGTAATTTGGGGAAATAAAAAAGAAGCAAGAAAAAAATTGTGGGTAGAAATATATCGGTTTGGATTCATGATTAAAAATTATTTTTGAAGAGCACGCCATTATTAGAATACTAGCTATCTAACTATCACATTATTAACATTAGTTTTCTTAGTGATATAATCTCTCCTTAAAAAAACTAATGGTGTTCCTTGACAATCTTAGTGCCTTGTTCAGTGTCATGAGTTGAAAAAGTTTGAAAATAGTTGTCTTAAAATTAAATTAAGGAATTATTATTTTAAATAAACATATTTATATTTAAAAAAAACTGTTTAGTTAAGCTATTTCAAGAAACCTTAATGTCACGTGACTGATCCAGAGCAGTCCACGACGGGGGTCACGGAATCATGCAAGGACTCTACTCAGAGCAAGTGGCGCGTGTTCGAAGGTGCAATGCGGTCCCCTAGAGGCTCGAAGCGCGTCCCTTATGGAATGCCCGATATAAGGCGGAGATTAGTAAGCCGGCCACGTCTTCTTCCTATCTCCTCCTTGGTGGAGTTCTAGTCGTGATCTTCCTTATCTTAGAGTTTCAATCGCTACGTGGAGTGCCCACTTCTTGCAGAAAGGGCACATAATATGAAGTATACACCTTATCTGTTGCTACTCAACGGTTTATTGTGAGGGTGGTGGGGGTGGGGGGTGGGGGTGGGGGGAGCGGTACCAGAGGGAAGGAGAGGAAATCAAGCGTGACCATTGGAGGAGCTCTAGACAATAACTATTTTGTTAACTAGAAGAATATTGACAAACATTTGTATACAATTGTTCAAGACAAAAAGTAAGATACTTCAATAGTTGAATTGGTATTTTGAGATGACGCATGCTACTTGGATTCAGTTGGTAGTAGGTTTGTCAGATTATGTAAATATCTTGGCTTTATTACAGCAAATAGGCCTACTCCAAATATAACATTTTAAAACTGATTTTATATAGCTTTTCAAATTAGTATATTAATTGTGTGGCATCTGGATGATAGACCAAGATGTCGATGGCAGGATAGTGTTAAAATAGATTTAAAGGTCATGGTGTCGTGTGTGTGTGCTTAAAGGTGTCATGGAGGTGTATCGGTTTGGGTTGGCAAAGCTATAGCGATAAAAAACAATATCGATTTATTTACAAAAACATCAAGATATTTATATTTATTTTTTAGAATAAGATATATTAACCAATTATTTATCTATATATTTCATGTATTGGACTATACGAAACAAAATAAATTGAGCCATTATTATTTTCTTATTTAAGAGAAAGTATTGTGATCTTAATAAAATTGGCCTAGAGAGTATGATGAGTCTACACGTTTTATGTGCCCCCGAACCAATAAATGTGGAATCTACATTTATGTATGTCCCTATGTCTGTCTGTTCCTGGCCACAGATATGAAACGGTTTGATGTATTTTGCTAAAACTTGTGTTTTTGGGTAGACACCCTATTGTGAGTGATTTTTTAACTCAAATTAATTTGAAAAAGGATTGAAAGATTTTGTTTAAAATGTATATCTGGGGAATGTTTGACATAGCATGAAATTACTTGTTTTTCGGAAAAAATGTTGTTTAGGGTATGTTTAATGATAATATTATTTTAATTTAAAATATTTTAAAAAATTGCTGTAAAGACTTGGTTCAAAATTTGTATCTAGTAATTTTTTAACAATAGAGATAGTTAAATATATTTGTTTTTCTTAATTTTTTTATAATAGTGTAATAATAACTGGTATATGAAAATATTTCAATTTTTACTTTCTCTCTATCTTACAGGTAGAGAAAGTATGGTGATCGTCAAAAAAATCGAAATCGAGATCTTGATGAATGTTGACGTTTCATGACTTCCTGAATCCGAAAAAGTGGTTTTTGAATTTCCGTCTGTCTGTCTGTCTGTCTGTCTGTACCTCCAACTAGAGCCTAAACTATTTTACCGATTGAGCTGAAACTTGATATCTAGGATTTGCATAGGGTTGCCCCGAGGGGTTTTTGGAATTGGATATCTACCCCTAAAATTAAGGGTAGTTTACTGAAGGGTAAAAAGAGAAAAAGTCGATTTTCTCAAAATCGGCTCTAACGATTTTGATTAAATTTCATTTATGAACATTAATAAATATTCCAAACAAAATGGCTACTCTCAATATTTCGGCAAAATGGCTTTAAGGGCTCCGGTCTGATGAGAAAATTAACATTTTTTAAAATAGCTCCGAAACTATTTGAGATATGAAATTACTTAGCATTACAAATATGTATATATATTTATAATACAGATATTTTATCCGAAACATATTTTTATAAAATCAATAACTTTCAATCTATACGCAATTATATGAATTTTTTAACTTTTTGGACATTAAAGTTTAAGTATTGC
>CABFWO010000042.1:200169-262867 GCA_902155825.1 Timema genevievae | reverse complement strand
ATTAATAATAATAATAATAATAATAATAATAATAATAATAATAATAATAATAATAATAATAATAATAATAATAATAATAATAATAATAAAAATGTATGTTTATTTTCTAAAAAAAAAAATTTAAAAATGGTTTACTTATCACAAATTTTAGAAAATTTTAAATATTTCAATAATTCCCCTTGAATAGCTAGCAAAATGAATATCTAAGAATTGTTTTTCAAGATAAATAAGAATATGTTTTATTTCTTACAAATTAAAATTAATTTTAGGGTGGTTCCTAAATAAGAGATATTTGAAAATTTTAAATGTGTGTAAAATATTAAACAATTTTAGCTATTTTTTCTATCTCTAGAATGTTTATTGTGATTACCAATATGATGTTTTTGTGTTTTGGAGGGAAAAATAATTTAGGGTAGATTACTTAAAACCTTTATTTTTTAACATTTTATTCCAAGCTATAATAAACTATTTGAAAGAGTTTGTTTGATTGTGTTGTTCCACTTTCTTTATTTGAGCTATTTAAAGTAAAAACTTTCATTAAAATTTCAACTATAGGCCTACCTCAAATAAGCTTTTCAAAATTATGTAAGGATGGATAGAGTAATAGTATAATTAGTTAATTAATAACATATTAATACAAGTTATATTAATATAAACATGTTAAAAATAAAAATATTAGAATTTCCAAATGATTAAATTTACAAACTAGTGCTATAATTAATATTCTAATATGCGATTCCTTACAATTATAATAATTGTACAAGTGGCAGCAATAAGCCAACTACTGAGTTGAAAGTGGCTGCGTTATCTGATGGCTCGTTATATTAATAAATCACACATTTGTAGCCGACGATTTCCGCACGTCCATCATAGACTCTGCCTTAAATATGAGTGAAGAATGACCCTGGGCACAGGACGATTCCTGGATAGCTCAGTGGTCAGAACGTTGGCGTACTAAGCCAAAGGTTCCGGATTCGTTTCCCGTGTGAAGGTATTTTTTTCAATTTTCAGAATATGATATCTAGAGGCGAGTAAATCCTCACTAAATACAAATATAATAGCTTTGGATATTTGATTCTTCAATTATATATACTATCTTATAGATATTGATTATACCTCTCAAAATCGACAGTGGAAGAAGACACGACTTCAATTATGAATACGATAAAGTAGATATGGTAGCATCTCTTATCCGTCAGATATGTTAATTATAAGGGAAATTGGTGTATATTGAAACTGGTACCAAGGTCATGGAGTGAATCACGCAGGAATATTGTGATTTTCTTATAGATACCCAAATAACCCTTTTCCTGCTCTCTTTATATTTAATTGAATTTGTTTATCTACACTAAAACTGTTTCAAACCCTATTGAGAAAGCCTTTTTCCTTGTTTTATTCAAAACAATAACTATTTGATGAAATATTTAAAATGGATTTATGGCGGTGAAAAAGCCCTTTAAAAGTTGATGAATATTTGAACCTAAAGTTTTCATCATAGTTCTGAAAATACATCTAATTAATTATATTAAAATGGTATAGTATGGATGAGATGGCCAACGCTAAGGTTTATTAATAAAAAGATTACATTATACTTTAGTTAAGTGTCAAAATACATCTTATAACAAAGTATATTTATATTGATAATAACTTCTGTCATATATTTATGTTGAACTTTAAGTATTTGCTGAGGACAAGAGTCCAGGAGTCGATCCTAGAGTATGTCTAGATATATAGAAGAGGCGTGTTGCCATTGTCAAGTGGAACACCCAATATCATGGACAGGGCAAATGATAAGATGAGCTACTTCTAGTAATAGATTGACATACTTCATGTCCATTGTAAGTACCAACTTTCAAACCTATTTACTGTCTAATTTCACCTTTCATACCATAATGACATGGACTTCCTCAACATCCATTTTGATAATTTTATTCTAACACAAAATTTATTGCCAAAAACCCATCAAATCCTTATCAGACCTGTAGTTAAATCGCTGTACTAGCCACTCCATCTGTTTGGATCTATTTTGTTTGTAGACTTTCTATCACTATTCTATCAGGTGGTACGCTTTGGGAACTAAACCGTTACATGTAGATGTTTATGTCTTTACGTTGGAAAGACGTTAAACGTTTCCGTCTGTGCTTACCGTCTTACTGTCCACTATGGGTTATTCGCGTGTTTACACTTATGGCTTGTGGATATGGAAATTGTTAATTAATGGAGGTGTATTAATATCTGTGTGGATGGTGTGTTAACGAACTATTAAACCTTAAATAAAAACCACCACATTAGATCTGGTTATGATTCAAACACCGGTATAGTCGTCACGTTATTCTACATAATATTCCCTTGGTTTTTTATTGTGTGAAAAAAATTGATCGTATAGAAGAGTTGGAATGTATTACCTGTAAGTATATGGTCAATACACTCAAATAAACAGTTTTAAATGAGAAAAAAAAATAATGAAGAAATGAGTTTTTTTAAATAAATAGTTGGTTATATTTGATATCTGAAACATGTTTATACTAATTATCTTATTATTAATAATAACTTATCATCAGTGAAATGTAGGTTAACCCTTTCACAGTGATGAATTAACGGCCAGGGACTGGATGTTGTGCTTGTCCTAGTCTTAAGTTATAGTATAAGGAATATGAAACTAAGACAGGCCTAACAAGCCGATAGTGGAAGATTTATGGCTTGAATAAAAAACTGACCCAGGCCATACTTTGTAAAACAGTAATAGATGTAATTTATGAATAAACATAACTTTATTAAAATTAAATAAGCATAGTAAAATAATAATAACTATCAGTATATTTAAATGTGGAAATAGTTTCATTATTCATTTCGCTTTATTATGAGACATCAAGTTTATTTTATAATCCTCAGTTTGAATTCATAAACTAAAATTCATGGGTACATGGAATATAGTAACATACTGTATGTATTTCGTGTGATGTGACTTCAGTGTTTATATCACGGTCTTAAATTTTAAGGGTGATTGTTAAATAGATATTGCTTTCACGCTTTTTTTTAATGGCTATATATACTCCAAACCATACCATCTTAATGAGATAAATATAAATGTATTTAGCTAATACTGGTATTAAAAAGTTGTGGTAAAAATATTACATTGACTGTATAAAATGGTTAACATTAATATTTTTCAAATATTTTGTTTATTGATGTATTCTTTTCCCTTCCTCCCCGACAGTGAAATAGTTGTTGACTGACATATTTACTATCCTTTGTGACCATAAATAGTTATTTTTTCACGTATTCATTTTTCCCTTCACACAAGGCAAACAATAGTTGTTGATTGAAGCATTCCTCTTTCCTCTTCTCAATACCAATGAAATCGTTGTTGAGTGACGTGTCTCTTTTTCCCTTCCTTCTTGGCAATGAGATAGTTTTGACTGATGTAATCCTTTTTACCTTCCTCCTTGGTAATGAAATGGTTGATACTTTTTCCTTCCTCAGTACCAATAAAATAGTTTTGACTGATATAATCCTTTTTACCTTCCTCTTTGGTAATAAAATTGTGGTTGACTAATGTATTGCTTTTTTCTCTTCCTCCATGGCAGTGAAATGGTTGTTGATTGACGTATTTCCCTTTCCCCTCCTCAGCCCCAATGAAATGTTTGTTGATTGACGTATTCCTTTTTTCCATCCTCTATGTCCTGTGACAATGAAATATTATATTATTGAGGTATTATTTTCTCCCTTACTCCATGACAGTAAAATAATATTCCTTACACCTTTCTCTGCGGCAGTGAAATTGTTGTTCGCTGACTTATTCCTTTTTCCCTTCCTCTGTGATAGTGAAATGTTTGTTGATTGATGTATTCTTTTTTCCCTTCTTCCGTGACGAGATTGGTTTGCGGTAGTTGTTACTGAAAGTGCTGTATCAGTAACAGGCGGCAGTGGTAACAACCTACCGAGAGTTAATTAAAATTCGGACACGAATTGTGTTTTCTAGATCGGCCCTAGGAAGTCATGTACAGTCTGGGTATGATAGCACTTTGACAGTTTTATCTATTGTTAATCGACACGATGCGTGACTCCTCACATCTGATATCAGGAGGGACTCTGTGCAGAACTTTGAGCATTCTTTTGTTAGTCAAGATTATCTTTTTCTCTCTTGGAAGGGGGAAACGGGGTGGAAGGAATGAGAAGGAGGAAATTTCATGTTTGAAATAAGATTAGGACACTGCCACTTGCTGGAGCTAAACGTTTCAACATCACTTTCTAGCAAGATTACTATTCTTTACATTGAGTGGCTTACTTCTAATACTGTTTTCTTGGAACTGCTGATGAATCTTTAGATTATCTGTATAGTGTTGTAGAAAGACTTTCCTAATATATTCAACAGTTTGTTGAAAGTAACAACATTTGTGATACACAGTGGCATTTATTCAATGGAAGCAAGGGAAGCAACGCTTCCCTAATATTAGAGAGGGAATAAAGATAATGAGAAGAAACTAAAGTTAAAAATTTATCATAATTAGAAACCTCTCCAACATGTATACTGAAAATAATAGTTGAGATAGCAGCTCTTCTTTCTTAGAGCATGTATTTGTTTCTCAGACTGACTGGTCAGATGGTTGGTCTCACTCTTTATCCCGTCAATCGTTTGTTTCCAGATCTGTCCGACCCTCATCGTGTAAAGGGAAGTAGCGTCTCCCTAGCCGAGTATTAGTTCAGTTTACTTTCGTGAGTGATGTATAATCTTACGTAATATAGTGATAAAATCTTATTTTTTAAGTTGCTTTTAGTTATTTTTAAAGTTTCTAGATATAAATATAGGTACTGTTACAAAATAATTAATTTACCACCAATTTGCAGTAAGTTTATTTTCATTTTTACAAGCATAATGAAGCTTGTTTGTTCCTCCAAGGGAAGTTTTTTTTTTTTTTGCGTACAGTAGTATAATGACGAGTGCGTCAAGAAGTGCAACAGTGGAAGAGGAGGGCTGCTGTGTCAAAGCTCATAAGTAACATTTTGAAGCATTGGTTTTCGTCCCGGTCTTATGACGATAAAAAGAAAATAATTGAAAAAAGGCAGTCTCACGCCATCTTTAGGCAACCCATAAAAAATTTGACATTTAAATAATCAATTTTATGAAAATGTTCATAGTAATTATTGGGGTGTGGTTGGTGGAAAATTATATAGTTGACCTTAATATTTAATAACGATAATGGCATTTAGAATAAATCCGAATTCAACGATATTAATAATGTTTGCAAAGCTATTAAAAGTTATGCCAAAAGTCAAACTCATTTGCAGACCAAAATGCATAAGAAAATTTCAGCAATCGTAAATTGACCATCATTATCTTTATTATATTAATTATAATTATTATTTTAATTTATATATAATTTAATGATTGAGTAATATTTCTAAGATTACCGATTTTTTGTTTCATTCCATGCATATTTTATGTCACATCCTTTCTTTCTTCCCTATAATACTTTTAGCTATATAAAAAAAGTCACTGTGAGTTTCCATAAATAATTGAACTAGGGTCCATCAGACCTCCTTTATTGTAGACTTATTGCTTCCCTTTGTCCAGAATTGATCACACGCCACTGGTGATATACATTTGCCTCTGAAGATAATTCACAAAGGAATAATTCCTTAGGTACCTAGGAATTTTTTATTAGCTATGGAACTAGCAATCAATGCTTTCATTTTTACTTTCTCTCTATCTTACAGGTAGAGAAAGTATGGTGATCGTCAAAAAAATCGAACTCGAGATTTTGATGAATTTTGACGTTTCATGACTTCCTGAATCCGAAAAAGTGGTTTTTGAATTTCTTTCTGTCTGTCTGTCTGTCTGTCTGTCTGTACCTCCAACTAGAGCCTAAACTATTTTACCGATTGAGCTGAAACTTGATATCTAGGGTTTTCATAGGGTTGCCCCGAGGGGTTTTTGGAATTGGATATCTACCCCTAAAATTAAGGGTAGTTTACTGAAGGGAAAAAAGAGAAAAAGTCGATTTTCTCAAAATCGGCTCTAACGATTTTGATTAAATTTCATTTATGAACATTAATAAATATTCCAAACAAAATGGCTACTCTCAATATTTCGGCAAAATGGCTTTAAGGGCTCCGGTCTGATGCGTAAATTAACATTTTTTATAATAGCTCCGAAACTATTTGAGATATGAAATTACTTAGCATTACAAATATGTATATATATTTATAATACAAATATTTTATTCGAAACATATTTTTATAAAATCAATAATTTTCAATCTATACGCAATTATATATATATTTTTAGCTTTTTGGACATTAAAGCTTAAGTATTGCGATCGTAAAAAAAACTAACCTGAAATGTTGATGGATTTCGACGTCTCATGACCCCCCGAACCCTAAAAAATAGTCTTTGCAATGCCGTCTGTCTGTGTGTCTATAAAAACTTAAAATTAAGGGTAGTTTACTGAAGGGCGAAAAGAGAAAAATTTGGTTTTCTCAAAATCTGCTCAAACGATTTTGATTAAAATTCGTATCTAGGCGTTGATTAAGATTATAAATAAACTGGCTATTTTCATTTTCCTATGAAAATGATTTTTAGGGTACTTTACAGAAGCGTTAATTTCCGTATCTCCACAACTATTTGAGAAACTAAACAACTTATCATTGCAAAATTGTAGGACTATTAGAAATAAAAAACTTTTATTTGACATATATTTTTATAAAAGCAACAGTTTCTGAGATATTTGCAAATATATTAATACAATTTTGTGAGCTTTAGTTGTAAACATATACTACTTAAGTCTTAACGCAATAATTCTCCAATGCCATAGAGTAATTAAATATAAGTATCTAAAAAAAGTATGTTATTTTTCTTAAAGCTCTTTGGAGAAATGTTTGCACAGCAATGATCTATCTCCATTTTAGACTCAATAGTCAATATTTACATTTTTTATTGGTCAAAATGTATAAATGAATAATTAAATATCAATGCGATGACTTGAAGATCTGCAACACCTTATAAAATTTTAAAATTTTAACCAGAAATCGAAATTGTAATACGAAGTGTTGACTCTTGTGGAAGACATTAAACTGTTTGAAATGCTCATTGATTCTATATCATTGTATATTATTTTATGCGTGTTCTTATGTGGAGTGGTGATGATACAATGTACATTATTCCGTTAAGAAATCTTACGAGTTTATAGAAAGAGAGAGAAAGTCTGTGCGGTGCGCCGTACCATTTATTTAAATTATAGCTGCCAGAAAAGTATATTAATTTTTTGTAGATGTTTAATTTGATGGTGCTCTCGGAGGAGGTCGGAGTCCAAGTCAAGTGGTCTAAAGCGTAAATATATCACTATACCAGAAGGTCAAGTTTTGGATCTTGGCCGTGTGTGAGAAGCGTGATTTTACATATAGGCCTGTAACTTATCGCCGTGTTTTTTCAATCTTTTATATACGCTAATTCTAACTGTACCTTCCTTTAACCAAGTATTGTAATACATATTACTTAAATTAAGCTTACCGTAATTTTTTCATTTTTAATTTGTTTGAAGTATTTAACTTGCCCTTTTTGAATCAAATGATTATATCAGTACACGACTTATGAACTTACATAAATCTAAAACAGACACAGCATCCAGCCCCGACCATTAATTCGCTATGAAAGGGGAAAGCCATATATCACCAATGATAAATTGATCGGCTGTGCCGGGAATTGAACCCGGGACCCTTAGCTCAATATACAGACAGACACGCTACAAACTGAGCTAAGGTGTTGGACAATCCACAAATTACTAGCACAATGAAAAAAATATCAGATGCTAACGTCCTATAACTATTGATAGAGACAATGATCTTATTTTATACTTTTCAGATGAAAATTGTTCTTTTAGTACAAATTCATTATTAAAATATGGTTTTCGTAGATTAAATAGATAGTTTAGTCGTTAATGCTCAGAACTGCCAAGAAAGCTTCATAGCTACATCCAGTCACATACCCTGAGCAAACTCCAGTCTATATGCAAGGCAAGGCGAAAATGTTATAAAGTGTTCAAGTGCTCTTCCTTTTTTTTAAATCAGGCAAAGTTGAAATATATAGTTTTTATTGTCTCATCATTCTACGTTTAGCTTAAACCGTGATAAAATATATTTGGCAACAATAGCTCATCTGCTTTGGTGGTCGCATGGTCTAAAATACTAGACTAGACTAGAATGCCGATGACAGAGAGATCGAAGTTCGAAACCCGTTTGGGTGTATTGAAGGTGGTTTTTCCTAAAGAGTTTTATACTCTACCTCCACGAAGCTGGTGATGGTATACTGCCTCTAAATCCAACCTTCCTCATCCTTAATTAATTAGCGTAATGAATACATATGCGTATAACCTAAACAGGTAGTAAAACGTAGTGGTAGCAAAAACAGCCCGCCAATGGCTCGAGAGAAATATGTCTTTTCATAAGATCTTTAGTTTTCTCAAAGTTTGACATTTTAATTATCTGGATATTTAAACTAATCAAATATAAAGAAGAAAAGTTGAATTCAGAGCAATATTACCTGCATTTTCTTGGAGGCAAAGGGTAAAATATTTAGGAAAATCAGTTCAGTGCAACTTGCCGGGATTCAAGCCCCAATCACCTTGTCATCATCAATACAGACAGAACAAGATTTGTTATTTGGTCCTTTTGCCCCCTGGTGAGGATAGTAGGATAGCTATTAGTATTATTTTGAGATTAAAACGTATAAGAGCAACTTTTGAAAGAATGACTATATTTTTAACATTTCTTGACTTAGTATGTTGTTTATAATAAAATAAAGAAAACTAACTATGCCTAAATGGTTGGGATAGTGTTTTTTTACCTATTAGTAAATAATTTATTTCAATATCCTTTATAGTCCATTTTTAAAACCAGCAGACAATATCTGCTGAAATTGCAATCTTTAAACTTTTTTTTTTGCTGATGGCATATTTACCGGCAGAGATACATAGTATCTAGTTTGGTCGCCTGTTAGTGTAGACTTTTATCCGCTCTGTTGGCACAGAACGTTGACCTAAGTACACCTGTGGAGGCTATCTTCACGTCGTGCCCACAATGAGATGATATGATGATAATGATTATGAAGGTGTGGGGAGCCAGGAGTGATCTTAAGCCTAATGAACCAAATCCTGGTGACCGTTGAGATGATTCCCCTTTCGGGAAAAATATCCAAGGTATCAGCTGCGAATCGGACCCGAGACTCCTAGGTTCGTAGACAAGTGCACTAACCACTGTAGCATGGGGATGGTTTTAATGTAGTGATAGTTCACATGAGCTATTCAGTGCGTTTACAGTAGATTTTGCTTTTTTTTTTAAGAAGTTACTTAAATTAACTCTACATTTATATGCTTTGCTAAGACGTCATGTCCCTTCAACAAGAAATATAAACATTATTCATGCCAGATTTTTGAACTATATTTTCAAGGAAAAACAATATGGAATAATTTTTTGATTATTTTTGAATTGTCATAAGGTGCCTGATTTAGTGTAAATCAATTATAGCAGTAGTATCTAGCTTACTGCAAGTATTATATAGGCACTATTAAATCTTGTCCAATGCTAAAATATTTAATAACAATTCGTTTAATCATAGCTGATGATCATAATAACACATTCATTAAGTGTTAGACTGAGGTATTTTATGAATATCTTTCAATACATGGATCACTTTAAAACATAGTCTTGTTTTGAACAAAAGCATTTTTTATTAGTAAATGCACAAAAAAATTTATTGCCACATAAATTTAAGACTAATGGTTTGGTTTATATACACAAATGAGCATCCTCAGATAACAGAATAATATTATAAATCACATTCAAGTACACTTGCAGTAGTTAGATGTAAAGTGACCTCCATAAGTGGAAGAAATGTTTTAATTACCTTTATTGATTCAGTCAGTCATAAAATAAACACAAATCTTAGAAATGAAACCATAAACCTAGAATGGGAATATAGGCTTACTACCCTCATGTAACATGTCTCATATTATGGACATATACCGTCAATATTTCCCAACAGGCTTTCTATTCATTCACATTCCGGGATGTACAGTATTTTACCCCGTGCGTTTCATTTTGAGATTGACCATTCAAGAGCAAGTATATTACCATTGTAAGCATTGTTTGTCTTGTGTTAAAAAAATATCCTCTCATTTTCATATTTTACTTGTGGTAGCACTGGACTATATCACATATCACCATTGAAGAAATACACGTTTGATTTGGGTGAAGACAGTATTGCTACTGCACCTTGTAGTACCATCCAAACACCTCTAGTTATCCACTTGTTCGCGAGATCGCCTCTGGTAACAAGATGTTGGAGGTGCGCTAATAATAAAAGAGGAAGGAGGAGAGATTTATCCTGTAGGTAGTTAAAGTATTCTCACACCTGCTGAGCGTCTCTGGATGGAATCGTGCGGACACCTTCTGACATCCCTCATCGGCTTCTGATCGGCAAAATGGCAGCTTCATGCTTCATTTCTTCACTGTATGGGTGTGTTCCACTGTGAATAGAAGAAACGAGAGAGTAGTATCGGGGTTTTCAATCAACGATCGTTCGTTACTAAAACAAAGATAGATCACTATTATTAAATGATGCAGGTTTTTTCAACCATGATGTAATCTAGATCATGTTTTATTGTAAATCTAAGGTGAAGATAAAAACTACTTTATGTAATTTATTTTTTGACTTTAGCATTTACAATTTTGTCTTAGAATTTAGTTTCGATCACGAGCTTTCAATTGACAAAAAGAGAAAATTTACTGTATTTAAAACTTTCCAATAACAAGAGTATGTTCGTTTGTAGTAAGCAGTGCAATGAATTATGAAAGATTTAATATTATATTTGATAATAATTTACTATCAAATTTTCAAATTCTGGTTCAACCCCATAAAGAGATGTTTCACTGCCATACTGTGAGTATAACTTATATTTATGTATGTATTCATACATATGTGTGTGTGTATTTATGAGTGTATGTAAGTGCAGACTATACGTAGGTACTGAAGGATAAATTGCTGGTTGGATGGATGGGTGGTATGGGAGAAAAGCAGACAAAAAAAACCACACACAAATATGCTTAAGTTTTTTAACGCACAATGCTGTAATTCTGGAGTTATTTTGACTTTTATCATGAAACCAGATATTTATTATATAAAGAAGAGTTCCTAAGAAGAATGGGCGAGAAGAGAACCATTTGGGATGGGTAAGTAAGAAAATGTAACTAAAGTTTATTTTAGTTACGCGTCTTACTAGCCATTTGGGTTATACTCATGTAAGTTACTAACTAAGCTAATGGGCTAGGGATGATGAAGGTTGAATTTAGAAGAAGTGTACACATGTTTACGGGGGGAGAGAGAGGGAAAAGGATAGGGATAGGGAGAGAGAAAGAGAGAGAGAATGAGAAACCATTTAGGAAAAACCACCCTTAGTACAACCATCAGGGATCGAACCATCATCTCTCCCTTATTGGTAGTCTAGTCTATTTCGAAAGCGACGCGTTGTTAGACCTGCAGCCACCGAAGCTGGGGGTTGTTTATACTAGCTTTAGTTTACTTTACTCTAATATTTCAGTGACTGGCTCTAAGACTTCGTGCCCTTTCACGATATGGCTGATACCAATTTTAAATACATGGAGCTTCTCTGTAATGGGATCTAGATATTTACAAAATAATGGAACTTTTATACAAAGGACGATATAGCATAAAAGTAGTTTTCTAAATTAGGGGTATAATTTGACTTAAATTGTTGTATATCAGATGGTTAATGGAGCTATTAACACTTAAAGGGCGTTTCAAACCACATCCATACTGTCTAGTAAAAAAAAAAACTCTTGTTATCCTCACCCGAAATTAAAACACAAACTGCGGAACTACCATACGATAAGCCATATTATATTATGTCTGACCTCATAGCTCTACATATTATAGCAGAACCCCACGGTTAGAACAAATTTGACTAAGTTAATACTTTACGAAACCTGTAGTTTTAAACTATATTAAAAACTAACTTCATGGCTTCTAAAAATTTATATATTTCTAAAGGCCATAGCTAGACAAAATAATTTAATACAATAATAACTTCATAATATAAGAAACCCAATAGTAAAAAACTATCCCAATAAATAGATGCACGTATTTCGAAAGTATTCAATTTTTGACATACTATGAAGTACAAACAAATTATTTGAGACGTAAAGAAAGTGTTAATATTTCAACCCTTAAAGTTCTAATTGCTTCCTGACCTCAACAAATATTTTTTTAATAAATCTGTCTAATTATTTCTTCGGGGCGTAAACTAATTAGCTTATTTTTTATTTTAAAGTCTTGCACCTATATATATTTTAAATGTTTTGTTAAAAATATTAAAGTAAAAGTGTAAGGCAATTTATTTAAGCCTTTCGTAGACAAGGGAATTAGTTTCGTCTTGTCTGATTATCTGGTGACGTGTAGGTTTAATTTCTCATCCCGGCTGGGTGGGCTGAAGGAGGTATCTACTAAATAGTAAGGTTTAAAGCGGGGAACTAATATGGAACATGTCTTGTTGGAACATTTTAGATTCTGGATGAAGATCTTTGTACGAAAATATACTGGGAGCTTTCAACGTAGCAACATGATTATAAGCGACAAAATAATATTTTTCAAACTATAAAATATGATTAATGTTAAGATAAAAATATTATTGAAACCTCAAAAAACTTGAGGTACAGTATTTGATTTAGTTCTTAACTATTTGTAAAATAATAATAATAAATTTAAAAAATGAATTACCAATTATGAACTATTAATTAGGTTAAATTGATCGTAACTAATCCGATTGAAGTTTTAATCCAATAAATGAAAAATGTGTAGTGGGTTGATTAAAAAATTATACTGCTTCAGATTCCAATTTTATTTCTGGGATTCACATTCCATTGATTAAGAAAAAACTGTCTAAATCAATTTTGTCTTCAATGTTCTCGTATTTCTCTAATAGGCGTCTATGGTTTTTGCAAAATTTATCAAACACCGTCATTATTAGAAATAAAAGTGAAAAAAATATTTAAATTTAAAACTACTTCTATGTCATTTATATTAATCTTATTGTGTGTTCACATTTATTAAGATTTAGGTTTTATAAATATATAGTTAAGATCCAAGGCCCAAAAGACCACGTCTAATAACATAAACCGGTTCCGGTTTTTCGAAGTAAGAAATCAGTGGAACCACGGTGCCAAATAACCCAGCTGACCTGGCCCCTTTGAATAATTTGATAACTTAGACGAAATCATACTACCAAGTAAAGCTCTATCCAAGGTTTTTATAAAACATTATTTATTGTAAGAGGGATTTCAAGTAATTATGTTTTGACAACCTTCAAATTATCGATAATTTATTAATTCATTATAAATGGTATTATAATGGTATGCCAATTAAAATCATTTGAAATTTGATTTATCAAAATAATGAAAAATACTGTTATTGACATATCGAGAAAACATTATTTTTTTAGATACATGTCATGGTGATAGGCTACGTAGTAATATTATAACCAAACAAGTTTACCTTAAACGTTAAGAAAAAACAAATATTTATCTTTTTTGTCACAAGTTGATTGATGCTCATTTTGGGAATAACAATTTTTAGAGTAGGTAAAACTGGTTTTCTTTACTTCAGGAGGTATTGTGAAAAAGTTGTCAAATAGTGGTTGAACATTTTATCCCTTGTTAATAACACACACGCTTGTTTGGGGATAGGGAGGAAATTCTTTCTTGGGTAGTTTACTGATCACAGTTTTTTTTATGTTTTAGTTTGAATACTTTCAAAAATGGCTTTAGCGATTTGGTTCAAAATTGGTATTGGAGGGCTATTTTACATTATCAATAATAATGTTTTTTAGTTTATCTAAAATACAATAAATAAAGGGTAGTTTACTTAGGACAGTATATAGAAATATATTTAGAAATATAAAGTATATTTAGAAATTGACCTTGAAAATTGATTTCAATATGGGAATCTGGGAATCATTCTTCATGATAAATAAAAACACGTGATTAACAAGATGATGTGTTTGTTTTTATGGGTAATTTACTAAAAACCATTTTCGAAAAGTATTTCCGAAGCAATAATAAACAATACGAGAAAGTTTGTGTGCTATAGATCGCACCACTTATTTATGGAGACTCTGTAACGGCTTGGTAATAATTCTTGGGCTATGGCCAGTCCGTTACTATAATTTGATGTCCGTGGATCTAGAGTTTTTTGTTAATTTCTAAAAATTGATCAGACAGACACGTTCCTTTCCGTAGTATATTATTAAATCCAACCAAACCTCTAAACCCATGCGCAAACTTCACATTACTTAGGGAAAAATAGAAAATAATATTATTTCCTTTAATAAAGTGTTCGAATTTTATTGAAAATCATAATACTTCTCTCTCCGAGGGGCTGAGAGAAGATATAAAGAAACCTACCTTCTTTCTATCTCTATTTGTTCAGGACAAGACTTAAGCTGCGAAATATGGGCCCGTTGCACTAAGTCAGCTGGTTGTTCCGGGTCAACTGACTGGACCGTAACGTCACTAAGAAAATCGTGGACTTGTACTGGTGTTGACCATCCAAAACCCAATTTAGTAGTTCTTCCATGGGTTTTGTCACTAATGGTGTGAATTTTATATACAATTCGGTCACCCCCTATAAAGGGATTTCTCTGTTGCTTGTCATTTTGTTTTCTTGTGAACTTTTACTGCTGGAGTCTGAGTTGATTAAAATCCTCATCCCAATATGTCAAAATCTGTTTTGTGGTTGGCTGAGTCTCTTCCAGTTCTCATAACGCATTGGTTGAATTTAGCATTTCTTCACCAAACATGAGTTCTAAAGGTGAGTTTTTGTGGTTGTTGTGTTGAAAATTTTTAAACGCAATCTGAAGCCAGATTGAATTTATATCCCATTGGCTGATAAAATGAGGGATTAAAAGTAATAAGTGCTTAACTAATAGGATACAGTGGTGACATGTTTTATGACCATATCAAAAATACATGTTTCTGAAACTGTGATTACTGACCTTATCTTAGACAATGCACAAAGTACTACTGAAATTTTTAAAGACCTCCCGCTCCAAAGCTTTTATAGTTGCCCCCAAAAGGACGTTTCTCCCCGGAATGAACCAAGTTAATTTTTAAAATTCTCCCATGACCCTTAACATCAATTGACTGCCGTTAATGGATCCTAGAAAAGGTCCACGAAAGTTTATAAATATTCTTTCCTTCGGAAACTCGCAAATCTGAGAGAGAGCTTGCCTATATTGGGTTTCTGGGCATGTTTGGCTCTAAAATATATATATATATGATCCCATAGCCATTGCCACATTCCAGTATTCTATGTTTATGTCAATACTGACCTCGCATTTATGTATACGCCTAGTTACCGATGACTATAACATTTCAGGCACAGTGTTTCCCCGTCTCTCATATCTATATTTGGTGTCATTTTCTCAAAAGCAATGGGAATAACGGATTTTTGGCAGGGAGTGTTTTCGACTTATATTTACCAAACTAATCTTGTGGTGCTGTCCACGTATTCCTGAATTACTAATCACCATGTAACACTATATACAGGTGAGAGTGGTGCCAAGAAAATACGAAAAGGGAATCAGGGGGAATGATGTGGAAGATGAAACTTCTGACGAATTATCTGCGCTGCGCACTTCCTGCCAAGGTGAGACGATAATTTTTTGGGTCCAATGCTACGAGCTTAGTGTTTTAGTCTCTATATAATAATAATAATAATAATAATAATAATAATAATAATAATAATAATAATAATAATAATAATAATAATAATAATAATAATGAAATAATAATAATAATAACAATTATGATGATGATGATGATGATAATAATAATAATAATAATAATAATAATAATAATAATAATAATGATGATGAAAAAATAATAATAATAACAATGATAATAATAGTAATAATAATTAATAATAATAATAATAATAATAATAATAATAATAATAATAATAATAATAATAATAATAATGAAAAAATAATAATAATAACAATGATGATGATGATGATGATAATAATAATAATAATAATAATAATAATAATAACAATAATAATAATAATGAAAATAATAATAACAATGATGATGATGATGATGATGATGATGATAGTTAATAATAATAATAATAATAATAATAATAATAATAATAATAATAATAATAATAATAATAATAATAATAATGAAAAAATAATAATAACAATAATAATAATAGGTCCATCCAAAATTACAGCAGTGAGTTTAAAACTGTTTTCGGGTGATGCAAGTGAAGCAAGATATATTTCAAAGCTTACAGTTTGATTAGAAGGTGTGAAATTTGTGTATAAATGGATGTAAAATATATAGAACACCTGTTGTTGTGACAAGGTAATAGAACGTGTTCTATGTAAACCCAAATAATATTTAATTTTTATGCTAACATTTATTCAACTGAAAAACAAAATTTACTCTATTTATGTGAGAATTGGTTAGTGGACTTAAATTTACTAAGACTATTTTACTCATTTTAATGAGTAGTACAACCCCCATTTTTTTTAACACGCCGTATAAGTGAGAGAGTTATTTCACTTATACCTAAACAATATACTGTTAGATATTTTCAGTTGTGAGAAAGAATATAAGCTGTATTTTTCTCTTTTTATTTGAAAAGAATGTGGGTAATGCTAACTTTGTAGTAAGATTTCTGGTTTTAATTAGCAAACAAATTAAGCTAACTATGCACCGAACAAAATTCAAGCTGGGAACTAATTCTTCGTCAAGAAAGAGCGGCATAATTAGACCAAAAAAGAACTGCCTACAAAAATCAAATTAACCAGCTATTATTTTAGTATAGTAGTAAATTAAAATAAGATTAGAGGGAAGTATATAATTCATCTTCTTGTTATAACACTTGGCTAGCCATGTTGGCCATTGCAACCTCGTGCAATTTGAAAATAAATATAAAATAATGCCTTCCCCAAGGTAATCAGCAAAGAAAATTAATTGAATAATAACAGTCATGGTGTACGGTTAAGGTTTTACAAAATTACTTAAATTATGCCCCTTTAGCAGAGCAGAACAATTAGCTGAGTAATAGTTTTCTACCTATTTAATAGAAATAATGACATACTAAAATAATGACGCTTATAAATTAAGTCAATTTGCATAATGTATGTTTTCATGATCTGAATTTAAGATGCTTTGCTGAGTTAAAATGTTTATTTTATAATCAGATGGCAGTGGATGGTTTGTGTAAGGGGTGTGTTTTGTTGGTTTTCTTGTAAAAATTATTATTGTGTTTATTCAGAACTTGTTTCTATATGTTCTCTCTCGGGCAGTAGTGCTACTTTTATTAAATCTATGTATTTTATACAGAGCTTTAACTTTACTATACAGAGCTCAACTATATTATACAGAGCTTTAACTATATTATACAGAGCTTTAACTTTACTATACAAAGCTCAACTATATTATATAGAGCTTTAACTATATTATACAGAGCTTTAACCTTACTATACAGAGCTCAACTATATTATACAGAGCTTTAACTATATTATACAGAGCTTTAACCTTACTATACAGAGCTCAACTATATTATACAGAGCTTTAACTTTACTATACAGAGCTCAACTATATTATACAGAGCTTTAACTATATTATACAGAGCTTTAACTATATTATAAAGAGCTTTAACTATATTATACAGAGCTTTCTTTAATCACGTATTAGTTGTTCATACCCACATATATGAGGTAAAGGACTAAATTTCAGGATCATCTTATCTTGGGGTTCGAAAACAAGGGTTCACTTAATAAAGCTATGAGTGACATACTTCAATATTACTGGTTTAATTTTAATTATTTCTATAACAGGGATTATTTATTTGAATGCACTGCATCTAAATTTATTGAATAACATATATTTTGTATCATTTATCAATAAGTAACCAATCCCTTTGATAAACGCATCGGTGGCCATGCGTCCTAGGGCGTCAACCTAATCTGGGGTTTATTTTTGCGATGATAGGGAGTATGGGGTTGTAATTTCAGCTGGGTGAATTGGTTATGTCTATAAATGTTTTTCCACTCTCTATTGATGTTTTTACTAGCATTAGTTTGTTGTAAATATCAGGGTGAATATTTTATGCCAACAACTACTGCAGGATCGATTTTGGTTCACTAAAGGAAAAACCTTATTACGTCAATGGTGTCCAAACAATATTCCACCATCACTGGAGAGCTAAAGATCTAGTCAGATTCTCGTAGGAAGGATCTATTTTGATGGTTACTAAAACTACTCTCATGTATTCATACGTCAAGTCATTATCTAAAGCTGGCACATTTTATGAATAGCATAGTTACCTATAAAATAATACTAATACCTTATCGAAATAATATCAATATTTACCGCAAATTATTATTTTTTTATTTTTGAACGTCTCTTCATCTAGTTTTATAACATCTTAGGAGCGATTAACCCGAGGTGTTTCTACAAACGTGATAGGGCTGATGGATTATGTATCAATAAGGGGTGATTTATTCACGTCAAACCAGTGAAATACCAGTGTTGGAAGATTGGCTTTTTGCCATTTTCAGTCAGGACACATTATTATTTGGCTCACCAGATATTATTTTCCGACGTGCCAAGTGATTAGGAGCTTGTAGATTGATCTATTTAGACCTGTGAGCTCTTAGCAGGCTATAATTGTTAATTGGCTTCATGCCACTTTTTTTTTTTAAAAAAAGCAGCTTTTGTTTTTATTAGCAGCTCAGAAGTAGGTTCAACAACAATTCCAGTACCAGCTTTATAAAACAGCTTAAAGATAATTAAAGATACTATATAAATTTGCCATAGTTGTTAGTTAATTACAATATATAAAAAGCTAGGTTAAGGAAAGTAGCTAAAGGCAAATTCACCCTTTATTGGCGTTAGCGAGGATATTATTAAAAAACCTCTGCTGGTGTTCGAACCTTTGGTTCCCCACCATTGATGTCTGAGTGCAATGCACACATAAAGTTTGAAGGCAAACAGTTACCACTGTGGTCTAAATATTACATACAATTCTCTTAGCTACTATATTAAATTAGGTGTAGTGGTGCACCCGCTGAAAGAGGGGCTAATAAATTATATGTTGCCCCCCCTCCCAGAACCCAAATAATTTTAATAAGAACTTAAAATACCACAAGTTGAAACATAAAATTAAGCACTGAAAATGTGTTGAATGAATTTAATCTATATCTTTTAGCCTGATAGGCGAATAATTTCAACAATTTTCCAAGAGAAGACCACTCCAAATAAAATAGCTTCTGGAGGCATCAAATTTTAAAAATTTGCAAAGAGAAGACTATTCCAAATAATTTCTAGAGGCATCAAATTTTTTTATTTTTTACTGCAGAGGGTTCTCGGATTACCCTTTGAGTTAGAGGGCAAAGCTCTTTTTAAAAAAAAAAACCTTTATTTGGCTAACCACACCTTCTTCCTCCTCTACCTACTCCAAATTCCTCCCTCTCCATCCAAAATTTAATTCCGAGTACAGCTTTGAATGTTTTCGCACCCATCTCCCCCTCCTCCAAAGTAAATTTCTGGGTGCGTCACTGATTAGTTGTATACGCTTTAAATATAATGAACATTTAAACAAGTATTTCTTTGATTAGCTTTAGAATATAAACATACATATTCTAAAATTTTGATAAAAAGTAGATATATAAATTTTATTATTGATATTATCTGACGAAAGCAATGGTTACAGAACATAATATTACTTAAAGTATGAATATATGAAAATAAATCTAATTGCTTCTGTAAACTTCCTACCAAGATTACTCACTTGATTAATTATTAGAGTAAATAAATAATAATTAGTATTTACACTTTTTGAATTATTTTGGTTTGGTTTACAGCCAATGCATGTAATGTGTTAGTCATATTTAAATAAATAGCATTAACATTTTAGAATAAAATGTATTTTCTACAAAAGTTACCGCGTCCCTTGTTCAAACCCGGTTAGGTTTTTTTTCCACGAGTTTTATAAACAGTTCTGACTATACGCATATTTACACTAATGGAGTAGGAATGAGGAGCGTAGCATTTAAAGGTTATGTACCCATATTAGCAAGGAAGGAGGATAATAATATTTAGGAAAAAACACCCTCAGTGCTCCCGAACAGAATTATTAGAACCTAAGCTCTCCCTCCACAGTGAGTTCAGTTTGTTGCAGGATTCACTTCTTAGACCATACGACCACTGAAACGGGTAGCATTTTTTCATATAATGGGATCTATTATATCTATAATCAATGACAAATATTAAATTGATGAAATTGAATATATGTATACTAAATGTTTACAAACTTCAAGTAGAATAGTTAAGGGTTGATTCGGTTGGGTTCTTTGTTCCCTCGGTGTTTCACTTAAGAACCGGAACCACTTTTAACCTAATTACACAGGCCTACACTGGATTACAAATACCTCATGTGATATCCTCACATTTTGGAAGATCTTATTTGAATATTTCCCTAGGACGATGTGCTCCATCTTTTCCTTGAGGTTAATGTTCTCAACTAGAATGTTTTATTTTTCACTGGTAAACTGAGAAAAGGGGCGTAATTTCTACCAGAAAATGTAGAGTTACGCCACCCTTCAATTTGTACCAATTGCGAGACTTGAAATTAAATTTATACGCCAACTTAATTGCACTCAACTACGTGTTGATATTTCCACTTATCAATGGTCTTCCAAGTTCAGAAATAAAGTATTTTTATAGCAGTTTAATTGCCACCTAAAATATTTTTGACTGTTATACAGATCCAGACACATAGGAAAAGAATAGTATATATCCAAATATAAGTTATAAAATGTTATAATATTTATATTTCATTAAAAAATAATTGCTATATCACCAGCATCAGTGGAAACGCGTAAAAAGTTTTAAATTTTACCAACATTATCTGGTTTGCTGGTAGCGTGGAAGTTCAAAATTAAATCTTAATCCAGGATGGGTATCCTTTAAGTGGCTTGCTCCTAAATTTTTTCCAACTCCTTCTGATCGCAAATGAAGGTGTATTTCATCTAATTGATATTATCTCCACCCCTACTCCGTTAGTGTAAATAAATGCCTATGAAAAAATATAGTGGTGTGTTGGGCCTATAAAATTTACTTTTTTCCCCAGTTAAAAAATATACTATGTATCTCGTTTTAAAATTTAAAAATTATGTATAATTATTTTAGTAGTCTTATTACATCAATATAGATTTACATTGACCATAATTTTTTTGTAAAATCAAACTTATTGAAAAATTAGTTTATAATAGCTCATTTTTAAAACGTTATTTAGATCAGTCACCTTACTACCCATCCAGACAATCTACATCCTTTCACTACCAGGGTAGGGACAAGAAAGATTTAATTTAGAGAAAATATACTAGAGTTTACGTGAAGGAAGGGTGGGAAGCCATAAAGGAATATTTCCCTTAGTACAGCAAACTGGAATTTTATTTTTGACATCCGCATCATCGGAAAACTAGAGCAGAAGAAATAGATGGTCTAACCTACGTGACCACAGACTCACGTAGTAAAATATGTTTTTAATATGACAATCTACTTTTATAAATTTAAAAAACATAAATATTTTATCAATATATATTCATACTTTAATATTTTAACTATGAACAAAAGTTTACAAACTGCATTTAATATTTTATATTTTGGGGGATGAAGCGAAAATATTTTAAAAAGTATTGTTTGCCACCCATTGTTCTTAAATACTTTGGAGAAGTAATTAAAGTACGTAATGCATATTTTGAATCATTGTAGACATGTTTAATCAGTTTTTGACTTAAATTTTAGTACATTGGCCTGTATTTAAAATTTACTATAAGAAATAATATTTTTTTAAGTCCATATACAAAACTTTTATTTTTGAACCATATCCGATGAAACATATCTTCAAAAGTGTAAATTTATCACAAGTGTTTCTTCTTTTACTACCCGCCTCAGCGCGTTAGCTAACGCGCTAGTTTCGTGTTTAACTAGACTGCCGAGGACGATGAGATTGAGATTTGAATCTCGCTCAGGTGGATTGGAGGTGATTTATCTTAAATGGTTTTCTACTCTCTATCCACGCAAATGCAGGTTCATTTCCTCTGTTTTAACCTTTCCAATTCCTAACCAATTAGCGTAAACCTATATATTATTTCTGTTTTCAAAATCCCTTTTTCTCAACTAATACAAAGTTTACAGCGATGAATAAGGTATCAGTGGATAGGATTTTTTACCGACTTCTGAGATAGCATACTAAATTTACGTTAAAACACATTGTTTGTTTAAAATTTAATGTAGAAGAAAAATCTAACAATATTTTTGTATTAATTACAGAAAATAAATTCTCTTTGCTATTTTGTGTATACATTTCAATGAGTATTTAATTTCAACAACCCAACAAAAGACTAAATCTTTTATTTTGGGGTGGGGGTTAGGGGAAGGTTGAATGTGTGAAAGTTTCACAAGGGTTTACTGGTTAGTACTTAAGCGTATAACCCGGACATGTAGTAAGACGCTGTGATAAGTATTATCTTCTTTTATATCTTATATTAGCGATGTAAAAATGTAAACAATATTTATTACAGTTCAAATTGAAGTTTACCTACGAATCGTTGGATGTTTTCTTAATTTTTAATGTTGAAAAAAAGTGTGTAGTTCCAACATACCATTGATAGTCACACTTACACACGGTCTAAGGTAGCAATCTTGAGGTAAATTGAATTGCTGGTGATGTGAGGACAAATTTATAATCTATCACTGTGGTTTCTACATTCTCTTTCCAAGCTAATGTAGGAGCACTTATTTTAAAACCTTCCTCATCCCCTACCTTACATACTTAAACAACAAATGTATTGTTAACTGCATTGTTAGACACACACACTCTAAACTTGAATCTTGTCTAGTCTGGTTGCCAGTGGCGTGGAGGTCAAGGCTCGAACCCATGCTGGGTGTACTAAGAGTGCTTTTTTCTAAATGTTTTACAAATTTCTTTCCACATAATTTCTATTATATTTTATCTAAATTTGACCTTCCTCGCCCCTAGTATATTAACGACATTAAATTAGGATATCCCTGATAGGTAGTAAAGTGGGCTTAAAAAAAACATGTGTGCTACATGAAATAATAAAAAAATTATATAATATTTAAGAGCCCAACTCTCGGCTGATTAATTAGGATATCATATACACGATCACGATAAAACCAGAAATCCATCCAGATGCGTTTTTATGCTTTCTCCACTTAGCAACAGTTTAATTGGGATGTGCCTAATAGTTTTTTCATTTTTAAATAATTATGCTTCTATGTTGTTATGTTTTGAAAAAAATAAGGTAATACTGTTTTACCGGTAGGCCCTCTATGAATTTTACTGTTTTATAAAAGAGAATTCAGAAAACAATACCACCATCAAAAGTGTGGTATAATTTTTTTCTAACTAAATTATTAGTTATCCGTGGAGTGAGACAAATTCTAAAAAACAAATAAAAAATAGTAAAACATATCTTTGGACATAAATAGTTTTTCCTCTAAAGAGACTGCATCATACAGTAGCGATGATGTTTCAGACTTGACCCTTTGGATGAACTAAATGTACACGAGGTGTCCGTCCTCACCCAGCAATTTACTAACTTCATTCAAGGCCTTGTTCTGTTATTTTGAAAAGAAAATTTATATTCAATTTCCGAGTTTTACTATGTACTCTTCTCGCATTCATCGATGTAAATAACCGGGTGTTTTTGCCCCAATGGTAGCTGATCTAAAGAGGTTGAGTATGTTGACGGCATCTTCCAGAATATACTACTGTAAGTGTGAAATTAAGGATTCCAGATGCTAATCAGGTTCATCAAAGAAACTGGTTCTGTGCAAGAAAAATATCTTGTAATTTAATGAAAAAAAAAGTAGATCGCTTAACGCTAGGTTTCATTACGTGAAATCAGTAACAAGTTTTTTTTTTTTCCCCCGCTGACGCTTTACAGGCTATAAGCACACATTAGCTGCTACGCTAGTGGATTAGGAATGAGGAAAGTATAACTTTTGAAGAAGTATACTCGCATTTTTGTGAAAGCAAAATGGGTAGCCATTTAGGAATAACCCCACCCAAAATAGACCTAATAAGGATTTGGACTCCAGATCTCTCGGTCACCTTAAACCCAGTCAAGGAGAGGCTGTTGTGCAAACTTATTTACCATTTATGGCTTGGTTTGATAGTGTTGTACAACATTTTGAACAAAAATGAAAAATGCTTTAAATGGTTTGTGCTACGTAAAGTGTTGCGCAACAGTTGTAACAATGTCTGGGGTTGTTCGAGAAATGTTGCACAACTTGACATGATCGTTTAATGTTCAGATTTCATAAAGCCAACATCGGTAATTTTATTCAAGGATGGTTTCCATTGTTATAACAAATAAATCATTCAGTCACTTTAATCTACGATCTTGTAAATTCTTGGAAATTGAAAACTGAAGTGTATTGAAAAAAAAATGCAACTAGGAGTAACGTGGCCCATTACGAAATAATTGAAATATTTAAGGAAACTCCAAGCTCACTGTTTTATATTTGCGTGTTTTATTATTACATCCAAATAACATCCAATAAAATTATGTTTAAAAGTCTGCTTTGGAAAATCTTCACACACTACCACTTAACTCGGTCTGATGTTTCACAATCTTGTTGCACAGAGTGTGTGTGGTCACATGTTGTGCAACTCTGTGTTTTGAAACATTGGCTTGCAAATATTTGTTTGATTGTGTATGGGCCTCTTTGAACATCGATGTATTTTAAAACAAGTTTCTCATTAGAATTTAAACACATTATATTAGATTAATATTTTTTATAAATATATATAAACATATATATAAAGAGAGAATAGAGAAAGACCCACTTCAGTGGTCACGTCGTCTAACGCGCTACTCTTGCAATATACTAGATTGTCAATGATGGGAAGATCGAGGTTTTATACTCGGTCGGGTGTACTGAGTTTTATTTTCAAAATATTTTTCCCACCCTTCCTCCACGAAAATGAGAGTACACTTCCTCTAAATACAACTTTTTAATCCCTAAAACTATCAGCGTAATTGGTACATGCACATATAGCTCGAACGGATAGTAATCCACAGCGCAAAAAATAGTAGAAAGGTAGAAAAGAAAGAGAGAATATATAGAGATTGAGGAAATGTTCTCTTAATTTTCATGGGGAGAGAGAGGGAAACAATTTAGAAAAATAAACCTGTCTTATCACTTTCCTGGGAAGTAAACCCTGACCTACCCACCACTGGTAAAATAGACGAGCCTGACATTTGTTTAATGTTTGATACATTCTATGAAAACTGATATCTAGAGATCACATGACTTTACGTTTGAATATATTAAATATAAATTTATACATTCCATAACTTTCAGATAACGTCCTTATTGTGTTCTTACTTTGGTTGCATTAATTTTTCTCTTCAGACTTATTAGATAAAATCCAGTTTTTGTTATGAGTACACAGTGGGTACATAGTTTAAGAAGTGATGCTCACAATATAGGTACTGGATTGCCAGTGACTTGGATTATGAGGTTTTTGATCATGAATGGGTGTAATAAGGTTGTTTTTTCCTATTCTCCTTCCACACATATAAGGGTACATTTTCTTTCAATTATAACTTCCTCGTTCTTAGGTGTAGTTAAATATGTATGCATAGTAAGATGTGGCGAACTCTCATACAAAAGAACTCTTTTAATTATTTTAAGTTGGTGAAGGTATGATTTACTGTAAAATACATTTTTATGTGCAGTATTAAGTAGGGTATGTAGGAAACACGTAAAAAGGTCAGTGTTCTTTCAGTTTTTATAACAAAACATTTTTTGGCCAAAATAAGAAAAATATTGCTTCAGTACACACATAAGAGTTTATTTTCTTAGCATAGTGACTACAACAGTTATTGAAAATCTGTCATAAGCATAGCGGCTTAGATGACAAATTTATTAAATCAAGAGGAAGGTTGTCATTAAATTTCAGGACACCCTTGACCAGATATTCAAGAATTGTTGAGGTCACCTTGTAAATAAAATTTTTATCTATGTTTCTAATGAAGCGATATTTGATTTTTTCTATTAAAAAGGTTTTGTTATAAAAACTGCATAAACACTGACCTATTCTCATCTTCCCTACATTCCCACCTTATATGACTTTCATGAAGTTAAATAAAAATAAAATTAAAAGTGTTGAACAGGCACTAAAGTTACTAAGCCTATTTTATTATATGAATACGTTAAGTCATGTGATCTGAAGCTGTCACTTTTGATATATAATATCAATATCTATAGAATATTAGTATATTAATATTTTATCAACGCTTGGCAACAAAAATACACGTTTGTATTTTCTAAGCTTTAACTTCTCCCAGAATCCTTCTATATTCATAACGTTCCAGAGACTCACATTTAATTAACTATAAAATATAATCTATATTATGAAGTACCAACTCACCCGCCTCAGTGGCGTAGTTAGCTAATGTGCTAGTTTCGTGTTGAGCTAGCCTGCCAAGGATGGGGTGATCGATTTTAGAATCTCGGGTCGGATGAACTGGAAGGGGCTTCTAAATGGTGTTCCAATCTCCCTCCACGCAAATGCGGGTTCAGTTCCTCTAAATTCATCCTTACCGATCCCTATCTCATTAATGTAATTAGTACTTAAGCGTATAGCCCGAATAGGTAATTAATAATAATAATAATAATAATAATAATAATAATAATAATAATAATAATAATAATAATAATAATAATAATAATAATAATAAAGTACCCATTCGACAACTTTACCGTTTTCTATAGAGTTATCTGCGTCGTTTTTTACATACTAATCTGACTCCATAATCTACACATGGACACAATGATTTTTTAACATGAATATTTAGTATCGAACCCCCAACACATCCTATAGACAAGATTATATTTTTTTACATTATTGCGATCGGATCTTGCGAAACATACATGAATAATATATTTTCAGAACGAGAAGTAAAACACTGTCTAAAGATTACTATGCCAGCAATTACGTGAGAAGGGTTATTAGTACCCTGCACCAAAGAAGCAATCATTATCTCTCCGATAGTGATGTATGCCTTGAGGGTAGGATAGTGCCTCGTCTAGTACAGGCAGGGACAGAACAAATAGACACCCGAACAGCCATATGATTTTAAAACATCATCATTAGATAAGCCACCCACTTCGGTGGCCACATGGTCTTACGCGCTACTTTCACAATAGACAAGACTACCAATGACGGGTAGATTGATGTTCGAATCTTAGTCGGGTGTATTGAGGGTGATTTTCCAAAATAGTTTTCCACCCTCCCTCCACGCAAATGTTGGTACACTTCCTATAGCTACAACCTTCCTAATTTCTGAAATCATTAGTGTAATTAGTAAGTAAACGTACAACTCGAACGGAGAGTAAGACGCGTTGATAAAAAAATAATTTGATAATAATTTTTATATAATTTCATACTGATTTATAAATTTACCAGATATATTATTCCGTGTTCCTAGTTTTACTACCCATCTGGGCTATCGATAAATCTGTGCTAATAGATTAGGGATGATAAAAGTAGATTTTAAATTAAATGTAGCCCCACTTACGAAGGGAGGATGTAGAAAATAATTTTGTAAAAAACACTTGAATACACTTGGAAAATCAAGGTAGATGAGATTGAAATTTAGTCCCATGCACATACAATCATTAAACACTAAATTTAATATAATTTCTATCATTTTGGTCATTTTAAACAAACTTTTTTCAAACCAAACGAAATATGCCTAAATGGTACTTTAATTTAGAGGTAAAAAAAAATCTACTTGTTTAATTCAAGAAAACTAACTTAACAATTTATATTTCGTGACTAAAGTAGTCACAGTTCAAACTTTATTGTTTTCTTAGGTGAATTATCATCATAGGTCACGAATTTACTATCATTAGTTTTAATATAAAGAAAATATTGGTCTTTTAAATCAGAAATAGGTATACACCTTTAAAACTCAAAGAAAAGGATTAATACAAATCTAATGCCTAAAAAGCCTTGCAGAACAAAGAGAAGGGTAGAAGACCTATTGAAAGACCAGGGACAAGATGGATGGACCAAGAGCAGAAGAACATGGAAGCTAAGGCCGGTGATAGACTGACGTTTTGGTCGCTGCGCCTGACCAGCTCGCTCTAGTGTATTGTATTGTTTCATATTAGAGGGTTCAGACTAGCGACACGAACGCCGCGACATTTTTGAAAACGTAAATGTGAGCGTTTCTTGAGCGTATTGACCCCTCTCAAATGAAACAATGCAATACACTAAAGCGATCTAGTCACGACCTTTGTGTCGCAGGGACCAAAACCTGATTAAAACGTCAGTCTGTAACTGGCCTAAAGGAAAGTACTGGAGACGCGTGGCTGAGGGATAAGTTTGGAAAGATTGACAGGAATGGAAAAGAATGTGCAAGACGACTCGCAGATGCGGAAACGTCGGATCATTATGATGATTAACCTTATAATTTATTCCCAAAATAAATAGTTTCTTTAAACTATTATCAGCTAATTAATACAATAATAATTACTATAGTAAGAACATTTCTAATATTTTTAAATCATCCACTAGCAATTGGATTAATAATTTTTTTCAAACTATTTTAATCTGTTTGGTAATGGAAACAATTTTTTCAACTTTCTGATTCTCTTATATAATTTTCTTTGTATTGTATTGAGATTGAGAGTAAGAGTAAGAAGGAAGCCATAGAGAGTGATACCGCAAACGAGAGAGATAGAAAG
The DNA here is from genome assembly GCA_902155825.1 of Timema genevievae. Taxonomy (NCBI): domain Eukaryota; kingdom Metazoa; phylum Arthropoda; class Insecta; order Phasmatodea; family Timematidae; genus Timema; species Timema genevievae. The sequence continues at coordinate 233,986 of CABFWO010000042.1, read as the reverse complement.
TTGAATAATGATAGAAATAAATAAAGGAGGCTAAGGCGAATCATACTGCAGCGTATAGATATGATAGAAAATTAAAGAATTATAAAAATAGAGTTAAGGAGGCTAAGGAGAATGATACTAAAGAGGAAAGAAATAGAAAATTAAAGAAATATAGAAATAAAAAAGGAGGTTATGGAGAATGAAACTGTAGAGGAGAAAGATAAAAAAAGAATAAATGATAGAAAGAGAAAGAAGGAGACTAAGGTGAATGAGGCTGCAGAGGAGAGAGAGATCAAATTAACGAATGATAGGAAGAGAAAGAAGGAGGCTAAGGAGAATGAGACTGTAGAGGAGAGAAAAAAAAGTTAACGAATAATAGGAAGAGAAAGAAGGGATCTAGGGAGAATGAGACAGAGCAGGAAAGAGAAAAGAGGTTACATGAGAGAAACCAAAGTGATGCTTCCATGAAAAATCTTCCATTGAAAAACAAGAAATGAGTGGCTTTCAAATATGAGCGTAACATTATCTATAATGTAGATAAATTTGTCACCTTAGGAACTATGAAAATTTTTTGCCCCCATTGCAATGCCCTGAAATGGAAAGTAGAGCCTACTGGCCTGTACTGCCTTAAGGAAAAGATAAAACTTAAACCTATTGGTGGTCCCCTTGAGCCCCGTTACAGTTTGTTGATCCAAAATCATCCCCAGTCACATAACTTCTTAAATATTACTAGGAAATATAACTCAGCCATCCAGATGAGTTCCTTTGGTTGTAATAAAGTAATTAAAGAGAGTAACTTTATGCCAAATCTTAAGGTGAAAGGACAGGTTTACCATTTATTGGGATCTCTTCTACCTGCAATCAAAGAAAATTCAAAATTCCTACAAATTTATTTCTTAGGGGATGAAGAAGCAGATGTCAGATGCAAGAGAAACCCCTTTATAAATCCTAATATAGTTAAACATCTACAAAACATGCTTCACCAAAATAACAGTTACATAAAATTTTCAAGAGTACAATAGAAAGTCAACAAACGGACAACTTCACAGTCATTATACAATCTGACAGAAAGTCTGACAATGCTCACATCGGTAGATTCGACTCTCCCAAAGTCAATGAAGTTGTCATTTTAATTGATGGACAGGGTTTTCATAAAAGGGACACAGTTATGAAAACTGGGGACAATAGGCTGAAAAGGATTGTTGAAGCCCATATATTTTAGGACTCGCTCCAATACCCGATGCTTTTACCATGTGTCGAAGATGGTTATAACATTTTTTAAAGCATAGCGATGGCAAGAAAAAAGGATCCGCCATAAGTTTTTATGAGAAGAAATGAATTCAACCATTTGCATCACTTCCGACAACTTTTCAATCAATTCTTGATATATATGTATCTCAAGATCAAGACTGAATTACTTAACTTCATACGACACGATCAATAAAAGCTCAGGGTAGAGGACTACATTCATCTTAGAGATGCGATCAGCAGTGACGGCAGCACTCATGATGTTGAACAACTATTAGTTCTTCCTTCTTCTTTCACAGGAGGACCCCGATACATGAATGAGAAATTCCAAGATGCTCTAACGTGTGTCCTAAACTATGGAATGTCTCATTTGTTCATAGCTTTTACATGCAACCCCAAATGGAAAGATAGCCAAAGAGCTTTTTGCTGAACAGAAACCCTACGACAGACACGATATTGTTTCACGAGTATTCAATTTGAAAGTTAAGGCAATGATGAATCTGCTGACTATGATATTTTTGGTCCCATTAAACGTCACATGTACTTTATCAAATGGCAGAAGAGAGGCCTTCCTCATGTCCATTTGCTCATTTGGTTAGAAAATATTATTGAACCAAAACTCATTGACTCCATCATTTCAGCAAAACTACCAAACCCCTAGATAGACCCTGTTCTCTTTGACATTATATCTTCAAACATGATTCATGAACCCTGTGGAATTCTGAAATACCCTTGCATTAAAGATGACAAGTGGCAAGAGATATCCCAAACCCTTTGTCAAAGATACTCAGGAAGTGACGGATACCCTACAAATAGAAGAGGGAGCCCTTAGCTAAGTGGAGTTTCTTTTCAAATGTCAAAAAAACAAGGTCCCCTAATAATTGACAACAGGTGGGTGGTCCCTAATTCCCCAGTGCTCTGCAGGACATTCAAGGCCCATATCAATTTGAGTTTTGCAATTTAGTCAAATCCATCAACTATTTATGCAAGTATGTAAATAATAGTAGTTATCAAGCCATATTCACAATTGAAAATGAGAAAGACTAGATTTTGAAGTACCAGACTGGCCGATACGTTAGAATATTTGAGGAAGTCTGGAGAATACTATCATTTACAATACATGACAGGAACCCTACTGTTGAGCAAATGGCAGTTCATTTGTAAAATGGTCAAAGGGCTTATTTCAACTCCGATGATGTTCACCTTGATGGACCTCCCACTACCACACTAACAGCTTTCTACGAGCTATGTCATGAGGATGACTTTGATAAGACTCTTCTTTACAATGAGGTTCCACATTACTACACATGGAATAACAAAAGTTTCTCACGGCGTAAACAAGGAGCTTTCGTTGATGGTTTTCCAGAGATCAGAAAGAGCAATGCTATTGGAAAAGTGTACACAGTTCATCCGAGCAACGCCAAGTGTTACTTTCTTCACCTGCTACTCCACCACGTGAAAGGTCCCACTTCCTTCGAATCACTTAAAATGGTCACCATGATTACGAATCAGCCTTCAAAGCTCATTATCTTCTGGAGAATGACTTACACTGGCAACAATCTGTCCGAAGCTGCTGTCAGCGATTTCCCACAGAGATTAAGGGAGTTGTTTGTTGTCATGTTGGTCTTTTGTGAATTTTCATACCCACTGCAGTAGTGGCTTGATCATAGAGATGGACTATCTGAAGACATCCTTCATAAAGCACAACTTCAAGGCATTAGAGTCACCTTCAATGATGAAATAAACAACATAGGTTTAATTATTTTGAAAGATAAATTATCTGCAATGGCAGACAAGCGTTTAGATGTTTATGGCCTCCCATTACCAAACAGGTGGGATGCAGGAGTAACAGGATATATTTATCTACTAGAAAATAGTTTTATTATTCAGTCAACTTGTTTACCTTGCTCAGCAAAATTGAAGGTTTACTGTTAGGGGAATAAAAGTTAGTTTATCATAACATACTTGAGAGTGTCACTAAGTATTTAGATAAGTTGTACTTTCTTGACGCTCTCAGAGGTACTGGTAGGAATTTCCTGCTAAATATTCTCGACAAAATATGGTCAACAGGCAAAATCGCTTTGGTAGAAGCTTCCTCAGGCATTGAGGCTCATTACTTCAAGGAGGTAGAACTGCAGATTCTACTTTCAAGTTACCCATAAACTTAACTTACACAGAAAACCCTATATGCAACATCAATAAGGCCACTGTTCATGGTAGGGTACTGAGGGAATGCGTTTTGATCGTGTGGGATGAGTGTGCAATATTACATAAGGCATTCTTCGAAGCTTTAGACAGAATACCAAGGAATATCTGGACCAATGATATACTCATGGAGGGGGAGGGGTTACAATAGTAATGTCCGGCGACTTTCGACAAACACTTCCAGTTGTTTCTAAAGGCACCAGGGTGGAATAGGTCAAAGCTTCTGTAAGAATCTCTTTAATTTGGACGCAAGCTTATAAGCTCAAATTATCTGTGAACATTCAGGTCCATTTGAAGGGTGACCATTTGGCCAGTAAATGTCACTTTGGATACTCTCAGTACCTATGTAATGGCTCTAATAATTAGGTTTTCAATGTTGACTTTAAAAAAATATTATATTTTTATTTTCTAATAGGTGATCCAAATATTAATTCATAAGAAAATCAGAGTATATAAATCCTATAGCTCAGTGGTTCCCGATATGTGGTCTTTTTGTAGACACTTTTTTATTGGTGGGAAGTGGGGATCAGGGGCGTTTGAAAATCACATGTGAAACGGTATTTAATTTGCTCAATAGGACGTGTCTTGCAAGTGAATGTTGATATATTTATTTTTTTCTCTAAGAAGCAGGGTAACTACACCTTCTGACAGCTCTGGATTGTCCTAACAAGTGTAATTATGCCTCTAAATCTATATCTCTTAGCAAGTGTTTATTCTCATCTTTGATGATTTAAAATTTAAAACTAGAAATATATTTTGTTTTCAAATTAATCCCCTATTGAAACTGATTAACTTTCGTAACTAAAGAAAAATCATTAATTTTTTCACTTTGTTTTTAGTACCAAAATATATAGCAATCAAAGCAGCCAATAAAACAAAGGACAAAATGGCCTACCAGATGAATTTCTATAGTTTAGTCTTTTGATTTTTTTCTTCTACTCATAATAACAAAGTTATCATCAAAAATATATTATATTTTCTCTTTGTACGGTTTGAATTCTACTAAATAATATTATAGAATCATCTTCATCTTTTTTTGAATTCATATGGTTCCCAGTCTGTGGTCTGGATTAGTTTTTTATTCAAGTCATATATTTTTCCACAACCATCTGGATAGGCCTGTCGTGGCTGCACATGCCTTATAATTTAATTTAAGACTAGGACAGGTACAAAATCCAGTCTCCGACCGTTAATTTATCAATGTGAAAGGGTAAACCCATATTTCACTAATCATAAACTTTTCGGTCGTGCTGGTAATTGAACCTGGAGCTCTTAACTCAGAAGATAGACACTCTACCAACTGAGCTAAGGCGTTCGATAATCATGTTAATCTCTTGAATGAAATTTATTTATATTTTTATTAAAAAATTAAAATCATACATATTATTGGTTTTTCAAGGAATTGAATATTTAAACATATAAACAACAAATCATATTATGTTTTTATAATGATTGATTACAAGCCATACTCTAAGGCTTTACGTGCTTTTTTATCATAGCTTATTAAATTGTAATGTGTTTAGTTTACACTTACAAGGTTTATTCAACCTAAATTATATGTTATAAAAATTTTAAATGTTATCTTTGTGTACGCATATTTTTTGTTTAATAATGTATTAAATTCAATAAGGCTTAGTTAAATTTTGCTTTAATTATCATTGGCTAATTTCTCATAATATTATATTGTAAATCTTTCCTTTCTAATATTTAAATATCTTCATACAAATATTTTAATTATTTAATGTATTATATTATTTTGTAATATAGTATGTTTTTTAAAAAGCATCAAGGCTATAAATGTTCTTTTGTTTTAATTATTACAAGAGATTTACTTAATATACCACGATAGGTAATAACTTAAAATAAAATCTTACACCAACAACTAGTCTACATATAAGCTCAGCATAGACCAGTAAAAATTACGATTATAAGACAAACTCTGTGTTGCCATTAATAAATATACTCTCTTGATACTAGGAAAAACTCTTAAACCAATTATTATTTATTTTGATCCCACTAGGTTGCACACCGTAATATTCAAAAGCTATAATTATTAGTATCTACAAGGGCTTGATCACCGGGACTGGCCTTGAAAATTTAAGTAGTTCTTCTGCCTCTTAGTATTGTGACAGGAGACCAAAAAAAACATATGAGCATTTTTCAAGATCAATTTGAGAGAAGCCCGCTTTAGTGTCCACGTGGTCTAACGCGCTACTTTCGCAGTACACTAAACTGATGATGATGGGGAGATCAAGGTTCGAGTCTCAGTCGGGTGTACTGGGGGTAGAATTTTTCAAAGGGTTTTCCACTCTCCCTCCACCTAAATGATGGTACACCTTTTCTAAATCCAACCAACCTCATTCCCATCAAATTAGTAAGCCTACATATGTCCCAACATTTACTTAACAACTAAAGAGCTATCAATGTCTCAATTATTCTTAAACTTGTTAAATGATAATTTAGAGTGAAATTGGCTAAAAAGCTTCCACTTCCTTAATGTTTAGCAGAATAGTAAAATAGAATATAAGATTTAATGTGATGTGTGTGTTTGTATATATAAATATATATATATATAGAGAGAGAGAGAGAGAGATGGAGTAAGGATGGGACTTTTAACTAATTTATTCTTGCCTAAGCTCAGGTTTGAGAGATGTGTTGCCTTTGCAGTGACTTTATCGTGTATAGCCACTACTTTGTTAAAAGGGAAAAGACTAGCAAATGCTGCTTTTTTATAATGAATAAATTGCCGTGTACACCATATCTAAACATAATTTCACACCAAAATTAATGCAAGGATTATATTTTATATTATTAAATGAGAATATTACAATGTCTCGTAAGACCTCAATATAAGGTCTAGATAGAATGTTGAGAGATCTTAGAGGCAGCAATATGCTCATAGGAAGCTTCTCAGCGTATTGCTGTCTGAAGACTTCCAACAGATAGTAACTAGAGCTGACAAAACCAACGCCTGCCTGAAATAATCCTTCAAATACACAGACGTTGTGAATATTTTCCTACTAACCAACATTTGCATCCGTGAGAAAAAAAAACTGGAGTTATTTGTCGATATATTGTTGAAACTCTTCAATGGAATCTTCGCAGAGCAAGATGGCAAAGGTGTTCTTGAATAAATCCCAAATATGCGTTGTAGTCAAGGATTTCCAGAAATCTGTCCACTTTATTCATTCCAATATACGTTTTCTGCAAAACAAACCTCTTTTTTTTGTTCCAGGATCAAGTTATTCTCGCTCCAAAAATGAATAAAAAGATAAGATTTTTGACCTTATTTTAGACCAGTTCGATGCGCCATTCTGCACTTACGTGTCAATAGACACTACCCTGTCCAATTTTTAAATTACCTTAGTCTATTTGGCTTACCTATCCACCCTGTTCGATTAATATTTGCGAACCTAACAGTTTGCTACGTAATATGAACCCACTTAAACCACGTGATAGAACCCGCTTATATGTAAAAGGCTGCAAAACTTTTCATGGGGGCGACCGTCATGACAGGCTTCACTTCTGGAGAATGGGTCTTGAAACCATGAATACCCATGATTTCATCAGACCTGCTCTTCCAGGTTAAATGCATTCAATTTCCTATCAAGGTTTTCCATGCGATAACCATCAACACAGTGCGAGGACAAACCCTTAAGGTTGCAGGCGTTTATCTCCGTGGCGAGTGGACAGGGACAACTATATGTGACGTTTTTCAGTGAAAGTTTTAGCAGTAACCTATAATGGTCACTCCTGATGTTATAACCGCTAACGTCGTTTATAAATAGGCCTCGAATTAAATGTTGTTACTTTATTTACTATTAGTACAAATAATCTGTGTGTCTAATCTTAAAACAGAAATAATTACACTACATTGAATTATTTTACTCTAAAGATACATCTTTTATCAACTCCAAAGTTTTAATCATCATAATATCTACCTAATACTTAATGTGATTTTTTTTCTCTGTGTGGAAAATTAAAAATGTTATGATTATAATCGTTATTACTTTAATGAAGATATTTTAAAACCAACATGAAAGCGAGCGAAGCTGCGGGCAAAGGCTATTTCATATATATATGAAAACAAAGTGTTTTATTGACCGGCCTACTTTTTCCATATTTTTAATTTTACTAGCCTCTTGGAATATCCACAAATATGGGTTTAATGGGGTAAGAATGAGGAAGGTAGAATTACGAGTAAACATACCCTTATCTGCGTAGGGGTGGAAGCAAGCCTTCAGAGAAAACCAGCTTAGTACACCCACCAGCAATTTTAACCCTAAATTCCCACCACTTTAAAACTAGGTATGTAAGACTACCACATAGTTTGCCCCATTGGACTTAATCCTGGACTTCTTTGTCAGCGGTGACCTTACTCAGTAAAAGTGGAAAGAGTGGGTTTTAATAGAGCTAATATTTATGCTCAAGGCTGCCACCTTTGTCTGTGAGAAAGTATCATTCGTTGTTAATCTACACGGCTTAACAATACAATGGAATGTGTCGGTTTCTGAAACTACGTCTTTATTCAGTCTAAGTTCATACTCCCTTTCACCCTTCAGCTACAACCACAATTTGTCATATCACTAAGAAAGAGGTAAAATAAAACTATGAAACTTCATATATTAAGGTAAAGAGGAGATTTCATTACTAGTTATCAAATATCTTAATTTCTTTTGTGGGCCTATAAAAATTACTTTATTTAATAAGAGCCCTTTTTCATCAAGCTTAGTCTCATAGCTCCACAAATATGTTTAAAAACTCGTTGAAAATGAGTTAATGTCACATTTTCACTTATTTTATTAATAAAACTCTAACTATAGTGTTTCCAAGGAAAAAAGAGTTCTTTTATAATATTTCGACTTTATTTATTAGTAAACGGTACTTTGAAATAACGTATTGTATAATTAAATATTTTGTTAGAGCTGAACGTAAGGGGAATAATTTTTCACTTACCGAGTCAGCCTCCTTAAGTAAGATTGAAAGCTATAGCGTTATAGTGTTTATTTGGTGAGAAAGTTAAAATAAAATACCCAACTTAAATTATGTTTATCACATGCATTAATTATTTCCTGATTAACCTGGGTTTTATAGGAAGCCCACTTTCGACTACCAGCAATGATTTAAAGTCGCAAGAATTTTGTATTCTAGAAATATCTTATATGATTTATTAAGTTTAAAGTGCATCTAAAAATCTGTCCAAGTATTCCAATAGTACTCCCATAGAGATTATTGTATAGGCTATCTTTACATTACTAATAAAACGGACTAAGAATATAAATAAACATACAATTGAATTTTTTTCACCATCATTGTGGAAACATCAGCTTCCAGTTTTCAAATAACGGTATTCCTATGAAAAACAGACTTTAGCTACGTGTTATAACAGCCATCGGGGTTTAATCGAAGGAATAAAGGATGTTCAGGGTAAAAAAAAATGTAGTCGAGTTAAACCAGTATATGAAAGCCCTTTCTCAAGCCAGCCGGTTGGATTCGAAACCTGACCCAAGTGTTAGTGTCCAGCTTATTAAATGTGCTACCAGTTGGTAACGGTTGTTGAAGAGGCTGTGGGAAACATAATTATATCTAGGGTATAAATGTAAAATGTGCATGGCATATGAACATCGAAGAAAGATTGGTAGGCCTAAGCGTGGAGCGGGTGGTCTTCCTTTGGAGATTTTATCATTATTTTGGTTTTTTTATTTAGTCTGAACTTTTTGTATGCCATATGTATTTTTGCTCACCTTGGCTATAAAATGTAGTATAGTTTAAAGGCATAAATAGAGATACGTATATTTGAAAGAGACGGGTGTGAATTCAACTAGAGAGCTAAATGAATTTACATAAGACTATTTTTTTTTTAAATAAACACATCTTACTACCTGTTCCGATAACACGCATATATGGGAATTACTCTAATGGGGTTGGGATGAGGAAGCATTTTAAAAGTAATCCACCAGCATTTGCTTAGAAGGAGAGTAGGAAATCCTTTAGGAAAAAATCACCCTCAGTAGAACCGATTGGGTTTCAAACTCCAATCTCCTCGTCATCAGAAGGCCAGCCTAGCACGAGTGTGACGCATTAGACCATTTGGCTATTGAAGCTAGTATTAAGCATTTTGGGATGACTTAAAATAGTCCCAGCTCTCCAAAAATATGGGGGGATCTAGTACCCCCTGATACACAGCTACGGAGCCCGTGCCTTTATTATAAAGCTAGTGAAATACAAATTTGAACTAAAGATCCCTTCCCTTTGTTGTGAAATTGCGAAAATATCGTCCTTCCAGAAGTTTGGCAGTTGGTTCTGTTCAACTGACCCAGCCAAACCTCAATAGTGTTCCGTTCAACTGGTATCTTGAGGTGATGCTGGAGGGATGAGGTTTCGTCAAGCAGGAAGTTAACTTACAAATCACTTCTGCTATTTCCTTTCGATCCACAGCTAGTAAACATTACAAGCAGTGTCAGATTAAATTAAATATTAAGTATGTGAGGGTCTTGAGGTGGCATACATTGTGGAAGGCCCCCCATAAACCCATTTAAATTACAACATAGCGTGTCTGAGGAATGGAAAAAAATAAAGCAACTTTTTGATATTATTCAATCGCTAGGATGAAAACTTGTAAATAATCCAGGTAAATTTTTCAGTGTCTGCAGGATTTTTATTTTTAATCTAAACTGCACACTCATTAAATTGTTTTTACTTCATTATTTAATGCAGGAAGAACATTAGTGTAGTCACTAAACAAGAAATGATCCACAATAGAGAATTAGTGTTAATGTTTCTTTCCTTGTGGGGATTTGCTTGGGCCCCTGTCTGTGGGGAGCCCGAGGCCTGTCTGTGGAGGCTCCAGGGTGATCGCCCCGATAACCTCCCCCCTGCCTTATAAATCCAGCGCTGATTATTAGTGCTGCCAAACTTGCTTTTTATTTATTCAGAGTAGGTAATCAAATACCCACTAGTAGGATTGCTAACTTTTATGAATTATACCTTATTTTTTTTCTAGCCGGTAAAAACTACTTTGTTTGAGTGTTTTTAAACTGTTTTATTGATGTTAACGTAATCTAGGTGCGATATATACCACAACTTTGCTATAAATGTACAAATTTGATATCTAGAAAAAATACTGGATCTACTTTCACGTGTTCATACCTCAAATCATGTGGTAGGCCTACTTGGCTTTCACTTTTGATAGATTGTCAGTCTGGTCTTTTCTGATTTTCTGGTCATTAGAGGGTCGGAGTTTAAACCATGGCTGCGTACTGAGTTTTTTATTTCCTAAATAGTGTCTTCTCTTAACCACTAAACTCCCTCATATCTCTTCGCAAAATTCGGTTTATTTCCCCTAAGTTTTATATACCTTACCCTTAAAATATTAACTCAATTAGCAAATGATTGGTGAAAAATAATAACAATATTTTTTCAAATTATTTTTTCAAACTCTTTTAACAAATAAAGATGTTTAAATGTGTATTTATTTGAAGGACAAGGTATTCGCTATTTGGTTTTCAAATGGGTGAATATTAATATAACTTCTGTGCATACGTCTGTACTTAAATTTCGCTGAAAGCAAGGACCTGTGCTAAAGTAGATACTAGCCTATAGTTGTTTGTCCTGCTAATAGTCGCCTTAATAGTTGATAGTACACTTTTTAAAATAGTTTAATTCAACTGTATTGATTACGGCAATATGGACCTTGTGTGCGGGTTATAGGACTCCGATAAATTGCAAGTTTAGTTATTGAGTAATAATACAAAATAAATCATATTATTAATACATTCTGAGGTTCTGGTTGAATCCTCAATATAGGCATAGCTCAAAAAATACAAGTTAATATTACATTCTGTGGCTCTAGTTGAATCCTCAAAACATGCATGGCTCAAAAAAATAGCTTAACTTAGGAGGGCTAGAAGCAGAAACCATTTTGAAAAATTAGCCTTAATATAATCGTTAGGGATTCGAACCTAAACCTCCCACTCACTCGCAAATTAGTCTAGAGTACAAAATTTCAGTCCAGATAAACTTTCCCACTAGCGTGGGTGCTTTTTTTTTCGATGTATTTTCTATATATAGTTCAAAAAAATGTTTGGGATGTTTCAAAATACACGTTACGTATTTAATTACTGCATTCACAAATAATTTTCTCAAAGTGATTTTTACTTATGTTGGTATCACAAAACAAGAATGTAAACGTAAATCAAGTGAATACGAGTTGAATACGTTTCGTATTCGATACTTCACTATTAATTATTTCTCGCTAGTTTCCAGCATTATTCAATTACAAGTTTTCCTATTGAATCAAGTAAACAAAACATTGTCGGTGTAGATGAGACATTATATCGTTAATAGTACCTACAATCTCAATTATGTTTCAAATAAAACTTTAAATTATTTTCTAAGAGATTCAATAGTAAAATAATTTCTGATCATCTCCTATTGGAGGACTTCATAATGATCCCCAAAAAAATAGAATCCTCTCTTCAATCCCCTCTTTAAGAAAATTAATATAATAATATGCATGTGACTCTACATACACCCATACAGGCATTCATTTATATATATATATATATTCATATATATATATATATTCATATATATATATATATATATTCAAAATAAAGTAAAGCCCGTAGCGTGGTCCTTGAAATAGCTGTGATAGAATTTTAACGAGGGATGTGGTTCAGTTTAAGAATCAAACTACAAAATTCTCTCCTTATCTTCATGAATTATTTAAAGTTCTGTGTCAAATATTATAATAAAATATACCAAAGAAAGATATTTAAATCTTTTACCATACTTCCATTAACATTTATCATATTTTACCCAAAGTGAATTCAACAAATAAAATATAATATATTGGTTCAAGTGCGATATAAGATTATAAATCACATCTTGGTTATCTAAAATTTTATTCTGACTCAGCCAACTTTTACAGGATTGACCATAAAAGGCGTTTTTTTTTATTGCTTATCCAGTTGCCTTGCCTAAAGGAAAGAGCAATATGGGTGATCATTCTAAAAATAGCACTGTTATAAATATCTTTGTTATATCTTTACGTTAGTAAAAGTATTTTTTATGCAGATTGAATTTACTCTGCTCGTCGTAAAAGCATTTAGAATGTGTTATATAATTCAATTAATTGGTGAACGGGTAAGACATGAAATAGCAAAAAACAACCTTATAAAATTTGCACTTTTCTGAATGTGAGCAGGATTTATGATTTTATTTTTATTTTAGACCACCACTAGTTCACGGTATCACTGTTAACATTCATACTACCCACTTCTTTGACCGCATGGTCTAAGGCGTCACTTCCGCAGAAGACTAGTCTAACCATGACGAGGCTATTGGGGCTCAAATCGCAATTGGTTGTATTGAGCTGGTTAATCCTTAAACTTTCTCTAGATTATACCTTCCTAATCCCCAGCCCATTTTTAAACAAGCAGATAGTCCAGACTGTTTCAATGACGCAAAGGAAAAGAATATATACCGTCCAAAATTAATCCCAATTATTCATATTGGTAGTTGTAGGTCCTACAATGAACCATGATATGTGGAATATTAGCTGTACAACACTTTTTAAAGAAGGCTCGAATTTGAAACTATTATTATTACTCCAGTTTATATTTTACATGTATAATAGATTTTTAAAATCCATGGGTCTACATATAAATGTAGACGTCTTTTAAAATATTATTTTAGATGGCATCTTTTGAGTAAAAAATTAATTAAAAGGTTTATATAAAAAATTTAAATATATATTTTTTACAAATATAATACTTGAATTATTTTACAACCTACATATCATATTCAACAATTAATATAAATTTGTATCAGAAACTAGATATAGTATAAGGGTTCACAACATCTTAAAAAACCTTTATATTTGTAAATCTAGTTACAAACTGCGTTGTAATCCTTTAACGTTCTTGACCACAGCATCGGATTTAAACCTAAAAATTAGGTTTTTATTCAGGCAAATGGCAGGAGACTTGTGACTAAAAATGGGTTTTTAATAACAAGTGTACGAGTTGATTTTTTTTTTTTTTCAAATCCAAATCTTGACTGTAAATCAAATTTTTTTTTTAATATGTGACCCTACTTGTACCATAAATGGGTTTTAGTAACGATTCTTCTAATTCACTTTTTTAGATCAAAATCTAAAACCTAATCTTTAAAAATGCATCTATAACATAAGTGTTCAGCTTTAGAACTGGGTATTCATTTTCTTCCCCAGTAGTTTAGTTTAATTTCAATGTGAATACAAATTCAAACATTGTTTAGTCTCCTTTACTTTTGACAGGGAATAATGATAAGTATTGAATTTTTAGAATATAGGCAGGCAGTTTCTAAAAATATATATATACAATAAATTCTGAGCTATAGTTTTCAATTATTGTAAAATCCAAGCAGAGTAGGACCTAATTATTTTCAAAACACATAAAATTAAAAACTATGACTATTATTTTTAATATTTGAATCCGAACTTTTTATAACTCTTTATCATTTATTTATGCTTCGAAATCTTATATTTTCTAATATTTTATGAATTTAGAGTTAGTTTTTGAGTACTTGTGCATGAGTACTTTTAGAACTTGACCGTCTCAACCTTCTCAGCCAACCAAAGCCAGATTTCCTCACCACACCATTGCCCACGAGTAATTTGTCCAAGTCCCTGGTTGAACTAGTTGGAACTCGAGTGTACCCCGGGGCAAACTACTCCTGCTCGTCAACTCGGAGGAGGCTTAATTACCATCATTAAAACCACAACACGAGGAACTACTTTGGCCAGGATGTAGGTGCGATATTCACTTCTATATTACCTCCCTTTAGACGAGCCGGCGTTTATGTAAAAAATAAAATTATAATAATGGGAGTTAAGTAACCACATTTTAGATGGCTAGTAGGCCTAAGTACGTACACGTAACTATTTATGAAACAAAATAAATTTTGTAATTGGTTTCATAATTCGTAGTATAGTGCTTGAATAGTTTAAAAAAATACATATTATCTACATGGTTTTTCAAAGGGTAGATTTTGATTCAAATTAAAGAAAGTTGTTTTATTTAGGAAAGACTATATTGAATATTGAAAAGCTTTAATTTAATGATCTATTTGATAAATAGTTGATTCAATATTTAAATTAATTATTGAGTTTATGTAGTAGTAGTGGTTGTAAAATTTGTTTTTAAACTTTATTTTGGAAATTACATAAAAATAAAAGATAATTTCTAGGCGAGGTGATAAATGTATACACAAATATTACATAAGTTAAGCACGTTTATATTTAAAGTTAACAGAAACTTATTATTAAACGTTTTTATTTAATTTTATTTTGTTAATCGTTGGTTGAATAATTTTGATTTTTTTGTATGAATTGTATATCTTGTTTTTGAATTTATTATGAATTTTTCCAATGATAAACTGCACCTTTCCTTCATTGTGTATAACTTTTTAAGTTTGAGAGTGCTTTCAGCATTTTGTCATCTTCAGTCAATCCAGGCATTCAGCATTTTACCATCTTCAGTCAACCTAATCAACAGAGTTAATGTGTTTCGTTTGCGAGCTAACAAAATTTAATAATATTATTTTTATTGTTAACATGTATTAGTTTATATAATATAAGTGAATATATTTATAACCTACCTTAGAACTGTTAACCAAATTTTTTGATTTTCAAAGAAATCTCAATCTTAAATTTTATTCTATTGACATATTGACATCAAAACACAATACACCATTTGATTTAAAGTTGTCAAAATATAAATTTGCCCATGTTACAATATTTCAAAATACTCTTTTTATGTTCTATTTGCACGTGTATCAAAGGGGTACTAACATATTATTCTAAGCCCTAAAGCTGTGGTTCCCAAAAGGTGGACCGTAGACCCCCGGGGGTCCACGAGCTGTTCCTAGGGTGTCCACGACAACCACAAAAATTTAATAAAATAAAAAATAAAAATAATAATTAAATAACAATAGGCCTAATCTTAATCAATAAAAATCTTCTCCTCCTCCTCACCCACCTGCGCAGTGCTACATGAACAACAAGTATAGAAAGAGACTTGACATGCAGTTGGATTTTCGAGTCAACGTGTCCAGCCTTCAACCTGATCCTCAAGAAGTGATGGGAAAAAGAAGAGGTTTCACTTATCTCACTAATACTAGACCCAAATGAATATATTTGAACTTTTTTATAATTAATACATTTTCTTGTAGGCTTAACTATTAATTTTAGTGTTTACTATTACTAGTATATTCATTATTATTACAACTAGAGTTAGTGTAAAAATAAAATTATGTAAAAATACATTTGACTCGGATTTACTGTGCCATATTCTTAGTTTTGTAGGTTTTCTTACATAAATTATTAATATGGGTGGGAAGGAGGGGTGCTATTTTCTATACATAAGATAGATTGGATTATAATTATTAGAAAAAACGGGGGTTCCTCCAATTTCAAAGAGCCTCTAGGGGGGTCCTTGACTTGTTGGTAATTAGGAACCCCCGCCTTAAGGTATCAGGATAAGGAGGGGGGGCTTAAAATAGTTGCAGCCATATTAGCGTGAAGAAAGGATTTTAAAATCACAATAATAAATGCATATGAGAAACCCGCATTTGCTGGGAGAGAGAGGGAAACTATTTAGGAAAACCCTTCTTAGTACACCCAACAGGGATTGAACACCAATCCCCCCGTTATCGGTAGTCTAGTCTATTGTACGAGTAGCGCCCTAGACCATGTGTCCACCTAGGTGGGTAATAATTAATGGTTAATGAATAGCGAAGCTTGGGAGTTCAATATTATCTATAGGTTATGTATATTTCTGAATTAATTATCAAATTCGTAAATTTTAAATTTACACTTAGATATGGGAATTGAACCATGGTCCTTGGCTTTGCTCAAATCGTACAATCATTTACACTTACTTCCATATTATTCCCTTTCATGTACAATTTTCACTTTACTAACGGCTCTGCCTTAAAGAGACTGGGACGTGAATCATTTTCCTGTACTCCCCATCATATTGTAGGCATGCCAGGCCTCCACCGTGGTTCGGATTCCACGTTAAACTGTAGGTCCTCCATTTAATCTCACAATCACCCTACCATTACACATTAGCGTAAGTGCGTATAACCCGAACGGGTAGTAAGACGTGGCGCTAATAATAATAATAATAATAATAATAATAATAATAATAATAATAATAATAATAATAATAATAGCTTATGCCAAAATAATTACTAATTCATAAGCTCAATACTATTGTAAAAGAGTAAGCCTACTAAAATTCTCTATATATATGACTAATGGTTTATTTGTAGAAAATTATTTTCAAATTAAATCCAATGGAATTAAAAGATATATTTTTATAGACAAACCATTAGTCATATATATGTATATCACAGTTAATCAGTTCATGGTTAAATGTATTAGGGATGCGTGTGAGGACGTGGTTGGTGTGCAATTGGACAATGTGATTGTGAGGGTGCTGATATATGCCTGAGAAGGAAAGTGACTTGCAGGAGGGATTAAATATTTTGAGTGTGGCTATAGACAAAATGGATCTTCGTATAAGTGTATCCAAAACTAAGTTATTGTTTTTTTATATAAGAATGGATCAGGAAATGATTGTCAACTTAGTATAGATGGAAAACCGTTAGAACAAGTAAATGAATTGTGTATCTGGGCAAATTGTTCTGTTAAAATGGAAGGTAAAATCGATAGACGGGTGAATGCATCTCAGAGAGTAGTTTGATGTATATAGACTATTTCAAAGAATGAGGTAATATCAAAAGAGGCAAATATAGCAGTATATAAAAGTGTGTTAACACCAACGTTGTTTTACGGATGTGAAGCGTGTGTCTGTCAGGAGAAACACAAGAGCATGGTGAATGCGGTTGGGTCATATGTACAGTCAGTAATGAATGGGTGCTGAAGGAGTGTGGTTTTAAAGGGAATCCAATAGGTCAATGTGAAAGAAGTGTCTTACGGTGGTTTGGGAATATTGAGAGGATTAGTATGGATCGAGTGACAATACAAATTTATGAAAGTAAAGTGTATGGACCAAAATGAAGATGTAGGCCATTTAAGACATGGCTAACTGCTGTAGATGAATATGTGAAAAATAGAAACATTAAGAGTTTTAAGTATAAAAGAGCATGTTTGGCTCGGTGAATGGATGTTGTTGAAGCGAAGGAAGTATGCAAGGATAGGGAAGTGTGGAGAAAGTTAGTGGGGATGGATTAAGTACGGAGTTGTTTTGGAGCTATATACACAATTTTTTTTCTTAACCCGTAAGGTAATGGCGTGATTAGGTATGTATGTATATATGAATCTATCAGTTAACAACTATAATATCCTTAAACTTCTCGTCAATAGGTGTCTGACGGCTTAAACAAATTAACCAAATCATAGTGTCTGCGAGGGTTATATATTATATATATATAAATTATATATATATTATATTACCACACAATATAATACAGAGGTATGGCACCTAACTTATCCTTATATTGAGGCAGTCCGCACTGCATGTTCGTCCACCGTAATCGAGACTTGATTATCCTAACAACGTCTTTTGATGAATACAGGGTATGTAACTCATCATTATGAATTCTCCTTCGATCCCTTCTGGCCTTATCTCTTTTTGGACTAAATATCTTCCTAAGCACTTTGTCTTAATATTTTTTTGTACACCCATAGAACACACTCATAGAATATAACCAGTAAAAATAAGACTAAATATATTTCTAAAGTGAAGATTCTAAATATACAGGGATATTACAATGTGGTAAACTATATTCATTGCACCCAGCCGAGATTCAAACTAGGTAAAATTATGATATAGCTGGCCAGAGTACATCTGACTGGCCGGGAGGAACACCACTTAAACCTAACATAGTGATTACTATAGAATATGATATTAAAATATTTTAAATATTTAAATTAGGATTTGTTGTTAGAATATTTGCTTGAAACAAAAAGATGGTTAGTAAATCATGTATTTTAAATGATCCATTATCACATAAAATAAACACTTTAAAGTATTTTTCATTTTAAAAGGCTTTAAGATCCAAACGAAGGTTTTAACAACAAACAGACGTTAATCGGTGGCTACTTAGGCAAGGGCATTAACCTCTTCTGGTTTGATTTGGTTGTGATTGTAAGGCTGAATTTTGAATCCCGGCTGGGTGTACTGACGCTGTTATTTAATAAATGGCTCTCTACTTTAAATTCACATCGATTTGGGTACATTTCTTATAAAGTTACCAAACCAACTCTACCTAATTAATGTACATAATTATCTGAATAGCCTGGATGTGGAGTGCCAAATTGAAAATGTAATTAATAAACCGTACTTATGCCCTCATTTTCATGAAGAGAGAGTAGGAAAAAATCTAAGCAAAATTTGTCCATCACACCTGGCCTGTATTCGGTCACCGACAAACTAGACCAGATAATATTTAGTTAGCATGCCCACCAATGTGGAGTTTACTATTAAACAATCTCAATGGTATTTTAAATTTCTTAGTGTTACACTTGTATCCCCTCAAGATGATTATTATTATGTCTTGACTTATGTTAAGTTAAATATTAATTTGAGTATTGTTCATGAAACGGCCATATGTAATAAACGACCATTACTCCATTTTACATGGGAAATAAAAAACCTTTCTACTTTTCTAGCCAATGAGAATGGTGTCCCATTGAAATACACATTATCAATATGTCTTAATCCTTAATTAAGTGGGATCCAACATTTTGTTTCTTTCAAAAATAAAATAGACATTTTCGAGGAATATGAGATTTTAACATAGAGGGTAGACGTAACCCGGAAGTTTAAAAATGTTGATATCTCAATTTTATCAAATTTGCAATTTTATGAAAGATAAAGTTTTTTTAAAGTTTACGTTAAATACCTGGAATAAAATATAAACTTATCTAATTTAATCTCTCTAAAAATTTCCTTTGAAAAAGAGTTTTACTATTTGTTTAAAGGCCCCGTATTTCATTCTAAAAATAATTACGATGACTTTTCAACGTGAATTATTGGTATTCGATTACCGACGGTAAAAGTGAGACTTACAGGGAGTTGAATGGTTTCATACTTCATTAAAACAAGGACACAAAAGTGTTAGTCTTTAAATAAAACACACAAAAGTCACAGAATTAAATTTGTGTTTGTGTTATGCTTATTTAGGTCAGCGTGTATATAAAGATCTAATAAGTCTAGAAGACTTGAGCAAGTTTCGTGAAAAGTATGTATAAAAAACAGTATAATTTATATAATGTATTTAATTTAAATTAATGTACAGTAGAAATACCTCTGACTCAATTTAACGGATGGCTGCTATCCAGAAATTTCCTCTCAAGCAAGTAACGTTGTAAAAATAATTGGGATCACTGCTCTTACGTGGACAGAGTGGAATAAATAAAGAAGATCCATAAATTGTTAGTCGTTAGTATAAGACATAAAGTATGATCTATCAATTATTTATAGCTCTTTCTTTTTTATAATCTCAAATTCATCATATCTTAATGAGCCTGTAATTAAAATATTCAAGCTCCTTGAGGATAAATTTAGTGAAAAAAAAGAAAATGAAAATATAAAGCAGAACCATCGCACGCTAATCAATAAGGAAGGGTTAGCCCAAAAAAAATTCCCCAACATTTTGGCGACTTACGACGATCCGACAGTCTTTGATGGTTCATAAATATCTTGTTGTTGGCCACCACCTGGAAGGCAACATAGTTTCTTAGCCTTTCTTATTTAAGACAGGATAAAAACGAGACCACTCATAAAATACAGAGAAGGTTTAAAAAAAATAGGAACATATCTTATAATATTTCAACAGAACCTAAGGGAATGATTGTGGTTAGAAGAGGTTAATTTAATTGAGAAAAAAAAGATAGATCACCACAGGAAGTGGTTTGAAGTAATAGCTGCAAATATAATTGGAAGTTATTACTGAATGCACAATAGTGTCATATTTTTTCATAGGGAAAGTGTTATAAAATGCATACGAATTTAAATTAGTAATCAGATTCTAACATTTTAGAAAACATTCTAAAAGGAGTGGTTATAATTAAAAGTCAAAACTTAGATAGATTGATCTATATATATATAAGACTTAAATTAATATATTAAACATTTGCTAAATTGGTAGATGTATTAAGTAAACTTACAAGTCAAAATTTATAGCTAGAATTTACTTTTGGTGAAAAAACATATCAGATATGAATATTTAACTACATTTAATAATACATCATCAACTAAACCAATCACATTTTTATGACAAGTCTAAAATATATGTTTACACGTTAAAAATATTGTTATAAAAACTTTAAGATATACAATATATTATGGTTCAAAACAATGTTTTAGGTTCAAATATGTTGCGAAATAAAAGGGTAAAATTTTAAGGTTAACATCTGCCAAACAAATGTAATGAAGTAATTAAGTGATGTGGAATAATCTAAGTCTTATCTGTTTCCTTTTCCCATTACTCCTTTAAGATATCCAGCACTGGAAAGATACTGGATTACTTCATTCCGACATGATTCGGTAATATGGTAACGTACGCATGGATATTGAGTCGTTGTGAAAAACACGATGTGTAGTTACAACGGCAAGAGTTAACATGTTGTAAGTTTAATTAATACATCTACCAATTTAGCAACTGTTTAATCTATTAATTTAATTCCTTTATATATATTTCTAGAGTAATCTATCTAGGTCTTAACTTTTAATAATATTCTAGTTGAGATTTTGTGGCCCTACGAAGATCAGTGAATATATATTACAACAACAGGAATGTTTTCATTGGTAGCGTTACTGATTCTCACCCGTAATTACAGAGCTAAACTTTGACCAACTTCATTAGAAATAATTAATTGGCTTCAAATTCTCTCTTTATTTGATGAGTAGTTCATTTCTCAGATATCAATACATAGTATTAAATTATTTTATTTTTGAATGTCTTACTAGTCGTTTGGTACATCCACATAGCTACACTAACGATTTAGGGACGAGTAGGGTAGAATTTTGTGTACATATACTCGAATCTGGATTGATGGAAAGTTAGGAACCATTCGAGAAAATTCACCCTCAATGCAACCGACCAGGTTTCGAGCGTTGGTCTCCCCATCACCGGATATCTAGTTTATTGTTAGAGTTATGGGTAAGACCTTAAGATCACTGATGTAGTTAAATTATATGATCATTAATTAAATAAAATTGTACACTAATACTATTGACGACCTCATTTGATTTGAAGGCAATGATGAGAGTAGTCTAATATCACCCTGATAAGATTCAAACCTCAACCTTCTGGTTACAAGCAATTCAGTATATTGGGACTGTGTGACCACCATATTGCATTCTAATAGGTTAGCTATATGTTTTCTCATCTTATTTGAGACTCAAAAAAAAAAATGTGTGACGGAAGGGGTCTTTGCAACTTACCAGTCCTTCACTGTTTTAACGTAAATTATTTTGACTCATTATTTGGGGCATGGGGCCACAACAAAGATTCGTCATATAGGCCTATTATTTGCCACATTTTTGAGTCCATTCCATTACTTACCGAGTTTTCTGCCTTTTTCATCGACGGTCCTCCACCAAACTATTTTTGGTCTGCCCCGACATCAGCGTTTTTATGTTTTCCAGTTCAGAGAGCTTCTCTTGAGATGTTATCCTGGTACAGTAGTCCCATGGCTTCTTTGGTGCTGACTGACAGCTGACGGCTTTGAAAAGTTACCGGACCAGATTATGTATCCCTACGCCAAAACATATAATCTGCAAAAAACATGTGTTTAGCAGCTGTCACTTCTGACAGTTAAAATTTAGGTATATACCTAAATGTTGACTGTCTGAAGTCATCTGTGAACTGTCAGTCAGCACCAAAGAAGCCTGGCTACTGTACATCCAAAGAGTGTGGGCAAACCAGCACCACTTGCACCATCTGATCTCCAGTCGGAAGGGCTTCTGATTGGTTTTGTCTCCACATATCTTTATTTGAAACTACGTTTGGTCAAACCAAAGCCAAAAGCCCAATATGTTCCTTAGGCGTCTGTTAATGAATGTCTGCAGTTTCTGGGTCAGGCAACTTGTTGTTTACTATAGCTATCACCTGTAGATAATGACCGACTTCACATTGCTCTGAAAGATCCATTGTTTGGTCTTTATTCATATTTGTTATAGAATTTAAATTAAACTTAATTTTAAATGTATATTTAAACTAAATAACTACATGAAGATATTTAGTTTATATTTAATGTGTTCATAAATTAATTATGACTATAACATATCAAAACGATCTTTAATACTAGATTAAAAGAGGTCCACCAGTTATCGGAACTGTAACCTAAATGTCTAGTCGATGTCTACAAAAATCTAGTAGATTAAAACAAATTTCTCTTTTATTTTAACAAGACCTTAATATTTAAAAACTTGTATTTCGTATTTTTGTGAAAATAATAATATTAATATTATGAACCCAACTATCACAATAAAAACTTTGGCCAGTCATGAAAGAAAATGTTTTAAAAAAAATACAGGACTATTGACAGTATGGGGATTAGGTTGATTTATGCATGATCGGAAGCAAGGCGGTGAATGTGTACTTAAAGTTAACTGGCAGCCAGTAATAACTATGACGTTAAACCAAATAGCTTTACTTAAAGGAGCGGGTAGGAACATTTTCTTACTTTGAGTCTTAAATAAGATGTAATATTAATTTGTTTATTTAAGTTGTAGCTGGTACTAATGTTAATAACCAGGTATAAAAACACCATGATCACGTAATTATTCAAACATTTAAGAGTAAAATATTAAACATGTTCAAGTTTTATTCTTCTTTTGCTTTTCTTATCAAATATTTCAATCATTGTTTATTTATGCTCTTTTACTTATGAGGAATTATTATAGTTAATAAATTATTCACTATATTTATTTGATTAAACATATAAACATTATGACAAGAGTAGAATACTTGATTTTCCTGTATTGTATTTCACTTATATTATTCTTTTGTGGTGGGTATAAAATTAAAATTAAAGAACAGTATCTAAATAAATAGCTTACTTGTAATTATAAACGAACCAAACACTTAAGGCTATTGGTAGACATGGCGTGCTTCCAAAACATTACTCATAATAGAGAAATACAGTTCTTGAAATCCTGGAGTCCAAATACTAAATTACAAACTCCTTTTGTTCCCTGCCTAATCGTTCACAGTTGAAGTAGTAAATAAAGAAACAAAAGAAATAAAAGAAGCATTAACCGTGATCTGCAGTTTAAAAAAGGGGCGTGCGCTCTTTTTTAAACGCCATTTAAATGGTTCACTTCAGAAAAGACCTAAGTCAAGTATTGTCCTTGAGATAAAAATAAATACGAACAACATTTCATTAGAAATATAACACTCAAATATTCTATATTACAAAGATAATATATTGGTGAGTTCCTTTATTATTTTATTTATCAACACTGATTTAATTCTAACTATAAAATTATAAATTCTGTTAAATATACTATCACTTATGCTCTTTTTGAAAAATCTCTCTTTATATTCTCCTACAGCTGCGGCGATAAAATACCAATTGGCATTTATTACAATATTTAGTGGTACTTCTTTTCCGGGTGAACTCCCTCCCGCTACCTCAACCCCCGGGTACTCCTCTGAGGATGAATAAATTATCCGTTTCTGTGTTTTATCATTGATACCAACCCACTACGCCTTCTCAAAAACTTTAAGTCATCTCTAAGTAGTATAGTAAATTGAACACATAAGTGAACATTTCATACCTAATAAACTACGAGTACATACATATTTTGGATTGAATTCTATAAGCTTAAAAATTATAACTCTTCCTATGATTAGTAAACTCTTTAATAAACCAGAGACAACCAAAGTTTGGGTTTCTATTTATGTCAACTTGTCTGTTTCGTATCATAAATATTACTATGAAATGTTTTAATAGCTCATTTTACATGCATTAGTCTAAATAATTATATAATTATACGAGTAAAATGCTGAAAAAGATGGTTAACTTATAAAAGCAAAATTTATTATTAAATACTCAGCCCTTTAACTACGCCACTGTTTATGCAACCTAAAACGTTAGACTCACAATAGACTTAATCGCTGTTGACAAGAAAGTTGATGTTCGAATCTAGGTTGGTTGCATCAGATATGATTTTATACTTTTGATTTATTACTGTTGATTTACCCTCCTCTCTACACGCTAATGTAGCACAACTTCCTAAAAAAATATGTTCCTCATCCATATTATTTGTCTTCAACCATTAGAAGTAAGTTATTTTTTAAACTGAACTTACTTAAATACTTATTATTTCATCAAACGACTTAGAACTTATTCAATTCTATAAAAAAAACACAGAACCTAATCTCCCGTTCATTTATTCATCATTGAAAATAATAAGGTACAGGGAGCACATAAGAAAGAACGCCTGAGACTGTATGGCCACGTGATGAGGATGGAAAAGGTAGGAATCTCAAGGATAACGTTGGAGATTAACATAAAGGGAAAATACCATAAGGGTGACAAATAAAGACATGGGAGTAGCAGATACCAGCAAGCATGCGAGTGAAAGGAGAAAAAGGGAAACAAATAAAGGAGGAATAGTTGTGAAAGGAAAGAGGAAGAAGAAGATACTTTACTAAGCTGACTCGGTCACAGGCTGGAAACAGTTAACTATGATGATGATGATGATGAATAAATCAAATAAGCCCCAGTTTCATCAATATGAGCTCCTTTCATCAGAGTTAAAAATTGAAGTGGGGCCCTTAGATGTGTTACCAAACGAACTAATATGCTGAACTAATGGATGGATAAAAAGGATCGGCTAGAAATAAAGGGTTGATAAAATAAATGTATCTATTTTGTATATCACTTACATCAGCCACAGCTTTTAACCACTTCTATAGTCTTTTTTTTTTTATCAACGCATCTTAATACCTGTTCAGTTTATACGCATTATATATAGTCAATTTATTTGTTTTATTTTCATCGCGTCTTACAACCCATTGGGGCTATACGCTATGCTAATATCCTATGGATGAGGAAGGTTGAATTTAGAGGAAGTGTACCTACACTAGCTTAGAATGAGAGTAGAAAACCATTTAGGAAAAACCACTCCAAGCACAGCCAACCAAGAATTTAACCCTGATCTCCCCGTCAACGGCAGACCAGGGTCCTCAATTATTTTTTATGTGGGTCCGTTTTAAAAACTCGACATACTTCCGCGGTCCGGCAAAACTTCAACAGTGACTCAAGTTCAGCCCTGTAGGATTATATTAGTTCTAAAACGTGATTTTCTTTCCTTTTAGTTATTTTACTTATTTATTATTGCTATAATCTGTTCAGCATAGGAATTGTTTTCTGAAAGGCCTTTTTCCCTATCAGAAATCTATTATATAGTAGGACATTGGTAGGAAAAAAGACCTTTCAGAGAGTAATTCCTACAGTGAATGGAGTAGCCTTCCATGTCTAATACCCGCCCACCACCAAAATAGCATAATTTCTTCTGTTTATCGCTATCTCGTCAAGATTCTTAAAAATGTATCTGCGGTCCGGACGCGGACCGCGATCCGCCATTTGGTAATCACTGTTACCACGCGGTAACTAAAGCGGGTACCAATTGCTTGCTCCAGTTCTTATTTAAGATCCCCCCTTTTTGACGTTCGATTGCGGAAAACATTATACGCTGGGATCACGATCAATGTAATAGCCTATAGCGTAACAGAACGATGACGTATATTTTATCTAAGTATTTTTCAAAGGAACCATCATTACGATGCGATCCACTTCAGTGGTCGCATGATCAAAGGCGTCACTCTTGAAATAAGCTAGATGACTGATTACGGGGAGATCGGCGTTTGAATTCCACTGTGGTAGACTCTGGTGGTTTTTCCTAAAGTGTCCTCCATTCTACTTCCACGCAATTGCGGGTACACATCCTATAAATTTAACCTTACTCAGCCCTAATATATTAGCGTAATTAGTACATAGTCTTATAACCCGAACATAAGCCGCATTGCTAAAAGTACGATAGGCATTACATAACGTTAAATGTGTTTTGATTGAGTTTGTTACATAAAGTTACATATACATTAAGGAATACTTAACACATACTATTTTTATTTATGTTGCCTGAACGTTATGAGAAGGTTAACAGTTATTGTAATCCCATTACTAGCCAAGCTTGGGAATCACCATAAGATGATTTGCTTTATTTAACTTTTCTCTAAAATACTATTAAAACACATAATCCTTTTGTGATTTTTCTTTCAAATTATTAAGGTTTTACTTTTTGATATGATGGTTGTAAACTGCTTCCAAGACAAATAAAAATTACTCAATATCAGAGAATATGGTGAGGATTTTTAGGACTACGCAAAATTAAATTTAGAACTTTACAATTATTTTACTAAAATACAATTTTAATATAAAAAGCTAGATGCCATTGCAAATACTAAGGTATACTCATAAGATAAAAATATGTTACTAATGGATTTTAAGAACTGTCAATACTAAGATCTACATTATAAGATTAAATAATGAAAGGTTATATAAATATCTACTTTTTATCTTGTTTATATTTTACTAACCATTTTTAAAACTACACAAAATTGCAGAGTTTTTTTTAAGTGCACATTCTTTGTAGAACTGCCAGGTAAATTATCCAGTGCTCAATGTCTCTATTAATTTTTGGAGATTCCTTTAGGAGAGGTGTGTAAAATTGTTGGAGACTACCAATATATTGTTTAGATAAATGACAACCCTTTGCCTCATATAGTTGCTATACATCTACCAAACCAAGAGCTTCTGGTTCAATTTCCAGCATGATCCAAAACACTTTCAGTGGTAACAATTTTAATTTGTCTTTAACGGTTAGGAGTTTACAGATGGACGTTTGTGTGCGTTGTTTATTCTTGAATTAAGTATTTTAAGTTATATGCTGATTTAATTAGTCAATTAAACACATGTTACGCTGTACTAAAATTTGCCTGAGTATTGGTGGCTAGAGGAAAATTTATTCCTAGCACTATAAGTGGTTTTTTTGCATCAACCTTGCAAATATTACAAATATGATGTAAATTGACACATTATTTAAATTGACAAAATATAATTGCCCACGTGTATGAATACGGGACTGTATTTAGAAGCTTTTAAACTAATATTAATTTACAAAGATTCTTCCAATGAGCTAGACTAGTGTAATACATCCCAGGTACACCTTCTGTCTGTTTTCTTCAAGCCAACCCATCTCAAAATGTTTTTAAATACATAATATAAAATCTTATATTCCTGATTTGCATCATCAAAAGTCCCGCGTGACAAAAGCATGTTCAGTCATCTAACTAACTATTTTGCAAACATGTTCTTTGTATTTAAAAAGTGCTATTAACCTTTACCGTAATATTATTTTGCTTATATCTTGCTGAACTATGCGAATTGGAGTACGAGTCAATAAAGTTTGGGTCACACTGGACACAAAATAATCTTAGCCCCTGTGAGATATACTTCCCAATGTGAGTCCTCGCTGTTTGGGAGGTCTAGACTCTAACGCTCAGTCTATCACTTTGAACACACCTAAAAAACTAGTAATAAAAAAAGTCCTATCTAATCCAATTGTTGGACGTCTGAACGTATGCAGCCCGCTGGACATAACGGGTATGTAGAACTAAAATTGCACACCTTCACATGCTTGAACTCTCCTAGGAGTGTTTAAGAAAGTCAAGTGAGACGTCAAGAAATGGCATATATAGGCATATAATTACAGGTAAGAAATTATAGTAGCGTTCGAGTTGAACGACTTCTGCGAAATTATGTGTGTGCCTTTGATCTATCTATTCAAGCAATGTTTTCTCAACTTACTGCGGTGTTTTATGAGGACACTTATAATATGTTTTTGCTATAACTATGTTATTAAAAAGAAGAGTGTAAGCTACAGCTCATAAAATTTATAAACGTTTTATATAAAAAAACACGACTTTATAATTTTACAGTATAGAAAATAAGTTTCAAAGAATGCTTTAGATCAACTAGTATGCTATTTGTATGATACATGTATTATATAATTCATCAAAAACGTTGGTCATCCATTCTTGAGACATGTTTTAGTCATTTGATTTTATAATCTTTTACTTTTCCTAAGACTGGTGTAACTTGAAGTTCTTTATTTTCTATTTTTCAATGTGAATTACACTAATTTCCTAAAAAAAATTAAGAAAATATGTTTGGAAGTTGTTTTCTGAAAGTTAATATTATCTCATTGCAAAATGTTGTATACTTTCAACCGAATTGCTCTTTGTATTTGATTTATTTCTAGAACGTTATTTATTAAGTCTAGATTTTTTCAAGCTTGGAAAGTTTGTATTGAACCTATTTTTCACCACCGTATTATACATGACATCAAAGATAATTGAACATATTCGCTTGTTATAAATTAGCTGTGTACATGTTATTGTCCTAATAAACCCCTTGTCTTGGATTTTAGCAAGAAATTTTCATTTCAAAATATTTTAAAGTATTATTCAATGTGTAAATTTCCCTATAGAGGTTGTCTATCTGAATCAGAAATGATTATTTGATCATCAGCATACAAAAATGGTTTAATCTTTGTGCTAGGGCCCACTTAAAATCCATATTTGCTTACTGTATTTTATATTTAATTGAATGAATTAATTCATTTTTAAACACGATAAAACATTTAGGAAAAGAGGCTTTCCCTGTCTGACTCATCTGGGTATTTACTTTAGGTCTGCGAATGTATTATTAATTTATTTTTATTGATCGTGTATATATATATATAATATTTTGTAAAAATATATATATAATATTTTGTAAAAATAGATTTGGTATGTTTCTCTCTTCTATGACTTTGAATGTTTCACAACAATATAAATTAGGAGCAGGGAAGTTTTATGGAGTAGTGGCAGTATTACGGAACTCAAGATTATTTTAATGTAAAGTGTCTCATATCAAATGTTTTAAACGTGTATAAATAACGATGTTTCTCAACATTAGCAATGCAGTTCACTATGATACGATGTCCAATGTATAGCCCTTCACTCCATCAGACGACACTCACGTGGCAGTAAAATGTTTTCCGTTCCCTTTTCGAAAAGGAACTCGATCCAGGGGTAGAACTCAATCAAATATAGTTTTTGTCAATAAAATAAAATCGTTTTCAATAAAGTTAAACGTAACATTTTAAAATAATTTTAGCCCTTTTTTGGTTTTGATGCTTCAGAGCAAGCATTCCAATAGAAATACCGCAAGGTTAGGGTGATATATTCTTTCAAGTAAGCGCCACCATAAGATTCTCAACTCTAATATTTATTCTGAAGATTAAAAGTATATAAAACAATTTTAATTTTCTTATGCTGCTGAGAGCAACGCTATTATAAAATTATATATGTGAGAAAATCTAGATATATGTTTCTAATAATATTTACTTTTATATCAGAATTGTAAAATCTCACGTAAAACGTCGTTGAAAATGGGTTAATTTTACATATTTATGATATTTTATTAAATTAAAATAATTAAAATGTAAGGTGTTTTAATCATATATTGGCAAGTTGGTAGGTTCATTCTCATTTTAGCGTGAGTCATCTATTTATTTGATAAGAAAGTGTATATTCTTGTATTTGTAAATAAGAAAAAAAAATTTATACTCCATAACGTAAGATTTATGGATGTCTCCAAAACTTTCCAGCACTGTGGTAAGCCGTTTCTTTAGGAAATGTTTTCCTTGGATAACTTTAGATTTAAATCGGTTTATTTAATTATATTGCGAGGTGACCTGGTGGTCTAGGGGTAAGGTGTCAGATTTCTTCGCTGAGGGTCCAGGGTTCAATCCTCGGTTCCAGCACATATTTATCTGATTGCCAAACCCTTCCTTCACCTCTGACAATACGTGTATTAATCACAACTTGTGAATGTGTGGAATGCCAGGCCTCCACCGTGGTTCGGATCCCACGTTAAACTGTAGGTCCTCCATTTCATCTCACAATCACCCTACCATTACACATTAGCGTAAGTGCGTATAAACCGAACGGGTAGTAGGAATCAGTGCTATTATTAATAATAATAATAATAATAATGATAATTATTATTACTATATTATATAATAATATAATAAATAATATAATATATATTATTATTATAATATTATATAATATATAATAATATAATTATAATAATAATAAATAATAATTAATAATAATAATAATTATTATTATTATTATTATATTGTGTGTGTCAACTTTAATTGTAAGCCTGATAAAACTATTTATACTTAAGGTAGAAATATTCCATTCCCTATGATAAATTAAAGACAAGGCTACCGGTATTTAATTGCTTTATGAGCCGTTAAGTGTTCAACTGTAACGTGAACCCAGTTTTATGCTTCGTTTCAATAAAATGTGCCATGTTTTACCTAAAAAGCATTTTCTTGTTGAATGCATTTGAAATTTTATTTTATAGCTATTAAAATTGTGTATTTTCTCTCGCGACCTAGACCAGTATTTCTTAGCCTCTTCACATCAACCATCGGAGTGTCTCCCAGCCTGTGGTACGTGTACCCCGGGGTGTACGTGAAGCACCAAAGAGTATTATTAGTATCATAAAATAAAGAGTTTGTTTGTTTGTCTGCCATGATCGTTGCATGATATATATCGCAAGTAGAGGTCTTATATGTATATATATATAAATTAGTAGCACCTTTGCACGAACATGTGCACCTAGAAGAAGGAATTTTAATATTTGGATTAGATTTTTAATTATTTAAAAATTGGTTAGAGTGCGTGGTTATTCCAGGCAAAGCTGGGTACTTATGATAGTTAATAATAAAATATATTTTTTTATTGAAATGTCTGATAAACAAATTAACTTAGTTTTTGACCTTATGTGTTAAACATTTATAAGATTTTTATAGGACACATCTCATAGTTTTACTTAACTTATAGCTATAGATTTATTAAAATTTAGAACGAAAGTTGTTTATACTTTATAACATGGGTCAGAAAACATTTTTGGGCCTAGATCGACTCATAAACAAATCCTGTGATAATCTTTTATTTTTCATTTAAACCTTTATTATATATTTTTTTGTTTTTTTGTTTATACATTTTAAATTTTATTCTTAGGATAAAATTCCTCAAACTAATATGTCCCCAAACTTTTAGAAAGCAATATTATGATCGATCAAGATTATTTTGTTCACATTAACATATTTTTTTGAAAGTAAGTTACTACATAAATTTGCGAGGTTAGAAGTTTCAAAGATCACCTTTCTACGGTGCTATAGCGTATTTTGACGCTGAAGGACAAACTAAAATCTCTGGAGGACCAGTGTTAAGAACACGGACAAAATTGACTGTATCAGAATGGACAAAAACGACTGTATGAGAATGGGACTAAGTAAATGGTGCAGAAGCAAACTCACCTTCACTTTACTGGTCTGATTGGCGTAGATCGTATCTTGAACCAGTCATCTTCATCAATCCCTCGTTTCCAGGTGAAAGTTCACGGAACTTTAACTCACACCACACTATAACAAGTCTCATCATACGACTGGATAAAATGTTAGTGCAAAAAGAAAAAAAAAGAAAAAGAGCGTGCCAGCGACATTTGGCGAGAAAAACTGGACTCTTGGCGGGAAAACTAATCCTGGTTATACAATAGGCCTAGAATGTTGCGGGTAGGTCCTTGTTGCCTCCAAGAAGAGTAAGGAAATGTTAGTAAAAGTTGGGGAGGGTTAAGGAAATGTAGGGATACACAGTCTTAACCTCAACAGATAGAAAAATACACTAACAGAGGCTATCGAATGAAAATTGCGTCAAGATAGAGATAGAAAAGTTTCCAAAAAAATTTTTACACGGATATTTTATGGACGGTCGTAAGAGGTAGTACGTGTTTAGTCGTCCTCCGACCACAGAAGTTTGAGAAACATTTAACTAGCCCTATAATAACTTATGAGGATTTTATAAGTTATATCAATTGATTCATTTCTTATCTAAAGAAGTAGATAACTGATTTAACATATCTCAAATCAAGCTAGACTTTATTCAAGGACATTAAATAAACATTATGTATAACAATTATTTTACAATAATTGATATTATTTATAATTTATTTTACGTGATACCACCCTTCCAGGCAATCCAAACACTTAAAATAATAAGATAAGGTTAAAGTATTATAACTTTAGAGGAAAATATATCTATTTGTTTCGCTAAGTCAAAGTGATAAATAATTTAGAGAAAAACACATAATTACAGCCGGCCGGGATTCAAACCCTAAACTTTCTACTGACTAACAAACCAGACCTGATAATGTTGTCACTTTAGTCTAAGTACCCACCGATGAGGGTGGACATGAACTATCAGGAACATAATTGAGGATACAGAGTTGAAGAGGATAGTTTAGGAGAAAGTGTACCAGTATTAGCGTGAGGAGAGGGTGGAAACATTGAATTTAATCGTTTTGTAGAATTTGAGCGCTATGGAACCAAACCGCAAGCCAAATGAACGTTTTTGTTTACTTGGTAGTTGCAAAACACACTAAAGAGATTCTTAGCTGGCCATACCGTTTTCAGGGTACACCGCAAGGAGATGATCTCTGGTCGTAACTAATTTTTTTAAATCAGTCTTTTGAATTCTTATTATAAACATTCATTCAAAAATAATTTTTCATTTCAACTTATTTTTTACTCTTAAGAAGCAAGACTAGGTTACTCCATTTTAGGTTAGCCCTCCGACAGCATTCCTCATTTCTTTGCGCTCAATTTATAATGCCTTCAAGTGCTAGTGCACTCAAACACGATAGATTTTTGATTGAATGAACCCATCCGGGATATGAGCTCCAACATCTCCATCAACGGTGACCTTGGACACAGCAGTAAATAAAATGTTTTGCAAATTATTTGGATCCCACGTGCTATTTGAAAGGTCTAGCCAGTATAAGAGGTTTAGTAACCAAGCCGGCATGTTTATAGGGGCGTGACACATAAAAGTTCGTTTTATTTCAAATGGAGGGCTGAGAAGATTAATGACAAGCGTGCAATTGTTTCCTAAATTCAACAGGTATTTGGTAAATATTCATATTCCTAAAAGCAATTTAATTATGCTTTACCCAATTTGGTGGCTGCATGGTCTAAGGCGTCACTCTCGTGTTGGACTAGACTGCCGATAACAAGGAGATTGGGGTTCGAATCCCAGTCAGGTGTACTGAGGGTAGTTTTCCCAAATTAGTTGTACATTCTCCCTCCACTGCAATGCGGGTATACGTCCTCTAAATTCAACCTTCCTAATCCCTAAATCACTAAAGTAATTAGTATATATATATATATAT